>JACYVW010000075.1:0-186979 GCA_023065735.1 Coffea humblotiana | reverse complement strand
AGGGCTAAAGTACATAACAAAGGTTGTGTGAATATTCAATTCACTTTCGGTATAAAATTAGTCCTCACTAATGTACTTCATGTTCCAGATATTGTAAAAAATCTTGTTTCTGCTAATATTCTTAACAAGAAAAGGTTGGAAGTTGTACTAGAAGCCAACAAAGTGATATTATCTAAGAATGGTGTATTTGTTGGAAAAAACTACTCTTATAATGGCATGGTTAAATTAAGTATCAATAAGATTAATAATATTTTTTTTACTTTGTTGATTCCTCTTATTCTTTGTGGCATGGTAGATTAGGACATGCTAATCACAAAGTGCTACAACATATGTCTAAAAATGGTCTAATTACATTTATTAACAATATGAATAAGAAGTGTGAAACATGTGTTCAATCTGAGATAATGAGATTGCCTTTTCCTAGAGTCGAAAGAAACTCATAATTGCTTGATTTTGTGCATTCGAATGTTTGTGAGTTGAATGAAATTTTAACAATTGCTCTAGATATGTGCATGTATAATTGATGAAAATAAAAGATGAAACCTTTTATATGTTTAAAACAAATAAGTTAGTTGTTGAAAATCAATTAAGTAGAAAAATCAAAATATTGAGAAGTGATAGAGGTGGTGAATATTTTTCCACTGAATTCTCAATTTTTTGTGAAAATAATGGTATTGTAGACCAAACAAGTGCTACTTATACTCCACAACAAAATGGTTTGCCTGAAAGGAAAAATAGAACTTTGAAAGATATGGTAAATGCCATGATTTTAAGTTCTGGTATGTCAAAGAATTTGTGGGGTGAAACTTTATTGACTACATGTCATGTGTATAATTGCATTTCCTCCTTAAAAACTACAGTGTCTCCATAAAAGTTGTGGAAGGTAAGAAAACCAAATTTGAATTATCTAAAAGTTTGAAGATGTATAGCTTATTATAAAGTTCTGGGAAATAAAAGAATAAAATTGGAACCTAAAACACTTAAAAGTGTGTTTGTTGGCTATAGCTGAAAATTCTAAAACCCATGGGCTACTTGATCTTAATTCTAATGTGATTGTGGAATCAAGTGATGTTGAATTTTTTGAGAATAAGTTTCTCAATAATTCAAGAGTTGAAAATGATCCACAAAGTGAACCAAATTTTTCCAATAATGCTGATCCTTCTAATGGTACAAAAAGGAAGGAAATTGACACTCCTTTTGACTCAAAGAAGAGTCAGAGACAAAGAAAAGAAAAGAGTCTACCCTCTGATTTTATTCCTTCAGAAGTTATTGTCTTTCTTGTTGAAAGCAATTGAGATTCTCTAATAAATAAAACTCCAATTTTATTTAGTGTAGATGATGGTTCTAAAACATTTAGTGAAGTTATGAAATCTAGAGATTCAACATTTTGGAAAGAAGCGGTAAATGATGAAATGGATTCATTGTTATCTAACGGTACCTGGGTTCTAGTTGATTTATACATGGTTCTAAACTTATTGATTGTAAGTGGGTATTTTGAAAGAAATATTTCACGGATGGATTCATACTAACCTATAAAGTTAGGTTGGTAGCCAAAACTTTTAGACAAAAGGAAGGCATTGATAATTTCGACACATATGCACCAGTTGCTAGAATTGCATCCATTAGAGTATTTTTTACTCTAGTTTCAATCTACAACCTTTGTGTACATCAAATGGATGTTAAGACAGCCTTTTTAAATGGTGATTTAGATGAAGAGGTGTACATGGAACAACCATAGGTCTTTGTGCTACCCGAAAATGAGAATGGTGTGTAAACTTGTAAAATCATTTTATAGATTGAAACAAACACCTAAACAATGGTATGAAAAGTTTGAATCTGTTTTACTTTCACATGGATTTAGGTCAAATAATGCTGAAAAATGCATTTATTCTAAATTCAATGGCAAGTATAGAGTGATCATTTGTCTCTATGTAGACGACATGCTAATTGTTGGTACTAACTACCAAACAGTAGTAGATACTAAGAAATATCTTTGTAGCAAT
Organism: Coffea humblotiana; assembly: GCA_023065735.1. Lineage (NCBI taxonomy): Eukaryota > Viridiplantae > Streptophyta > Magnoliopsida > Gentianales > Rubiaceae > Coffea > Coffea humblotiana. Next base: position 184,976 of record JACYVW010000075.1, on the reverse strand, counting down.
TTCAAAATGTAAAATCTCGGAGAGGTGGATACTATCTTAGGGATTAAAATTAAGAGACATAGTGGGAGATTTGCACTTTCACAATCGCATTATGTTGATAAAATTTTGAAAAAATATCAATATTTGAATGTGAAAGAGGCTAGTACTCCCTTTGATCCTAATTTCAAATTATATGAGAATGCTGGTAATCCAATTGCTCAGTTAATATATGCAAGTGTAATTGAAAGTTTAATGTATGCAATGAGTTGCACAAGACTAGATATTTCTTATTCAGTGTGTAGATTAGCTAGGTATACTAAGAATCCTAGTAAAGATCATTGAAAAGCAGTGAGTAGAATCCTTGTTTATCTTAAAAGAACCAAAGATTTAGGTCTATTCTACAATAATTTTTCAAATGTTCTTGAGGGGTATAGAGATGCTAGTTGGGTAACTAGTATTGGTGATCAAAATCCTACTAGTGGATGGATCTTTATGCTGGGTGGTGGAGCTATTTCTTGGGTTTCAAAGAAACAATCTGTGATTACTCATTCTACCATGGAAGCTGAATTCATAACATTAGTTTCTGCATGCAGAGAAGCGGAGTAGCTTAGAGATTTATTACTTGGTATAAATCTATAACCTCGTGCTATGCCTGCAATTGCATTGTTTTGCGATAGTGAGAATAGTATTGAACAAAGTGTACAATGGTAAATCTAAATATATAAGTCTGAGGCATACCTATATTAGACAAATATTGAATGATGATGTTGTCACAGTTGTATTTGTAAGAATTTATAATAATTTAGCGAATGCATTGACTAAAGCTCTTGCGAGAGACTTGGTGAATTCGACAACGTCGGGAATAGGATTAAAACCCTTTGTCTAGAATCACTAACAATGGTAACCCAACCTTCTTCTAGAACTACCCCTAGTTTGAAAGGTTTAAACGATAAAAATAAGTTACTAATAAGTGATTGTGAATGCTACAAATTTTTGTGTATACCATTCCAAGTGGTAGTACATCATGTTACTCTTAATTGAGCAAGTTGAGAAGTATTCTCTTAATAAACATATTTCTTAGTACTTTATTTGTTAAGGTTAGAAATATAGTTACTTATATGATCATAGAGGTGGTGCCGCTTCTAGTAAAAGTTTAGGGTAATCTTTTATACATGATCATGAACTAGGATGAGCACATGGCCGGTAATAGTGCTAAAGATGAAATGTGATTGTTGGATGCAAGTTCATTAGTTCATGTGTGTGATAATTCAATTTTAATTTCAAATCTTGGTTTAAGCAATCTAGCCACCTTGATTTGATTAGAACTTGTGAATTATTTGCACTAAAGAAAAGTTTAAAATGAAAGTTAATTTTCTTTATGCATGATATCATACGTGTTGGTTTAGTATTTCATACTACGAACTAAGCAGGGGAATTTTGGAAGTTAGTTTGTAGTTTGAAAATTGATCATGACTTGTGACACAATTTTTTTTATCATGTCTAGAAGTTTGATTCATGAATTTCCTACAAGGTTCATTGGTATATTGATGTACTTCTCAAGTTCATTTGTTCATTTATGGAACTACTCAATTCATGTACTTGAACTACTAAATTCATGAATGAACATTAAATGAAGATACATTGACGTATTTTCTCAAGTTCATTAGTTCGTGCATTTGGCATACTATGTGACGACCCCACCTTCCCTTAGGGCGTGCCAAAGGATTTGGAGGACCGTATGTCCAACTCTCGCTAGAATTCACTCACTAACATCTTTGAAATAATCTTGCACGCCTCTACATTAACATAAAAGTTCCCAATTCAACCAAAAATTTCAACTTAATTTACAATCCAAAAGTGAAACATAGGAGTACATTACCAAAGATCCCAAATACATTCTATCAACAAAAGTACAAGAACATGAAGATTATACACACTAGTTTATGCTTACTTGCTCTGGCCTCCACTCCTGTAAGGAAAACAAAACTAAAGAAATAAGGTAAAAGGCCAGTGAGGTTTCCAAACAAGCAATTAGGTAGATAAAACATGGAAGTATAACATTTAAGAATTTATACACTTTGCATAGTAATAAGCAGTCATTCAAGAAACAAGCATTGAATCATTGGAAGGATACGTGCTCACTTGAAACCATTTATTCAGTCATTTAGTAGCCGACCATTTCTCCCTTATTCCTCCGACATGTGAAAACATTTGAAAATAAAACTCCAACAATGATCATTTCATTCAGTCAATCATTTCATTCATTGCATTTTATTCACTGGCCAGTACTCCACCAAATTTCGTGGTCATACTCGAGTATATCAAACACTGTTCCAGGGTCACCAACCGCCCGACTGAATCTACTTCTGACTCGAGTCAACTGGCAACGAAGGACAAGGGCCCAATTCAGCTAAAGGCTTATATTCATATACAAGTAACATTCAATCATTTGATCATTGAAAATTCACATTCACTTAGGTCGAATACGATAAAGTACACACTCGCCCAATTGAAAAGCATTTAATATTCAAGCAAACATTCACGACATTCCACATTGTCATTGGTAGCACAACATGCAAGAAACACTCACCGATATTAGTAGATTAAATGTCAACTATCTAGATGATAACCTTGATCACTACCACACCCTGAGGCAAGATTCAAAATCACAATAGCTTTAGACTTAGTAGATTCAACTAATCAAAATATACACGTCTAGTATTCCAAGGTATTCCATATACTTCTCACTTTGAACTCGAGACCTTAATATAAAATCTAACACAAGTATTCTAAAAATGAGGAAAGTAATTTAAGCATCCAAAATCACACCAAATTAAGGTTTAAGATCTAGAAAAGTTTTTTCAAAGTTTTTCAAGTCTTACTCAATTCATTTGACAAAATTCCTAACTTAGGTGACATTCTTTGAAAAAGCATAACCTGAATTCCGTAGATAAAAAAATCACAAAACTTACACCATTAGAAAATAGACTTGAAGCACTAATAGGCTTTAGAAGATATTTTCATGAAATTCAACTCATAGGTTAGTCAAATTTCAGTTCAAATTCACTGCTGTCTCATGTGCAAAAACAGAACAGTCATGGTTTTCAAGAAATTTTGCAAATTTGCTGGTATTTATAAGAGTTGAAATAAACCCTGAATTTTATACCGTTTAAAACTCTATGAGTCTACTTTCAAACGCAATAAACGGAATTTAATTCTGACTTTCCTATACGAAATTATAGTTAATTTTTCAAAATTGCGCAGGGCTTCCTCCGAAAATTTTCCAGCAAGCAATCTTCTCCGTTTGGATTAGCTATTTTTGAATGTATTTTTGAAAGATTTCGCTGTAACAGAGTTTTTAGAGTATATTTTGGGATATTTTTAAAAAATATTTTGGGATATTTAAGAGTAAAGAGTTTTTAGAATATATTTTGAAATATTTTTTAAAATTTTAAAAAATTTTAAACTAATTTTTAGATTAGCTTTTAAAGTACTTTTTAAAAATTTTTATTGTATTTGAAAAACTAGTTTTTGAAAAACACTCCCATCCAAACAGATTGACTAACACACATGCAAAGAAATAGATTGTAACAAGTGTTTTGAATAAAAACATATGCAAGAGGAAAACAAAATATCCTAAATCCACACCTTAACCCTTACTTGACCAGCAAGGAGAAAATCCAACAATATATCTCCATATCTTTTCAAGTTAATCATCCAATTCATATCTTAGTTCATAGTAAATGAACTTCAATCGAGAACACATATCGTAGGAGACAAATGGTGCATATACTAAACCACAAAACTATCAACTTTGAACATATATGTCAAACTCCAAGTCACTTACACCAAAACTGAAATTTTTTCATCTCAAAGCTGGAATTTCAAACCAAAGCATGGAAATATTCATATCAAAGCTGTCCAATACATTTCAAAACTAAAAATTGCAAACTAGTAAGCAAAACCATGAAATCTTCCATAAATCTTCCGTAAAAGTCATGCCTTTTTCACCCTAAAGCAACATACATCAAGTAAACTAAAAATCTAGTAGTAACATCTAGTAGTTCATCAAGTAAACTTAGGAAATCATCAACCTAGTAGTTCCTCAAGTAAAACTAGTAAATCATCATATAAACATCAAGAAAGTTAGATTTTCTAACAAAGTTTACCTCTTGACCTCCAACCCCAAAGATGACAAGCAAATCAAGAGGGATGCAAGATTTTCTTCTTCCAAAACTTCACCAAAAGCTTCCCTCCAAACTTCAAAATTGATCGGAGTAGATTAGGATTTTTCGTTGGATTCTTCATGATTCAAGCAAGAAATTAAGGCTAGATTTTTTTGTGGTTTTCTCCCTCTTTTCTCCTCTCCAAATTCATCCAAGGCCAAGGAACAAGAAGAAGAAATAGTGAAATGATAAGAGCTCAAGTTGGATAAGAAGAAAACTTGGTCTTGGTCAAGGGTCTTGGTCAAACTTGATAGGTTAGTTGACAAATGGCATGGAAAGATGTATTGTCTATCTTTTTGTCTCTCTATTTGTCTCCAATCACTAATGAGTAGGGATCCTCTATCCAATATTTTGTGTCTACTTTCTTGTCCAATGCAAAACTACGTAGTTTCACATATTATATTTGTTGATGTGGCACATAAAAGAGAAAGGCTGTTTGGCTGCCTTATGTTCTTCTACTCACTAAAATGGATTAAATATGAGACATACAGAGAGACAATCAAATCCTTGGAATTACAAAGCAAAATTTGCAACGAGCCATAACGGAAAGAGTAATCTAAAAAATGGGTGAAATGAAAGCATTAATAATATCTCAAATCTAAAGTTACACTGTAGTAACTTCATATAAATTGTAGCTCCGAAATTACACCTTAAATACCTTCATGGTCCCTACAATCTAGACAAAAGATGGCATAAAAAACTTATAAATTGATGCCAAGCAAGGGAACATCAACAACAGATACATTGTAGAGGTGAGCCAGAAGCAATTGACAGATGAACATTATTTTTTCTTACCATCGAAAAAAAGAAGTCTCAAATCTTCTTGACACTCAAGTCTCTGCTTAATAATAAGGTTCCCAAAATTGTTTTGCTTTCAGTTACACCAGAAAGAAAGAAAAAAAATTGTTTTGTTAAAGAACTTCCTTCGTCTTATAGGTAGAAAACGGTGGCAACAGGTTTTGGAAATTGTAACGGTAGCAATAAGGTTTTTGGGCAATTGTAACAAAGTTGTGTAAACAAAGGAAACCCAAAAAAGAAGAATAAGCATAAGGCAGCCAAACAATCTTTCTTTTTAGTGCCACATCAGCAGAATAATAGTGGAACTACATAGTTTTACATTGACAGAAAAGTGGATACAAAATATTGGATAGAGAATCCCCACTCAATCACTGACATATCTAATGCTCCTGCTAATTAACTTTTAACACCTCTTGTTATATAATTTCTGTGTACACAAACTCTTTCTAATCCACCAAATTTATTATACATACTTCACAAGTCGGGTCACACTAGTTATAATGTACTATGACACTTAACATGTACCAAATTAAACATGCACCAAATTAAATAATACAATAAGAGAAAATTCATGATTCAACCATAAAAGCAACCAAGAATTTAAGGTAAGTAAGTTTCAAATAAGAGCTATAAAGACAAGTAAAATTTCGAGGCCTCACATACTTGTTTCGATAAATGGACATTAAGTGAAGTTCATGTACTTTTGCACTTGGATTGCCTATAAATAGAGGTAGTCTAAACCTCTCTTGTGCAACTTGTGCTTAGACTATCTTGTAGATTTACACAAACCAACTTCTTGCATCTCTTTCTTGTGAAACTTAGATTGAAACTTGGTATAGGCTAGTTTTCATTTTCGCATTGTATCCTAGAGGTAATTTGTCATCTCAACCTAGTTAGCAAGATAGTGGGGGCAAATCACACCTCAAAAGAGAGTGATCACATGCCTTGGAAACTTCTTGAGTTCCCTAAAAAATTAGTTTAGTTTTGATATTATTCTTATAATAGATTTTTAGTAGGTTCTATAGCACTTGTAATCCAACATCTTTCTTATGCCAAAAGGGGGAAAAGGACTAGGAGTGGTGGGTGAGGAAGAGATTAGGAGACATTGATATAGCTGGGCCACAAAAAAGTGGGCAAAGCAAAATTATGGCACCCTCTTCTATTATTATTTTTTTGTCAAAATAGGTAGCAAAAGTGTTAGCGGCCCTTTTTGTCACATGGCCGAACACTCGAGGTAGACACGTGAATGGTGGATAGGGGGCTACTTGTCATCCATTCAAAGGATTGACGGTCGAGATTTAATCGACCCAATACCATGGATGGCAAATGATTGAAGGTGCATCAATCCACAAATTGTTTGTGATCTAGAACTACACGATGCATCAATGATTGATGCACCTTCAATCATAGCCGTCCATGGTATTGGGTCGAGTAAATCTCGACTGTCCATCCTTCAGATGAATGGACAGCGTGACCTCCCATCCAACGTCCACGTGTAGTGTTTTTGGATGGATGGTTGATATTTCGCAGAACGGGGGCGACTGCCCTAATATCATCCTGTGCACGATTATTTAGCCACAAGGAAAGCTTGAATCCCATTTAACATCAGAGGTTAGCTACAACAGCAAATTGAGCAAGAGTATGAGCATAACCTATTTCCAGTTCTAATTACAAATGAGAAGGTACAGTGGACAAACATCTCACTCAAAACATTTATTCTGAGTGGGACAAACCATCTCACTAGAATATTCAATCCTCATTCTTTCCTTGGATTTTTTCACTATAGCTTTACGATCTGATTGGATCACAATCTGCTGCCACCTTGGCTCCTTTGCCATGATTAGAGCCATTCTTATTGGCTCAGCTTCCCTCTATCATTGCAATCCCCTTTCCGTTGTTTTTTTACACCCCTGAGACTTTGACTATTTTTCCAGTTTCAATTCCTTGTTACAAGTGCCCAGTCCTATCCTAATCTTGTTTGATGAGATTGCTGCATCTGTATTGATCTTAATGATACTTTCACTTGCAGGAGTTAATTGGTGTTTCAGTTCATTTTGAGTTGTTTCAGCACTATGCCTTCCATCCTGAGGTGTTTGAGCTTCCTTGAATTCCAGCCATTCACTTTGTGCCTTTAACTGTAAGTGCTTTCTGATCTTTCCTTTTGCCATTTAAAACTCATGTTCATTTCTTGCCTTCCAGATTTGCCATAGAATGTTGGCTATCAATGTGATATGCTCTTGTCCCTGGTATCTAGCCTTTGCATCTAAATGCCCTCATGTCATCTCCAAAAAATTCCCTCGTAATTCCTCCAGTCCATCCCATTGGACTGGTGATAGTTTCCATACTGTTTCTGAGTATTTGCAAAAGAAGAATATATGCTCAACTGTTTCTTTAGTTTCACCACATCTTGTGCAAAGTACACCCCCCTTTGCCTGTTCTCCTATATATTGGATCCTTTACAGGAAGTTTATTTTGCAGACACTTCCATAGGAAATGTTTTACTTTGTACTTTAGATGCATGCCCCACGGGCTTTTCCATACCTTATCCCTCTGTTGGCACTAGGGAGTAGCTTGTGCCTTCCCCGTTTGTCTGGTCCCTTAGTTACTTTTGCTTGCCTCTCTTTTTGCAATTGCATAGGCCTGATTTAAGTGTGTAGGTCCCAGATTTTGAGAATTTCTAGTAAATTCTGTCCTTTCTGTTGTTTAAGCTCAATTGGATTTTATGTATCATCTGGTGGCTCCCTTCTCGATTTGCTTTTGCAATTCAGTGCATTGTTCACAAGGGTCGAAACAGGAAAGACCGCAGCAAGCATTTGTCTTAATGGTATTGCTGTTTGTTTGCTTGACTTGTGAGAGTGACTTGATTATTGATTATTTTGTCTACTCCATCATATCAATAGTTTTATCTGCTCCTACTTAAAGTGCATGACTCAGAAGCGTAGATTAGTAATAATTACATGAACTAATTCAAGATAGAATTCAAGAGTGACACATGATCAACTCTTAAACAGAACCACTGGAGTTGTCCTGGTGGTTAGGGGAGAGCTTTTAGAGTTCTTCCCACTTTAAAAGAATCTTAAACCTTGAGTACCAAAGTAATTTGATTAATATTAATTAAAATTTGGTATAACTATTACAACTAAGCCCATTTATAGGTTGTAGGCTTGTAGCAACAAATTACAGAGACAATAAAATTGAGAAGCTACTAAAAATGATTAACGAGCAAAACCTCAGAAAACACCGAAAAATAGTATGGAAACAAGTATGGAAACTACTTAGAAAATAATAAATATGAATAAAATTATTAAAGGAAAGCACAACGAATACCTAAATTAATAACCTTAAAAGGTATCGTGCGTAGATTTATTGATGGTTTCTTGTTCGGCTCAACTCTCAAGCATGTGGGGTCGGTGTTCCATAGTAATGCTACATATCATATGATGTGTAACGATTTTATCAATTATTCCATTCTATTCCTTTGGTGACTTAATATATTTCTGTGTGATATTTTCCTAGAAATATATGACCACCATTATATTATAGGATGATATGGTACTCATATTATTTGTATCAAATGAAGTCAAAACTTCGGTAGACCCGGTTTTTCAAAACCCAATGACTTAAATTGTGTCACATGACTTGGTAAGATGGTTTGACACAATCTGAGCTCATAGATCTTTGAACTTTGACTTTTTTTTTTTAAACTTTAGACATTTGTTTTGATCTTTTTTCGTATCTAAAGTTGGTTATATCTTGTATCTTAATGTTTGTCATGCTGCTGGAATAACTTCAATAAAATTAACCTAAATTCACACATTGATTATTGCTCTATGCGAAACCGCTATCATTGCTGAAATCAATGAAAATCCATGCACGTTTGGACTTGGTGTGATAGTCCAGTGAATTGGTCTTTGTTATTATTTGAATATCTTTGTTACAATATTATTTACAACTCTCGGGAAAAGGTATAAGTAGGATGCATATATGTTAGAATAGAGTCTCAACATATGATCTAATTGGTAGTCACGCTAATAAAGTATCATGGGATTTTTTATTCAACTTTCAAACTCTTCCGTTTTCTCTTTTCTTTTTGTAAGGTTTAGAATTCCCTTGAAAAAGAAAATAGGGTGTAAATTTTCCTAACTAAAAGTTTAAAGAGCATATTGAAAATAAAAGAGCTTCTAGGGTGCAAAATGGAATAAGCCCTTCACAATAATCAAAGATCATTTTAGGAACTTTTGAATTCTAAGAGTTAAGAATTGTAGAATGAAGAATTATAAATTTTAATTCAAGTAATTTCACAATTAGAAAACTTGTCTTTGACCAAAGAGGCCCTTGGTCTAGTGGCATAAGTTGAAATCTCAAAACCTAAAGGTCCTAGGTTCAAATTTTCTTTTCCTTTCTTCAGTTTTAAATTCCACCCTTCCCCTATTAGAAAAAAAAAATTTTAAAAAGGACTTGTCCTTGACTTCTGCCCAAACATACAAGTTCAGTAGGGGAAGTGCTTGTCTTCGACTACTACACAGGCTTAGTACATAAAAGCACTAATTATCTTTTGTCAAACTAAAATATTAGTGTCCATCCATGAAGACCATGTCAGTGCATGCATAAAACCAAATCTATAGACACCAGAGTTTTCTTTTTCACTAAAACTTTCTTTTTCTCAAATTTTCTATTTTCTTTTTTATTGGCCTTTAATTTTGTTTTCTGATGTTGCATTTAATCATATTTGTAGGCTTTCTTTTATTTTAAAACCAAAAACAAAAAAAGAGAAAGAAGTGCAAGAAATACGTAATAGCATTCATGTGATATAGTGGTTTTTGCATTCATTTCTATCTTGACATTCTTTTTTTTTCTTTTTTAAAAAAAATTATTTTAATAGTGTAAGTAGAAGAGTTCGAAACCAAAATTTCTCACTTATACTCCCTCATTCAAATCATTCAACCCATCTCTCTTCCCCCTTCAATTTTGTCATTCATGATTGTTACCTTGTTTCATAATAAATCCATAATTTGACTACATGTGCAAAACGAATGGTCTCATAATGCTAGGATCGAAGTAGTTGCTCACATTGCAGACAATGTAACTCAACAAGAGAAGCATCAGCGATGGAGTCACGACTTCTTATTCAGAGGATAAAATAATTTTTGGATTCAACTCACAACCTATGGTTTTTGACTTTGTTTTTATAGAAGTACTTGTTACAGTAAGTTTAATATGCACGAACAAATTATTTTTCTTAATTTTTTTAAATTTTATTTCTTGCGGAGGAGGAGTGCAATTTAAGAAATAAGGAAGGAACAAAGGGATCAAAACCTAGGACCTCTAATTTCAAACTTCTCGACCTTAACCATTAGACCAAGGCTTCCTTTGCATGCATCAACAAATTTATTGAACACTGCAAAAATAAAATAAAAAATTGTATATAGCTTGTGATTTATGACCTACAGTAATTATCATGTTATCTAATGGTATGATTGCAAAAACCATAAGCTATACCCCATTTCTCACTTTACCCCCTAACCTTTAATTTTGCTCACTTAACTCCCTATAGGACAAAATTACCCTTCCATTATTTTGACTTTTCATTTATCTTTTTTCCTCTCTTTTATTTCTTTTTCTCTTTCTTCTTTCTTCTCTCTTTCATCCTTCCAAATAGAAAACTCCATCTCAACGAAAATTTTTATCTTGAATTTGTAATTGCATTTTTGGGTGAAGGTTTAAAAGGCATCAAAAACTAATTTTGATTTTTTGTATGATGCCACGTGTCACAATTTTCAATTGATGATTATTAATCAGGTCACAATTTCATCTTATGATATTTTCTTGAGAATAAAATGAGAAAATAGAAAGAAAAGAGGAAAAACCAAAATTAAAAGAATTGAAAGGCTAAAAAAATTGTATTTTAGGAACTTGATTTGAATATTTTGTAATCATTTAAGAAGAAAATAGATCTTTGCAATTCCTCTTTTTTAATTTCAATCATTAAGATGAAGATTTTTGTGGGGAAGAAAAAGAATTAAAAAAAGAAGAAAGAGGCAAAGAAAATAAAGGAGCACAAAAGAGGAAAGGAAAAAAATAAAAGAGAAAAATAAGAGTTTAGAATAATAGAGGGATTATTTTGTCCAATGGGGAATAAAGTGAGACAAAAAAATGGTTAGGGGGTAAAGTGAGAAATGGGGTATACTTTAAGGGGATTAATTGTGATTAACCCTTGTTAATATTACTTATAAAACTAAAAGATGTACTTTTTAACCTATCCAATAGTAGATAATCTGCACACAGTTAAATTGTTAAAGAATTGTTTGGTTCACCTATAATTCGTATGATTAGATATAAAATGCAGTTCACTGTTAAGTAAATAAGATTTATTAGAAAGAAATTAAAAAATAGCATTATGTTATATTTCAAGGTTCTATTTTAGAAATAGTGAGGGCAAATATACAAAATTTTAGTACATTTGGGGGAGAATAGTGGGGCTAGATAGAATACTTTTCAAAAATGAGGAGGCAAGAGTGAGGCAGTATTAAAAAACTAAACTTTTTATAAGTTATTTTATAATTTTCAAAAAATTGATGGCATCCAATTATAGCTGTAGAGTAAAATCAGCTCCATCTTCTTCTATTGTGACAAAATGCTTCAAAACGTGAAGGCATAGTTTTCAAATTGTATATGTATAATGGAAAGAGATGGATTACATCCAACCCTAAAAACAGATGCAATTTTTCTATTTAAATTATAGAGAATGGAAATATGTGTAATAAAAAGCAAAAAAAAAAAATTATGTTGACAAAAATATAAGCTCTTTCAAAATTTAAAAAAAAATACATTTCTTGAAGAGAGAATTTTTATATGTGAGGTCACTGGTCAGAATGCATCATAAATTCTAATAAAATCCTTTATGGAAAAACTAGTGATCCTTAACGTAAACAATCTATTTCGGTCTAAAAGAAGATCTTAATTTGATTGTCATTAATTTCTTTAGAGGAGAAACTGTTTTAGAGCAAGACCTGTTGGATAAAGAAGTGTAAACATTGCTCAACAAAATTGTCATCTAGTTTCTTTGATTTATCATTCTGATCAGTTTGAAAAGTTAAAATTGATCAAAATTGTATGTGCAGTGAAAAGAGATGGACTACATCCAACCCTGTAAAAGCGATACAATTTTTCTGTACAAATTGTAGAGAACAAAGAGTTGTGTAATAAATTTTTTTTAAAAAAAAGGATTAACAAAAATATGATCTCTTTCATTAAAAAAAATATTTTCTTGAAGAGAGAATTTGATATGTGAGGTCAAAGTCCATTATAAATTTTAATAAAATGGTCTATCTTTTATACACTAACAGTGTATATACTAGCGGGTCAAGATGCATGCAACATTTACAAAATTCGATATTCAAAGTCAAATTCAGATGATATGTCATTTATTCAATCTCGTTAGTATATATACTCTCAGTGTGGGAAAAACTAATTCATAAAGATAACTATTACACAAGTTTTTAGATTTTTTTTTTTCCTTTTGGCTTGATATCCAAAGCTATTTCTAGATCCAATGCCAAGGAAAATGGGCTGCATATAACAACAATACGCAAAGTGTACAAGACAATCGTTTGAGGCAAATTTTAGTATTCTTTTGCCACTCCCTTTATCTGTTGACTAGCAGATAAATACCGTGCTTGCTTGCACATGGTGAGAAATTAAAATCACGCCCACGGTGACAAATAAAAAATGTGCACAAAATCATGTCCAAGCAATGCACAATAGACCATTTAAAAGCAATACAATTTACGGGATTTTTGCTGAGACATTTTGTTTGTTAATTTATTATTTAGAAAACAAAGTAAATAACGTACTGATACAAGGCATCGGTTACTCGTAAATATGAGGTGATTTTTAAATATGAATGCATTTGATTTTTGTTAAGTTAAAAAAAAAAAGAATGTAGTATGCTACTTCTTTGTGAGTTTATGTTTTGATATGTGTGTTGTTTTTCTTGGTCTCAAAATAAGATAAGATGGTAGTAAATTGCACCATGTAATTTATATGTAAAGGAAATTTCATATTTTTTTTTCAAGTTGAATTTGAGTGTTGTGGATAATTGTATCTAACGTTTTATTGTAAAATTTGTAGATCTTGTTACAGGGTAAAAAAAGACCATTTGTATGTCTAGCGGAAAATCATGTATCACATTTCGGTAACAGGAGCCCACGTCTAAAACTCACTTTCCAGTAGAAGTCAATTCCCATCTTCCATCTCTAAGTGGAGATTTTTCACTAAATCCACTGAAACCTTCAATAATTTCAATCCTTCAAAAACACTAAAAGCTGAGCATGTGTCTCTCATAAAAAAAAAAATGCAAGCATCTTGCTTTGCACCACATAAAAACTGGTTGCTTTAATTATATCTTTCATTGATTAGGAAGATAGTAAAACCACAAAGACAAAAAGATTTGCGACCTTCATATTCCCCTGGGACTAAATCCAAATTAGAGAGGGAAAAAACCTCCTTGGTGTTCAACATTCCCTACAAATAATGCAACGAGAAGAATTAAGCTATTGACATTCCTATTAAAAAACCAATACTCAACACATTCAATCAATGCTACATTTAACTTATCTCAATATAACAAATACACATTCACAGTTAGCTACCATTTTTAGAGAAGCAGACAAACATATGTAGCTGCCATTTTTAAGGGGGAAAAATAGACAGACTCGCACATTCTTACTTAATCAAAATTTCGCACTTGACTGCCATTTTTTCAGAAAACAAAAGACCACACACACACATGCATAATTATCTGAACAAAATTTAGCCGTAATTACCATGTAAAGTTCCAAAAACTTTAGTATCAAGAACAACCATAGAGATTCTAACCAAAAAGAGTGGAAAAAAATAGGAAGATGCATAAGATAGAGGGAAAATTTTCCACTTTTCCTCCCTAAACTTTGAGTTAGAGACACATTTAATCCCCAAACTTTTAGACGCACCACATCTAGTACATGAATTAATTATTTTTTGCCACATTTAGTCCAAAAAGGGGTAAATTGCTTAATTACTTAATTTGGATGGAGAAAGTCACATGTTTGGTATGTGGCCGTTAAGTAAAAACAATTTCTCAGTCAAAATCAACGGCCACATCAACCTTCTCCATCCAAATTGAATATTTTACCGTTTTTGAACTAAATGTGGTCCAAAATAATTAATTCATGTACTAAATGTGGTGCGTCTAAAAGTTTGGAAATGAAATATGTCCTTAATTCAAAGTTTAAGGACGAAAAGTGGATTTTTTCCTAAGATAGAGACCCAAAATATGCAAGGAGAAATAGATCAAAATGAATAACTTATTTCCCCTTTCTAATAATTGCTCATAAAGAGGTCAAAGGCTTAATATGTAATCCTTCATCCTGAAAGTAATTTAAAATAATTCCAAAGCATGACTTTTGCAGGGTGAAAAACTGATCATCAAGAGTTTAAGAAGTCATAACCTCATGTAGCGGCCCCTCCTTCAAAATACGAATACTTTTGAAAATGCACAGCCCTTCCAAGACATTAAGTTTAGAAATGAACAGTCCTTTCAAGACATTAAGTTTACCACATTCAGAAACAGTTCATGCTAACAACTATAAGTATATATCTGAATGAAACCCAAGCATGTTTAGAAGACTTTAATTCCAGAAAATTCTAACACTAAATAAAAAATGCACAAAAATAAGACTTGCCGAACATCAAAACATACAAGGAGTACCTAGCTATTGTATTAGAGTATTGCTGTGTAGATATTTACATGGCAAGAAAGCCTGTAAATAACCAAATTCACAAATATGAATTTAAATTTGTATCAGAATACAACAAAAAAATCTACTCAAATTGAAATTACTGAAGTAGTGGATTTCCCAACTAAAAAATTAGCATCAGATTCTTACGAAATCAGCAAGGAGATAATAGTAATGTTATGGATACATACAAGGTTGCAATTCAGGAAGAAGCCACCTACAACTCCATCAAGGTTACCTCGCCAAAATATAGCCTCTTAAATATTAGCTCAAAACCCGGAATATGAAGTAATAGGACATCATGCATCATCAAAATCCAAATGAGAGTGAAAATATGATGTCCTGTGATTTCTATTGCCTATAAACGCCAACGCAAAAGATGCTTTCGTATGAAATCCTAGTTTCCTGCCAAACCATAAAATAAAATTCCCAAAATAAAGTAAGCAAATAGCCTAAACAAAAAAGAAATCAAATGTAAAGAATAGCTTTGATGGAAAACAAATAAAAAAGGGGAAGCAGCGAGAGTTGAGAGTCCTCAATAAAGAGAAATGAGAGAAAGGCTTACAAATTTTGAGGAAAAAGGGATAAAAAAATATATTGCTAAAAATATGGTAATTAAGTGTAATCCAATAATCAGACAACGAAAAGGTACACGGCCCAAAAATCTAAAGGTTGAGAGAGATCCATTAGAAAACATATTGAATCATGGTCAGTAAATAGCACAAAAAGTGGCTGATTTTGGATACAAGCATATCAACTCTGAAAGGCATGTATGATTTTGATGGACACGAAAGTACGCCTAAAGTTGGAGAAAGATAGAATTTGGAGGAAATGCATGGTCGTCTACTATGACTGTCAGCCACTGAGCTTAACTCAGAGGGGTTCAAACCTTACGTACAGTAAACAAAATTCAAGGATCGTTTTATAGCATTTTCTTAGTCTAGTTTGACTCTTGACACACAAATTTCCTCGGACTCTCTCTCCCTGTTACAACTATCAGAAGTATTCTCTGACTCTCTTGATTTCTCTTACAACAAGTAGTGGGCTCAACTGTTAAAAGTTTAGAGCCCAACAAAGAATTGATCTTGATGTCATTTGATCTCGAGTAATAAGGGTTGCTACAGTGAAAGAGGACCCTTATTTATCTAGTAGGTAGATATAGATGTTTTATTATAAAAAGACAATAAACTCATTAAAAAATATTGTCGGTAAAAAAAAATATTTTGTGAATTATTATTATGCATTGAAATCATAGCAATAGCATTCAAATAGCAAAGGAAAATAAAACCCCCGCCAAAAAAGAGAAAAGGATATGAATTGTTAAAAAAAATAACAACTCCATCCAAGAGATTAAAACAAAAAAATAGATTGCACCTTTATCTTTTTTTTTTTTCTAGCAGAGGATAGGTGAAACTTAAAAGGCAAATAAGGGACAATGAGATTTATACTTAGAACCTCTAATTTCTAGAATCTCAATTTTAACTACTAAACCACGGTCTCAAAGACTGATTGCGCCTCTGTGTCATTTATTTATACATGAAAGGCCTCTTAATAAAAGTAATAAGAAGGATGGCAGCAGCACTACAATCATATATCAAGCTCATTTCTTTTCCTTAATTTGAAAAGGTGAAGGCCTTAATAAAACTCCGAGCACAAAATTAATACAAACTTGTTGCAAAGCGGGTAAAAGAATTTCTGAATAATTTTTTCTCTAAATTATCATTAAAAATAGAAAGAAAACAACTGAGTAATACAATTATATATTTTATTATAAAAAATCTCACAAAAAATTACAATTTAGACAAATAATCATGACAAAGATGCAGTAAAATGGGTAGTTAAAAATCTAGGATGATTTTTTTCTTAATCTATTATTAGAAAAAAGCAGTAAAAAATACAATAACACAATTGTATGTTTTATCACACAAAAAAAAATAAACGTGCACAAACATTTCGCACTAAAAAAAGGATGTCTTTTTTGATTATTATTACATAAGTAGTAGAATTCAAATAACAAAAAAAAAGAAAGAATAAAACCCCACAAAAAGTAGAAAAAGATATCAATTGTATATAAAAAAAACGAAAAAGGTATAAAAGAAAGGGAAAAATAACAACCCCATCTAGCAAAGGGGAAAAACAGGATCCTATCTGTAGCAGTGCAACTATTATTACTGCCTATGAAAGGTAAATAACAGTAATAATCATAAGATAATAATAGTAATATAATAATAAACGTAACAATATGGTAAGCAATTTAACAGCAACAAAGTTTTGGAAAAAAAAAAGGAAAAAGAAGGGGAAAAAAAGCGCAAAACCGGTAAGAAATGCGGCACCACCACAAATCTAAATCTAAAATATATAAAAGGGGGAACGACGATTAGCTACAGTGCAACCATGGGCCGGTTTCGACGGTAATTCTCATGGCTTCATGGAGTATTTTGGTCTTTCCAATGTGGCATAAAGATTAAATTTGTGGCTCCTGAATTTTCTGATATTGACTTTGCATTTTCTTTCTCTATAATGCCCTTGGTTGTCCGGTTTTGCCCGTAAATTTGGAGATTTGTGTGTCCGTTTATTAGTGTTTCGTTGGGCTTTCTTGTAATTTTAACCATGTTTGTGCCCTTTTATTGTTCCTTTCCTTAACCTTATCGTGCTTACTAGGTGGGGTGGAGACCGAGGAGTCAGAAATGCCCGTTTTTCCTCTCCTTTCTTCATCACTAGTCTCACTCTTCACTTCATCTTCCCTTCAATCATCCTCTAATTTCTCTCATCTTCTTCCTCTTTTCTTTTCTTTTCTTTGGTTTTGTTTGTTTTTGATTCTGACCGAGAGCAACAACAAGAACAACAAGGTAAGACTCTTTTTCTTTCTCATCATCAAGACTTGTTTAGCCTTTTGGATTTTTTTGGAGGGTTTACCAGTCGAATTTTAACATATAATATGTATATATTTGTGATGTAAATTTTTCCAGGTGTAGAAGAAATGACAGTATTTACGGGTCTCCTCCGGCCTCAAGAGGGTTAAGGTTAGACTTGCATTTTTTCTCTCTCGACTTTCTTCTATATATTTTTTTCGATTTTTTCTTTCCCGTCATTTTGGCCATATTTTTTTCGACTTTCTTTAGCCTTTCATTTTCTTTATCGTAATAATACATCCAACCAACTAGATATAGAAAATGGCAAACAAAAGCAGGAGAACGGAAAGCCAGTGGTCCAAGCAGAAAAGATGTTTTTTTTTTCCTTTAATAATCAGTTCCTAAATTTTCCTTGAATTCTTTCCTTTCCATCTTTTTTTTTTAAATAAATAATCTTTTCTGTATATATTGGCTTTCTGGATTATTTTTAGATGTGTAGTTGAAAATTTAGATATATGTTCCTTCAAGTGCAATCTTGGAAATTTTTTTTGTACATGATTGTCTTTTGTTTTCTTTTTTATCGTTAGTATTTCTATGTACATTATAGATTACTCCTGTTTTCAGGTTTCGTCTGGGCATGACAAGTTTCATGAGATCTATGTTCTCGACAGAGAGGTAAGCCTTCTTTTCTTTCCCTATGTTTTTTAAACCACCTTACAAATTAGTAATTTCGTGTATAGTTATTTGTATTACTCGATTGAATTTCATGAGACAATAAATTGTATTTTTTTTTGCTCATTATCTTTTAGGGATGTAACAATTTAGGAGTTCCATACTTACTAATATTGAGGGTAATAGGTTGTGACTTTAGTATTTATTTTCACTTGTAGGCTTCCTATTATTGAAATTTGCAAATTGTTTTTTTTTATAAATCTTAGGAATTGATCAAGATTTGCAAATTAATTTTTCAAAGCTATCTTTGGGGGGAAAAAAGCAGCTGTTGGAAGCTCTATTGCCTTGCAGTAATTTTTCGAATCATTTCCAGATTTCGATCTGGGAAGTGACAGACCATTGATTTACTTGCATAAGCCTCTTAATTTTTTCTCAATTGTTGGTTTTGGCTTTAATTTCAAAATTCTTTGTTTTGACAGACCATCGATTTCCTTATTCAGGATTATGGTATGGTGGTGCTTTTTCTCTGTTTTCGTGTATGTTGTCTTCTCTGCAGTTCTCTTCCCACTTCTGCATCAGTTTTACTGTAATTGTCTTGCTCCTGATTTTTTTTTTTGGTTTCTATGTTTCGCAGGTCATAGATTCTATAACATATTTTTCATATTTTAGGTTTAAATAGTTTGGTGGAAGATTTGCATGTATTTCATTTACATTGCCTTGCGTTAAAGCTCTTGCCTTTGCCATCTTTTGGCAGATAGCTTTCTAATTTAGTGCCAGGTTGCTTATTTGTTTTAATCTTTCCCATGTATGGAATGTTTTACAAAAAATATTATCAAATTAGGTTCTCTTGTACCACTAAGTTGCCTTTGCATTAAACTTACTCTTTGATTTTGCTTTTCAGGACCAACTGGTTATTCAATGTTGAGAGATTGCATAGGGTTCACATAGAGTGATCAATTTTTGAGGTGAACCCTTTTGTGATCTGTCTCCACTGTTTAATTATCTACTTTTTTGTGTTTTCATGTTTTGATTTTCCCCAATTCTTCTATTCCTGACACACCTACTCTTAATGAATAAGTTACTTACGATGGCTTTTTTTCACATGTTTCCAAAAATTGACTGTCTTATGGGCCTAGATGGTTAGATGAAAAGTCTGAGCTTCTGGAGGTTGAGCAAGGCAAATGTTCCATGAACTTAGATCACTATTATTTTTTACAGTGAACGTTATAGATTTGTATATTGTGTTCTTGAATCAATTATGAAATCATGACCCCAGTTTCAATGGTAATTTTGTCAATAGCCTTTGGTTATTTGGGTTTTTTACAAACATTGTGTGGATTGATGGTGTGTTGTCTGCGCTGAGATTGTGATATGTTATTTTCGAAAGACTGAGGCTATCCTTTATGGTTGGTTTGTGTTTTCCTGTGAATTGAGTGGATTACGTAGGTTTTTTCATTAGTACTTATTGTTGGCTGCATGTATCTGTTGTACATTGTACAAAAGTTTTCGTGAGCCTTGATTGTTTGCCTGCTTTTTTGCCTATGTTATTAAATGAAAATTATGTGCTAATGGTAGACAGACAATATTACGATGTATTGGGGATGATGACAGCCTAATTTTTCGTTTGACGAATGTTTAATCTGTAGGCATTTAAGTGATTGTTTGTGCAACATGTCATATGCTTTTACCCTTGCACCACTCTAATGATCTATCCCCAATTCTTTCCCTTTCCCTCCCATTTATCTTTTTCCTTTGGAAAGGAGCGGTCCACCATTTGAAACCCCTCCATAAACAATAACCACTATGAATATCCCTTGAGAAGTTTTACATTTTCCAAGAAGAAAAGAAAAAAGGCAAAAGCAAAAAGAGGAGTGTTTCCATGAACTATTGCCTCTGGTTTCTTTTTCTTTGATTCATTCTTCAATTGTTAAATGTCAACTGTTGCGATGTATTCATTTGTCTAGGTTTCTATTTTGATGGATTTTGAGGTTTTGTAGGCAGATTAGTTCTTTTTGCACTATTATTGCACTAAATATTCAGCAAAGTTCTTTTTTTAGAAAAACATTGATACAAGAATTCTTACTTTTTATCTCCTGTGAAGGGTTTTTTTTTTCAAATTAATTTACTCAGCTTATCTGATTTTTTTTTTTTTTTGGTGGATAAATAAGGTGGAAGAAGACGATGCCTGGAGCAAGTGATTATGATATACGCTTTGAGATTCAATTCTGGTAACACTTCAGTATTTGTGTTCACTTGAAGCTTTTCTAATAGTGTTTGATTTTTTATTGTAGTAATGCTCTTTCATATAACAGCAATTATTTGAAATTAAGTTTTATGGCATTTTGTAGTCTGATTCGTGTCTCACACAAGCTAGGACATATTTGTTAAAGGACATCTAAGATCAGCTCATACTATGGTATTTCTAGCTAAAACAAAATGTCAATGTACAATCACTATATTTAGAGACGCTTTTGTAGAAAGGATCTACCCTTGAACCTGCTGTCATCATATTTAATTGCATAAAAAAACCCATATATTTCTGCAACTATGCAATTTGCAATTTTCCAGATGCCACCGATGACTCAAAATGGTTCATAGCCATTTGCGCATGAAAAAATACTCTAAGCCCTACACATCCAACTCCCTGGCTTCGTCATTGGCTGCCCCGCGCGCTCAAAAACGAGTATATAATATAATATAAGAAGAACAAAAATGAGCAAAACGGAAGGAAGCATTCCGTCCAAAAAAGGAAAAGGAGAATTTGGGCAGGCGCAATTTCTTGGGCAAACTATTTTTCAAGAAAAGGAAAAAACTTCATAATAGCACAATTGCATATTGTATTATAATAACAAAATGTTATAAAAAACAATAGCCTTGAGAAAAAAATATTGTGGGGTAAAAAAAAAAAATAAACATGAGATTTAAAGTTAGGATACTCCCGTTTGGATTGCATTTTCCGTCATTTTTCATGGAAAAATTAACTGTAGCGATTTGATGTATGTGAGGGAAAAAGGTAATAGGGAAATGTGATCACGGAAAATGACGCAATTTCCGACAGAAAATCGCAATCCAAACGGGGCCGAAGCACCCTTATCTTTAGCTACTAAACTAGGACGTCGTCAGCTGATTACATCTATATTTAACTCATAACACACGCGAATTCCATTATTCAATCATACATAAACTTAAAGGGAAAAAAAAAAAAGAAATCCAGTACCACAACAAATATAATATAACACAACAAGAAGAATAAAATGAAGAAAAGAAGAAAACAAAAAGAACCACTCTATCCAAAAAAAGCAACTTCCAATCCACAATGAACGTGACTGACGACCACCAACTAATTTAAGGGATTTGGGACATCATCGTTTTAAGTTCAATTAATCCTACCAAGATATGCATTGTAGGAGATGGAGAGGAGCCCAAGTCCCTAATTTAAGCCCTCCTTCCCACTTATATGTAACTTCTTTAATATACAATACTTCCAAAGGTAAAAGGTAACATAACCAAGTTTTTTTTCCTTTTTTTCTTGTCTCTTCTTAAATATTTGTTGCAAAAAAAAAAGGGGGATGCTTTAACATATTAATTAATTGAGTGTATGGTTCTTTGTTGAGGAAAAAGAGAAGCAATTAAAAGGTTTCTGTACTACTCTGACCGAAATAAAAGAAGGAAAAGTGTATCTTGCATATAGACTCGTGCTCAGCTAACTATAAGCATCGTATCAAACTGTAGCAGAAATTAAAAAAAGGAATTGAGACTGGCTGCATCAACTCAAACAAAAGGAAAAGAAAAAAAACAAAAGGGAAGCTCCAGAAATTGCTTTCAAGAAACTTGAATTAGACTCCTTGTTGTGCGGGGATTGACTCTGTTTCTGACGGACTTGACTCTTCTTCTTCTTCTTCTTCGCTGGAACTCTATGGATCACGCAATCTTCAATTAAGATCTTTAGAGCCTCATTTCCCATATCTATCTGTTCTTGTTGAATTTGCTTCACTGAACTTGCAACAGACTCACGACAATCTCTCACCTCAATCATTTCAAGAGTCGGACATTCCCCTAAACAAGAAGGCACCTCTTCCAAGTTCCAACAATCGCGCACAAACAATTTCTCAAGACGGGGAAAATTATCAGAAGATGCAGTCCAGCTGCGCAAGTCGTGCAAGTCTGACAATTTCAAGACTCGGAGCTTAGGGAACTCCTCTTCTTTCATTTCCCATTCTTCTCCAACAAAGGAGTTATGGAGTAATTTAAGCACTTCAAGTTTGGGCAACTTTCCAATTGTTTGAGATTTCACTCCATGGCTTGCTTATTGTAAAAGAGAGTCAACTTCTTCAAATTCAAAGGGAATTTAAATCTGTAACTGTCAAACCAAGCCAGAGTGAGTGATTCTAGTTGACTCAAACAGTCAAACACGAGAATCCCGTCGCCAATTCTGGTAGCTTCTTCTCTTGATATCGTCGTTGTACATCTTAGCCTGCGGAGGTTTGGTAACTTTGTCAGTATCTTTTGCAAGCTTTGAGAGGAGGGATCAACGGCAAGGCTTAAAGTGTCTAAATGATCTAACCTGGGGATACTTCAAGATTTTCAACAGGAAAAATAAAACCAGCATAGGAATTTGTAGTCCATAGATGCCTCAATGTCTTAATGTTCCAGATAGTCTTGGGTAACAAACAATCAGCGTTGCTTCCTCGTAGCCAGAAAAGTTCGTAACCTTGAGAGGTTTGCTATTGCAGCAGGGATGAATTTTACTCCTCTAGTACGAAGAGCCAAGTAATCTCAAGTGAGCAAGCAAAAATACTTCCATGGGAAAATATGCACCAAACTCCAATTCTCCCAAATCCAACACTCTTAGAAGTTTAGGTAAACCAAAACTCCAAATCATCCTCCTCAAACAATAATAAACTGCGTACATTGGGAAATTCTAGCATTAACTCCCAAATCATCAAATTCCTGGCATTTTGACCAACAAACTCGGAGGGCGTTGCTTGTGCCAGTAAGAATAAAACGATCCAATTCCGACTATGCAAAACATGTAGAAAGTTTTCTTCTTTGGCTTTTTTCACACAAACTCATGTACCAATCATGAACTCGGCAGACTTGGGCACCACCCATAGTTCTTTGTTTAGAAACCATAACTAACTTCTATCAACTAGATCCTGCAAATAGTCATCTGCGACATCCTCTAAATTCTTTTCTTCAGTCTTTCGCACGAAACCTTCAGAGATTCCAGAGCCATAACAACCTCGGACAGGAACATTTTCGTCTTCTTTATCTGCACCAAAGTAAAGAAGGCATGGTTTCAAATCATCCGATAAATTACTGTAACTCAGCTCAAGCGTCTTCATACAGTATTCGTCATCAAGGACAATACTGGAAGTCAGACTCTTTGCAACTTCTTCCCAGCAGTCTTCTGCAGTATTAGCAAGAATTCCAGCAACGAGGACAACTGTGAGAGGTAAACCCCTACATAAGTTTGCTATTTGAGATCCAACTTTACCTAGTGCTGGAGGAAAACCTTCTTTGCCAAATAGCTTTTTCTGCAGCAATTTCCAACTCTCTTCGTCAGTAAGGTGGCGGAGATGGTGAGCCTTGGTATCAGGTTTGAATTGCAATTGAATTCTGCTGGTGAAAAGAATCCTACTTCCGTTAGCATCATCGGGCAATGATCTCTCCAGCAAAATCCATGCCTTAATCTCCCACACATCATCCAAAAAAATGAGATACCTATTTCTCTTTAAAAGTTTGTACAGTTTGGGAGCCAAATCATTTTCATCCATCTCAAGATATTCACCAGGACTTCTAGAAGAAATACTACATAAAAGCTGAACTAACAAACTGTGCATGCTATACACTTGAGAAACGGTACACCGAGCAAGGATATGAAAGTGGCCTCAAAATTAATGGATCATTGCAAACCCTATTGGCCAATGTTGTCTTACCAAGTCCTGCCATACCCACAATTGAAACAAAATCCAACAGCTTTGAACCCCTGGTAAGACTATGAATAATTGCCTTTACCTCATCATCAAGACCCACCAGAACTTCATTCAACACTGGGGTGCGACATTTTGACTCAATGCGGAAAGATTTCTGGTTAGTTCTCTGAGCTCCACAGTCATGCCTCGTGCTATCATAGGTTTCAAGGGCCTCAGTCCTCAAAAGCTGGATATCTCTGGCAACTCTTTCCAAATATTCATGTTTATCACCAACCACGATAGAGTCAATGACAAACTCTGCCCTGTGTGCAACCTCCATAACACGACTCCAAAGAGCTTGGAGCTTTCCATTCCGGTTGCGCTGGTCTGCTATCTTGGCAAGGAAAGATCTTAAGAATACGAGATCTTCTAGACTGTGTGGATTTGATCTGGGAATTGCAATTGAATCGTCAGCCTCATTACAACTTTCTAGTTCCTTCAGATTTTCAAGGAGAAAATCCATACAGCCCAACTCATTGGTCCTAGGAAAACCAAATGGCGAGAATGATGTCACTGGATCGGTAACTTCTGCCCTAACAAACTTGAGCGCTTTAAGCAAATGAAAAAGAGCAAGATCTGTTTCCTTGGCTAAGCCTTCTTTGATTTGATTCACAGAAAGAGAGAAAATTACAACCGCTGCATCACAGACCAAAACTCCAACAAGATTCTTCATTTCATGACACAGCTCTTTGAACCTTTTCTGATGCCTGAGGAGGATTTTCAGGAATCTTAGCCCGTCAACAAATTTGAGCATTTGATTCATGATCGGGACTGGAGTATTGGTACAAGGTTGTAGTAGCTCCGCAGTATTCTGAACGAGATGATCCATAAAGTCAACTACTAGATGCTTATTCTTGTCCAGAGCTGAAATGTCTGATGATCTTGATAACTTTGCAGCAGTCAAGACATGGATGTAAGTTTCTCGGACCTGGGGATCACCGGGATTAATCTTCTCATCTATTAGTCGAGACATTTGAAGTTTTGCTTCAGGATCATCATATCTGCTACCGTCAGACCACCATATAGAAGACAGGCGTAATGCGTTGATAGACACCACTTCAGCGTGAATCAAGAGATCTGTCAATTGCTGATCCTCGACACCGCGAAGCATAGCAAAGCGAATGAAACTCTTCAAGAACATTAGCTGCTCGTCAAGGCGGTTGAAAAGGGATCCGTCAATTTCCTCCAGAATCTCGGAAACAGAATCGATGAAATCAATAACTAGCTCTGGATCTCGCAGCCAGTAACAGTCCAGCAGATAGTTGATGCACGATTCGTTGATATCTGTTTCGAAGAACAACTTGATTGCTTCCAGGAATATGGTGAGCTCACTTTTAACACGAGTCGAATGAGGCGAACAAGAATGATTCAAGCATTCTCTGCAAGCAAATTCAAGATCTTGCATGCTCCTGGTAATCAGATCTTGAATTCTGGAAGACGTAACATCCTTCTCCTCCTCATCTTGTTCCAAACAGGTTTCATGGTTCCTCCTCCTACACATTGTCAGATACAGATCAAAGCTTCGTAATAGTCTCACCCCTTCTTCAGCTTCGAGATAAGATCACCGTACCCGGTGGTACCACCCAACGAGCGAAGATAGTCTAGAGCGAGCTCGAAGCAACTACGGCTATTACTGAAGGATATCTCCATTACTGTATCTTCTATTCACTCTGAAATCAAATTTGTCTCTTGAATAAACATAGTTCAAGGATTACAGCTTTCTCATGGCATGAAAATAGTCAAATATTGTCGGCAAGACTCGGGGGTCAGCTTTTGTCTACTTTCGGCCGAAGTGCGTTTCCAAGTAATGGACATGTTTAGACCGCCATAGAAAAGATACCAATTCGAGGCAAATCCAGATCCTAAGGCAAAAAATGGTTCATTATACTTGCTGTTCATTTTTGATAACTAAAAAAAATTGTAAATAGTTATAATTTTACCAGAATGTAAAACGCTACAGTGTAAACCGCTCATAGTAATATCTTTGAAGTCTATTTTCATCAATACCATCATTATCGTTGCCAATGCCAACTCAATTAGAAGTTTGAGGGCACCTAAAACTCCAGACATATTAAGGTAACAATTCTCAGAACTCCAGGTAATATTTGTTAAAAATCCATACACAGACTCGCCTGACAAATCCTAGATCACAAGTAAGAAGGTATTGGAACCAATTTTGTGCGTCAAAACACTTTTGTTTTTGTGCGTGCACGCTTATTTTGTGGTCTTAGGCTACAAAATAGGAAAATCTTATTTTGGAACCAATTTTGTTGGGATACTTCAACAAGTAAGAGTACAGGCGTTTATACTCTAATTACTCTGTTTGTTGTCAACCATGAGGATTCTATATTTAGACGAATACTTGCTAAGTAGAAACATATAGGGTTCTCAAGATTACAGTAACGAAAAAAAAAAGGAAAACTGCATAAAAAGGTCTCACTATTGATTTTGGGAGTTTTTCGAAAAAGATGCAAAATTCATTTTCACTAACTATAAATTTTTGAATTTTTTTGATAAAACATATATTGTACACTATCAAAAAAAGATTGAAAAATATATCAAGAAAATAATTGAAAAATGAAGATAAATATTTTTTAAATTAGTCCAATTACAATGGGGGCCTTCGGAGGTTTTCAAATAATAAGAAAGTTTTATAACCATAACCAAAACCACTAGGGGTTTAGTGTATTCTACCTTTGAGATCGGATTTGTACCCTGACTAAACTTAGTCAAATATTGCGGGCGAGGCTCTTTCTTCTTTACTTGTTGCAACCTGCAAGACTCTTTTGTCTTCTTGTGTTGGTGGAGACTTCAGGTCCCTACCCTGGGGCCTATATTAGCGAGACGGATGCAACACGAAAGACATATTCTAGGGTTTGCCTCTATCATATTTTATCATTATTCCAAGGAGGTACCCGTGCTGGCTCTACTTGGGCAAATGGCCTGATTTAATATATAAATATATATATAATTAAAAAATATTGAAAAATGTGTCAAGAAATATTTTATCTCCATGATTGTATCTTCCATTCACTCTGGGACCAACTTGTTCTTTTCTGGTTGCAACCTGCAAGATTCTGGCGGTGACCTCAGGTCCCCACCCCTGGGGCCTAAACGAGGGAACTTTTGCCAACTGTCGGCCAAATTGCATTTCCAAGTAATGGACCGCATATAAACGGTACCGATCCGAAGGCGATTCTAGACCCTAGATGCAGTAAATGGTTTATAATACGTACTGTTCATATGTTGGTTTGTTTCGATAGGAATTTATTTGGATGATTTATTAGAAATAATTACTATAGCACTTTTTATAATGTGATATATGTGAGATGAAAAGATGATTGAGAAGATAAAAAGATAATTGAAATTTGTGAATTAAATTATTTTATCTGAAATCATGTAAATCCAAACAAACCACTTAAGATTGTAAAATAGTTATAATACTAAAGCAATTATTGAAAGAGTAACTTTATTAATATCTGTACATTAATATTAGGAGTATGATCAGTCATTATACTTTTATATAAATTACAAACAATAATATTGATGGAACTTGTACCATTTAGGTAGGAATTGAAGCAATTATTGAATAAAATAGGTTAGACTCGCTCATAACAAAGTATATTAAATAAGAGTATTTTAAAGAAATTAAAAATTAATTATATTATTCAATTAGAAAGTGAATTATAATTTAGGATGGATGAAAATGAAATTATTAAAATGGGACGGAGGATGTTATCATACTATTAGAGCAGTATTAGTTATTCCCTCTTCCTATAAGATAAGGTCATTTTTGTTTTGTGATCGTCCTAAATTATGAACTTGTTAGTTTACCAATTTATTGCCATGCCCATATTTAATGTACATCTTTATCAATAAATATATTATTAATCATTCTAAGAGTAACAAATACATCACTAAAGCTAGTATTAGCGAAATGACATATGAGGAAATTACTTAGCAAAAAAGATTGCACAAAGTATACATTAACTTACATTTTTAATCTATATATAATAATAAAAGTTAGCCTACACATATAGGTGTTCAGTGAATCCTTTCCGTATAACCAACTGGTCCATGGGCACGTACGGGTGGATGCTACGTATAAACGTTAGCATACTTAAATGATTTCATGACTGTGGTGGATGCAATAGAAAAGAGATATCTTGGTGTTTGCTTTACATGACAAGATTTTTTTTTATGAAAAATTAGGAGCATCAGATTTATTAGATAAATGAAATAGAGAAAAAGTGTAAAATATAGAAAAGTAAATTTTTTTTTTTGCACATCATCAATGTATGCATGTACAGTATTAAAATTTCTTCTCTAAATAAGAGTGCAAGTAGCTCACGAAGCAATAACAAGATGAGGACATTAACCTAGTTGCTTCCAAGAAGTCCTATAACATTATTAAAATGATGCAAACACGACAAGACACCAAGGTAAATACTATAATGCCTTGGCCATTTACCCAGTCCACTAGTAGACATTAAGCAAAAACCCATTAGAAAAATGTATTATTTATTTTGCTATTTACCCAAAGGAAATTCTAACCATGTATCTCCTTTGAGGACAATAGGATGGAATTAATTTAGCTACAAAGGGACGAGTACAAAGTACATAGATGTTCGGTTGGACGTTTTTCTTTTTGGTATTTTAAAATCAAAGAACACGTAAACCAGAAAAGAATTTCAAGCCTTGTCCTTGTTTTTTTTGGTTGAGGAGGCACTAATTATTGTAGTATTTGCAAAAAGAAAAGTTTGTACATCTGTCCATGTTGAAGACTGACAGTCAATAAAAAAGATCGTATGTACATATGTTGACAGTGCATAAAAACATAATCCCTAAAAAATCACACACTTTTTTGTGTGAATTTATTCACACTTTATTTGTATAGAATAGGATCATTGATTTTTGTGGTTGCAATACAGAAACTCTACGGTGGGTTGTTTTCAAATCCATTTCTAAAACATTTTTTCAATATAGACACATGGCATATTTACCCTGCATAGGTCTCGAAGGGATCCATTATTAAGGCATAAACGGTCCATAAAATTTACCATGTGAACGCCATATTCAAAACTTCTCACACTAATATCTTAAAGCATTTTTCCAAAATACCATCATTATCCTTGTGAACACCAACTTAATTTGGAGTTTAAAAGCACCTAAAATCAAGACATATAACTCTATAAACTATACCCGTTGGAACTATAATTATTCATGTAACAGTTTCTTAAAAAATTCAAATACAAACTCACCAGACAAATCCTGCCAACTGAACAATAAAATAAAATTTTAAATGTAATTTTCTTGTCAAAAGGTATCGCAAAAATCATCATCAAGGCTGTATTGCTAAAATCATCTCTGCGACAAGAGCTTGCCTAGTAAACTAACAATTATCTATCAAAAAAAATTATGAAAAAAACACCGCGACGATTAAGATATTATCCCAACATTGAAATTTTCCAGCTGTAAACATAAAAACTGAAGAAATAAAATATCCTTTAAAAAATGTTGCCCATCATCTTAAATATTTGGGAGAATTTAGGATATGGAAAACCAGAAGGATCAATATTCAAAAATGGCGTGCAACTTTTCAAAAATTCATAAAGTGGGAATAAGATTAAAAAATGGTGTGCAACTATTCAACCAATATTAAATGTAATAAGATTCGGCTTAAATTACATACCAAAATGTCCGGGACGAAAAACTCATTGAATTTCTACCAAAATGAATTCCTTCTCCCTTTCCCTCAGTCACCGACATTTAACTTATTCCAATAAACCAGATACACATTCACAGTTAGCTACCATTTTTAAAGAAGCAAAAAGGCACACAAACAGACAGACTCGCACTCTTACCTGCCATTTTTTCAGAAAACAGAAGAGCACACACACACACATGCACGATTACCTGAACAAAATTTCGTGGCAAGTACCATGTAAAGTTCCAAAAACGTTACTATCAAGAACAACCATTGATCCGTCCCACATCGGTTGGATGTGGGTTCTTCAACCTAGATTTAAGGTCCATAGGACCTTCTTTAGCTGTCAATTGGTTGGATGTGGTTGCTAACAACTATAAGTGTATATCTGAATGAAACCCAAGCATGTTTAGAAGACTTTAATTCCAGAAAATTCTAACACTAAATAAAATATGCACAACAAATAAGACTTGCCGAACATTAAAACGTACAAGGTGTACCTGGCTATTGTCTGTATTTAGTATTTATATGTATTGCAGAAGAAATTTTTAGCAGAGACCTTTTCAATGACTTCCAAATTTTTCATTTTTTTTTCTAGATTTTGATATTTATTTTAATACATAAAAAGTAGTGGGTTATAACCAATCCTATCACCAATCAAATTTAAAATTTAAAATATTCCACCTATCTACTTCATAAACCATTTATAGTTTGTTATTTATACTTTAAATCCTTTTACTCCTTAATTAAAGACAAATGCTCATTCGTATGCTATTTTAATACAATATTACATTTTTATAATTAAGAAATATTTGTCACCACACTAACCCTATAACCACCCCTACAAATGAGTTTTACAAATTACAATCACGTTTCAAAAAAATCACAAATGTGCAACTAAATGTAAAATTGAGGGGGTAAAGTGCAGCTAAATGTAAAATTAAGGGATATACTATATTTAACCCTAAAAAAAATCCCAAAAACGGAACAAGTAGTGTGTTATAGATTTTTGAATTTATTTTAATACGTAAAAAGTAGTAGGTTATAACCAACCCTATCACCAGTCAAATTTAAAATTTAAAACTTTCCCATAATCTACTTTATAAACCGTTTATAGTTTGTTATTTATACTTTAAATCCTTTTTACTTCTTAATTAAAGACAAATGCTCATTCACATGCTATTTTAATACAATTTTTAATTCGGAAACATACAACATGATCAAGAAACAGCAGAATTAATTAGGACTAGATTTTGACCAAAAAAAAGAAATTAGACCTAGATGCCACTGGCACGTTACCATAACTTGCGATGCCAATTAGGACTATTTAGCATTTTTTTTTGTAAGGAATTAGGACACTGTAAAGTTTATTTAGGCAAACTTTGCCTCATCGGTGATTTGAGTATCAAGTTATTGAGTATATTACAAATTCTATAATATCAGTCTGCTACAAAAAATAATAGCTCTGTTTGGATTGATTTTTTTTTAAAAATAAAATTTTTAAATATAATGTTACAATAATACATAATAACTCAAAAAACATCTCATCCATACAATATATCAAATATTTCAAAAAAATTTTATGGTAAAAATTTTTCATATATACTGTTATAGTAAAATTTTTCAAAAACACCTCCAAAAACAGTTAATCCAAATAGAGCCAATATTTTATTAGCATGTGGTATTTGCGTACGAAATTTCAAAGGTAAATCAAATGCTTTTACTTATACTCTATATATTTGAATAGTTTTTTAGCGAATATAACCATACTATGCAGGACCATCACTTTGTACAATTGGAGCTAGCAAATTGTATATCAATCACAATTTAGATTTTGCTCGATACCTGCATAGTTGGTGAGTTCTATCAGTAACACTACATCAAACTTTTAATGTTGTTTCATACTCTTATCAACATGTATTTCAAAAAAATGGTAGGTTTGAAAATGATACATGTGCTCAAAAGTTAGTTATGTGGTAGAGGTCAAACAATTTTACAACATCACAAGCATTGTTGATAACAAATTCAAAGAGAATATGGATATCCGAATATACAATCATGCATACGGTAAACTTACTCTATTTAATTTAATTACTGCACAAATTTTTAAATTTATAATCATAACCTATACCTTCTTTCATTCTTACTAGATTAAATATTTTCGAATACTTGCTTACATTCAGAGCATTAACATAGAAAACATGTTCTATGAGTTATGCAAAAATTGTGGACAACTATTTGTGGACAAAAATCGTATGTATGCATTATAATGACGTGGTCGACACTGTTGTTAGGTAATTAATTTCATGTACCTTTAATTTCAACAAAATTTTCTATATTGTATATAACATTTTATTTGTCAAACCGGTACAATGGTAACATACAAATCAAAGATTTCAGTGGTAACATGCATCTTAATCTACAGGACAGACATGCACGATTCGTATTTAGTTGTGATGCTTCTTATCTCAGAGAATTATAAAGGAAGGTAGAATTTCTTGATATATGTTTATTTTTTATAATGCTATTTATAAACTATGTAAATAAAATACACTAATTTTGAATTTCGCACGTACTTAATTCTCAGGACAATGGTGATAGGTTGTTCAACCAACGAATCAATTCATGCAAAGATCGTGCATTTTTATTTATACAAAATTCAATAGAATTAATTAATCACCAATTTTGACTTTCGTATTAAAAGTTGATTGGTGTGAAGAGTGTTCGCACCTTCATGCAAGATTATCAAATCGAATGCATAATATTTGTAAGTATTTCATTTTAACAACATTTAATTACATTCATTTTTATTCATATATCATTTATTTTCTAATATAAATTTCTATTATTTTTTTCAGGATCTATCTTCCGAAAAAGGTAATTTTTGAATAATATACACATTCTATCATATTTCAAAACTATTGTTAGACAGATATTATAATTTTAATTGTATTGGTACAATTTTTTAATCTTTTTTAATTCACCCTTTTATTTTCATTTTTTCAAATAATGTCAGCACCGTGCATAGCACGGGTATTCACACTAGTATTAGAGTATTGCTATGTAGATATTTACATGGCAAGAAAACCTGTAAATAACCAAATTCACAAATATGAATTTAAATCTGTATCAGAATACAACAAAAAAATCTACTCAAATTGAAATTACTGAAGTAGTGGGTTTCCCAACTAAAAATTAGCGTCAAATTCTTACAAAATAAGCAAGGAGATAATAACAATGCTATGGCTACATAAAAGGTTGCAATTTAGGAAGAAGCCACCTATAACTCCATCAAGGTTACCTCGTCAAAATATAGCCTCTTAGATATTAGCTCAAACCCCGGAATATGAACTAATAGGACATCATTCATCATCAAAATCCAAATGAGAGTGAAAATAAGATGTCCTGTGATTTCTATTGCCTATAAACCCCAGCGCAAAAGATGCTTTCGTATGAAATCCTAGTTTCTTGCCAAACCATAAAACAAAATTCCCAAAAAAAAGTAAGCAAATTGCCAAAACAAAAAAGAAATCAAATGTAACGAATAGCTTTGATGGAAAACAAATAAAAAAAAAAGGGGAAGCAGCGAGAGTTGAGAGTCCTCAATAAAGAGAAATGAGAGAAAGGCTTGCAAATTTTGAGGAAAAAGGGATAGAAAATATATTGCTGAAAATATGGTAATTAAGAGTAATCCAATGACCAGACAACGAGAAGGGATACAGCCCAAAAATCTATAGGTTAGGAGAGTTCCATTAGAAAAAATATTGAATCATGGTCAATAAGTAGCACAAAAGTGGCTGATTTTTGGAGACAACATATCAACTTTGAAAGGCATGTATGATTTTGATGGACAGAAGTACACCTAAAAGTTGGAGAAAGACAGAATTTGGAGGAAATGCATGGTCGTCTACTATGACCATCAGAAGCATTCTCTGACTCTTAAGCAGTTGAGCTCCATTGTTAAAAGTGTAAAGCCCAACAAAGAATTGATCTTGATGTCGTTTGATGGCTCAAATGTCGAGTGTCCCTGGAGAAAAATCTCTCCATTCTAGCTGCCACGTATCAAGTAATAAGGGTTGCTATAGTGAAAAAGGAACCTTATTTATCTAGTAGGTAGATATAGATATTTTATTATAAAAAGAGGTTAAACTTGAAAAAAATATTGTCGGATGATTGAATCTAAAATCTCTAATTTTTTGAATCTCAACTTAAACTACTAAATTAAGATCTCCTTAACTGATTGCACCTAGATCTAATTTATGACACACGTGAATTCCATCATTTATTTATACATGAAAGGCCTCTTAAAAAGTAATACATAAAAAACCTCTTAAAATTAACACAATTTATAGAGATTTTTTTGTAGGGATATTTTTTCTAATTTATTATTTGGGAAAAAAGAGCAAAAAACAAGCTACTAACACAATTGTATATTTTATTATAGAAAGAAAATAAACTCATAAAAAATATTGCCGGTAAAAAAAATATATTGTGATTATTATTATGCATTGAAATCATAGCAATAGCATTCAAATAGCAAAGAGAATAAACCCCCAAAAAAAAATCGAAAAGGATATGGATTGTTTGAAAAAAAAAAAACTCCATCCAAGAGGTTAAAACAAAAATAGATTGCACTTGTATCTATTTTTTTTTTTTAGCAGAGGGTAGGTGGAACTTAAAAGACAAATAAGGGACAAGGAGATTTATACTTAGAATCTCTAATTTCTAGAATGTCAAATTTAACTACTAAACCAAGGCCTTAGAGACTGATTACACCTCTATGTCATTTAGTTATACATAAAAGGCCTCTTAATAAAAGTAATAATAAGGGTTGCAGCAGCACTACAATCATATATCAAGTTTATTGCTTTTCCATAAATTGAAAAAGCGAAGGCCTTAATAAAACTCTAGGCACAAAAATTAATACAAATTTGCTGCAAAGTGGGTAAAAAAATTTGTGAATAATTTTTTCTCTAACTTATTATTAAAAACAGAAAGAAAACAACTGAGTAATACAATTATATCTATTTTATTATGAAAAAGCTCTCAAAAAATTACAATTTAGACAAATAATTATGACAAAGATGCAGTAAAATGGGTAGTTAAAAATCTAGGATGAATTTTTTTCTTAATTTATTACTAGAAAAAGCAGTAAACAATACAGTAACACAATTTTAGAAAAAAAAGAATAAACACGCACAAAATGTTCTGCCACTAAAAAAGGATGTCTTTTTTCGATTATAATTACATAAGCAATAGAATTCAAATAACAAAAAAAAAGAATAAAACTCCACAAAATATAGAAAAGATATCAACTGTGCATAAAAAAAGAAAATGGTATACAAGAAAAGAAAAAAATAACAACCCCATCTAGCAAGGGGAAAAACGAGATCCTATCCGTATCCAATTTGTAAGATATAGGCGAACATCATAATTCATACAAAAACAAAAAAAGAAAACATTTCAAAAGCAATAAGGATTCTAGTAGCACCACAATTATATCATCATTTACTATTTACATTTACATAAAAGAGGAAAGAACTCTAGTAGAAGTGCAACCATTATTACTACCTATGAAAGGTAAATAACAGTAATAATCATAAGTAATAATAGTAATATAATAATAAAAGTAACAATATGGTAAGCAATTTAACAGTAACAAAGTTTTTGGGGAAAAAAAAAGGAAAAGAAGGGGAAAAAAGAGCGAAACCGGTAAGAAATGCGGCACCACCACAAATATAATATAATATAAAGAAGAGAATAAAAGGAAGAAAAGAAGAAAACAGAAAGAACTAATTTAAGGGATTTGGACATCATTTTTTTAAGTTGAATTAATCTACCATATGTACATTGTAAGAAAATGGAGAGGAGCTCAAGTCCCTAATTTAAGCACTCCTTCCCACTTAATATGCAACTTCTTTTATATACAATCCAAAGGTAAAAAGGAGCATAACCAAGTTTTTTCTTTTCCATTTTTTCTTGTCTCTTCTTAATATTTGTTGCAAAAAAAAGGGGGATGCTTTAACATATTAATTAATTGAGTGTATGGTTCTTTGTTGAGGAAAAATAGAAGCAATTTAAAAGTTTCTGTACTACTCTGACTGAAATACAGGGAAGGAAAAGTGTATCTTGCATATAGACGTGTGCTCAGCTAACTACAAGCATCATATCAATCTGTAGCAGAATTAAAAAAAGGAATTGAGATTTTATGGCTGCATCAACAGAGGGATTGACTCCAAGAAATTGTTTTCAAGAAACTTGAATTAAGCACGTTGTTAGGGGATTGACTCTGTTTCTGAGGGATTTGACTCTTCTTCTTCTTCTTCGCTGGAACTCCGCGCATCTTCAATTAAGATCTTTAGAACCTCATTTCCCGTATCTATCTGTTCGTGTTGAATTTGCTTCACTGAACTTGCAACAGACTCTCGACATCGTTTCACCTCAATCATTTCAAGAGTCGGACATTCCCCTAAACAAGAAGGCACCTCTTCCAACTTCGGACACCGCTCGACAACCAATTTCTCAAGACGGGGAAAATTATCAGAAGATGCAGTCCAGCTGCGAAAGTCCCACAACATCGACAATTTCAAGACTCGGAGCTTAGGGAACTCCTCTTCTTTCATTTCCCATTGTTCCCCAACAAAGGAGTAACAGAGTAATTTAAGCACTTCAAGATTGGGCAACTTTCCAATTGTCGAGATTTCACTCCATGG
Organism: Coffea humblotiana; assembly: GCA_023065735.1. Taxonomy (NCBI): domain Eukaryota; kingdom Viridiplantae; phylum Streptophyta; class Magnoliopsida; order Gentianales; family Rubiaceae; genus Coffea; species Coffea humblotiana. Next base: position 148,278 of record JACYVW010000075.1, on the reverse strand, counting down.
CTGTTCAGTCATTCGGAGTGCCAACTTCTTCAAATTCAATGGGAATTTAAATCCATATTCGCCAAAGAAACACAGAGCAAGTGATTCTAGTTGACTCAAACAGTCAAACTCGAGAATCCTGTTGCCATTTCTTGTAGCTTCTTCTCTTGATCTCATGTTACATCTTAGCCTGCGGATGCTTGGCAGTATCCTTTGCAAGCTTTGGGAGGAGGGATCAATGGCAAGGCTTAAGGTATCTAAATGATCTAAACCTGGGGATACTTCAAGATTTTCAACAGGAAAAATAAAACCAATGGCGGAGTTTCTAGTCCGTAGATGCCTCAATGTCTTAATGTTCCAGATAGTCTTGGGTAACAAACAATCAAAGTCATTTCCTCGTAGCAGAAAAGTTTGTAACCTTGAGTGGTTAGCTATTGCAGCTGGGATGAAATTTACTTCTCTAGTACGAAGACCCAAGTATCTCAAGTGAGCAAGCAAAAATACTTCCATAGGAAAATGTGCACCAAACTCCAATTCCCCCAAATCCAACGCTCTAAGAAATTTCGGTAACCAAAACCCCAAATCATCCTCCTTAAACGATAACAAACTGCGTGCATTGGGAAATTCTAGCATTGACTCCCGAATCATCAAATTCCTGGCACTTCGATCGCAAACTCGAAGGGGGTTGCTTGGGCCAGTAAGAATACAACAATCGTTCCGACCATGCAAAATATGTAGAAAGTTTTCTTCTTTGGCTTTTTTTACAGAAAACTAATGTACCAAATCATGAAGTCGGCAGGTTTTGACACCACCCATAGTTCTTTGTTCAGAAATCATAACTAAGCTTCTATCAACTAGATCCTTTAAATAGTCATCTGCCACATCCTCTAAGCTCTTTTCTTCAGTCTTCCGCAAGAAGCCTTCAGAGATCCAGAGCCATAACAACCTTCGGACAGGAACATTTTTTCTTCTTTAAATGCACCAAAGTAAAGAAGGCATGGCTTCAAATCATCCGATAAATGACTGTAACTCAGTTCAAGCGTCTTCATGCAGTATCAACGACAATATTGGAAGTTAGACTCTTTGCAACTTCTTCCCAGCAGTCTTCTATAGTATTGGCAAGAATTCCAGCAATGAGGACAACTGTGAGAGGTAAACCCTACATAATTTTGCTATTTGAGATTGAATTTTACCTAGTGTCGGAGACAAACCTTCTTTGCCAAATAGCTTTTTCTGCAGCAGTTTCCAACTCTCTCCTTCAGTAAGGTGGCGGAGATGGTGAGCCTTGCTATCAGGTTTGAATTGCAATTGAATTCTGCTGGTGAAAAGAATCCTACTTCCGTTAGCATCATCGGGCAATGATCTCTCCAGCAAAATCCATGCCTTAATCTCCCACACATCATCCAAAAAAATGAGATACCTATTTCTCTTCAAAAGTTTGTACAGTTTGGGAGCCAAATCATTTTCATCCATCTCAAGATATTCACCAGGACTTCTAGAAGAAATACTACATAAAAGCTGAACTAACAAACTGTGCATGCTATACACTTGAGAAACAGTACACCGAGCAAGGATATGAAAGTGGCTCAAAATTAATGGATCATTGTAAATTCTATTGGCCAATGTTGTCTTACCAAGTCCAGCCATACCCACAATTGAAACAAAATCCAACAGCTTTGAACCCCTGGTAAGACACTGAATAATTGTCTTTATCTCATCATCAAGACCCACCAGAACTTCATTCAACACTAGGGTGCTACGTTTTGACTCAATGTGGAAAGATTTCTGGTTAGTTCTCTGAGCTTCACAGTCATGCCTCGTGCTGTCATAGGTTTCACGGGCCTCAGTCCTCAAAAGCTGGATATCTCTGGCAACTCTTTCGAAATATTCATGTTTGTCACCAACCACGATAGAGTCAATGACAAACTCTGCCCTGTGTGCAACCTCCTTAATCCGACTCCAGAGAGCTTGGAGTTTTCCGTTCCAGTTGCGCTGGTCTGCTATCTTGACGAGGAAAGATCTTAAGAATACGAGATCTTCTAGGACTGTGTAGATTTGATCTTTTGGGAATGCAATTGAACCATCAGCCTCATTACAACTTTCTAGTTCCTTCAGATTTTCGAGGAGAGATTCCATAGAGCCCAACTCATTGGTCCTAGGAAAACCAAATCCTGATACTAACGTTACTGAATTGGTAACTTCTGCCCTAACAAACTTTAGCACTTTGAGCCAATGAAAAATCGAAAGCTTGGTTTCCTTGGCCAAGCCTTCTTCGATTTGATTCACGGAAATGGAGAAAATTACAACCGCTGCATCATAGGCCATGACTCCAATAAGATTCTTCATTTCATGGCATAGCTCTTTGAACTTCTCCTGATGTCTGAGAAGGATTGTCAGGAATCTTAGCCCCTCGAGGAGATCTAGCATTTGATTCATAATCGGAGCCAGAGTACTAGTACAAGATTCTAATAGCTCTATAATATTGTGAACGAGACAATCCATAAAGTCAGCTACTAGATGCTTATTCTTCTCCAGATCTGAAATGTCTGATGATCTTGATAATTTTGCAGAAGACATGGATGTAAGTTTTTCGAACCTGGGGATCACCGGGATTAATCTTCTCACATATTAGTCGAGAAATTTCAAGTCTCATTTCCTCCTGTACATCTCCTTTATGTCTGTCACTGTCAAACCACCATATAGAGGCCAGGCGTAATGCATTGATAGCCACCACTTCAGCGTGAATCAAGAGATCTATCAGTTGCTGACCATTGACACCGCAAAGCATGGCAAAGAGAATGAAGCTTTTCAACAACATTAGCTTCTTTCCAAGGCATTCGAAATGGAATCTCTTCATTTTCCCCAGAGCCTTTGAAACCGAATCAATGAAATCAATAACTAGTTCTGGATCTCTCAGCCAGTAATACTCCAACAGAAAGTTGATGCATGATTCCTTAATATGTGGCTCGAAAAACAACTTGGTTGCATCCCGGAATCTGGTGAGCTCACTTTCGATCTGAAACGAATTAGGTGAACAAGAATGAAAGTATTCGCTGCAAGCAAATTCAAGATCTGGCATTATTCCGATAATCAGATTTTGAATTCCGGAAGACATAACATCCTTCTCCTCCTCATCTTGTTCCAAATTGTGTTTTAAAATTCGGACCGAACTGACTGGTTCAATCGATCGAAGTCATGCTTAAAAATCGGGTAAGTAAAATCCGGTCAAAAACCAGGTTTGACCGGAAAAAAACCGAATTTCCCGGTTCAATCAGCATTTAAAAAAAAAAAGAACTCAAATTGTTTTAATATTATGTTTTGACTCCTAAATTGTTAAAAATTATTAATATACCTCAAATATTTCATACTTTATCAATATTTTTTTAAAGTTTGGTATTATTTTTCAATTACGTCCATAATTTTAATTCTAAATTTGTTAATGCTCATTAAATAATATAAATTGTTACTTGATTGTTCTAATTTCTTTGTATTTTCTTGTTAAATATATTTAAAACATCAAATATATATGAATATACCTTTATTAATATTAACATGTTATTAGATATTTTACATATAATATTTTAATTTTTAAATAATTTTTATTTATGACATCATCCGGTTCAACTCCTATCGAACCCGGTTGAATCCATTGACCCCTAGGGGTGAGCAAATTCGGTTCATATCGAATTCATAACCGATTTCAAATTCAATTTGGTAATTGAAATTGGGTATTTGGTAATTTGGTACAAATTCGGTACATACCGAATTCACCGAATTCTAATATGGTATGAAATAGATAATGAGATTATGAATTTGGTAATAACCGATTTCGCATTCAAATTCGGTAATTGAAATCGGGTACCGCATTACCGCATTCGAATTACCAAATTGGCATATAAAATTATATAATATATAGATAAATGCTATTTAGTATTAGAATATACTACTAATACTTTATTATATTATATAGGTAAATGCTATTAATAATAATTAGTATATGGTATTATCATCATATCATGTATTTATAATAATAATAATATATCATAATTTACAATATATTATTTTAGTATTTGTTAATTGTTATATGACTATAATAATACATAACATGATAACAATATAAGATAACTATAATACTTATTATTTTATACATGAGTAACATGACTAGAATTAGATAATAATTAATACATATATGTATAATACTAAATATTAATCAATAAATATAATTAGTAATTAGAATTTAGATATTGGTAATTTGATACATCATTCATGTTTGAAACTTTGAATTATTGAATATTTGAATGCATAATCTGTAACTTGCAAGTATTAGCGTACTCTACATAGTTAACATAAAAATTCATATTATCTATTCACTAATCTTAATTCTTAAGGCTTTAAGTATAGATAAGACAACTAAGCAGTTAGCAGTGTAAGTGAATGCATATGAATTGCTAATCAATGTATTAGTATATTGACTTTCACAATAACATATGTAAGTAAATAAGTTTTATTTTGATTTGAAATAAATTATAAGTTTGTAACTAATATAACTTATCACTAATCATTGTAATTTGTAAGTTTGTAACTAATATTACTTATTATTAATCATTGTAAATTATAAATTCATAAATTAGCACTAATCATTGTACAGTCTAAGGTTTATTCTAGTTTAAATTAATCACTTTTTATGTGCTTCTTAAATCATAGACTAAGGATTCTAGGTATAAGTTATCAAATAAGTTAAAATTCATATTATCTATTTACTAATCTTAAGGCTTTAAGTATAGACATTGACTTTCACAATAACATGTGTAAGTAAATAAGTTTTATTTTGATTTGAAATAAATTATAATTTTGTAACTAATATAACTTATCACTAATCATTGTAATTTGTAAGTTTGTAACTAATATTACTTATTATTAATCATTGTAAATTATAAATTCATAAATTATCACCAATCATTGTACAGCCTAAGGTTTATTCTAGTTTAAATTAATCACTTTTATGTGTTCCTTAAATCATAGATTAAGGATTCTAGGTATAAGTGATCAAATAAATGCCAATTAAACCACAAAATGATTAGAACATAAGTAATGTGTTCAATTATGAATAAATTTGAGGATCAAATCAGTAATAATTTTTAAATCATTGAGGAGCATAATGAATGTATTATAATTTAGAATCCCCAATTTGTAAATTAAAAATTACACAATCACTTCGGGTGAATTTGGGAAAAGTTGGATTTCAGCTAATAGATGAATTTGGGAAAGTTTTGAAGGTTTTTTTTTTAAAATAATAAATGAATTTGGTTTAACCGAATTCATTACCGTTTTCGAATTTGAAATCGGTTGCGGTATGAATTCGGTTATGTCCAATTCGGAATTGAAAACGGTTTAGATTTCTAGAGATAGAATAACCGAATTCACCGAATTCAGTGTACCGAATTACCGAATTTGCACCGAATACACACTCCTATTGATCCCTGACCCCTGAGTTTGACCTAGTCGATACCCGGTGCGGTTCTCAAAACATAGGTTCCAAACAGGTTTCATCGTTCCTCCTCCTCCTACACTTTGCCAGGTACAGATCAAAGCTTTGTAATACTCTCACCCGCTTCTCCAGCTCATAGATAACATAACACAAATAAGGGAATGTCTCATTGATCCAGCCTAGATAATCGAGAGCGAGCTCAAAGCAACAACGGCTACTGCTGCAGGATATCTCCATTGTTGCACCTCTATTCACTCTGAGATCAAGTCTGTACCTTGAATAAACTTTAGTTCAAGGTTTATAACTTTCTCATGATCAGAAAATAAAAATAGTCAAATATTGTAGGTCGAGACGTTTCCTTTTTTTTCCAGTTGCAAGTCGCGAGACTTGTCTTGTCCTGCTGCTGTGTTGGTAGAAGACATTTAGGGTCACCACGCCGGAGCCTAAGCGAGATAGCTTTTGTCTACTTTCGGCCCAAAGTGCATTTCGAAATAATGGGTCCTAAAGCAGTAAATGGTTGTAATACTACGACAAGTGTAGCATTGGTTTCGATACTACAGCAGTAAATAGTGGTAATTTTACCAGTATGTAGTCACAATTCTTATAAATCAAATTCATGTGCGAAGTCACAACTCAGATCCTACCAATTTAGAAACAGATCATCTACAAAAAAAAAAAAGTATTCTAAATCATGACATTTCTTCCTAAGTGATAGACACAGAAATGAGAATCCCTAAAAATGCAAAGAGGTGGGTTATCGTTAATTTATTTCTGTTGCTTAAATCATATACAGGTTTGTATAGAGTTTTCTATTTAAAAATATAATGAATTTTAATTGTGATTCTCTTGTCAAAAGAAATTGATTGTTCTTTGAACTATTGTATGGGAGGGCAGAAAAAAACCATAGCAATTAGCTAGCATAAAGCCATCAGTAAGACTATATTGCTAAAATCATTTTTGGAACAAGAGTTTGCCAGTAAACTAATAGTCATAACAACGAAAAATCACCCTTTTTTAATGAAAAATCACCTTGCCTGACATTAAGATATTAGCCCAACATTTGAATTTTCCAACTAAAAACATGAAAATTGAAGAAATATAGCATCCCCTTAGAAAAGGTATTTGCCAACCACCTTAAATTAGTAATCCAAATTTCAGGCTTTCTAAAGTCTTCCAGATATAGTGCTCATTTTTAGCTTTCTTTCGACAATGTACTTCAATACTTATAAGTAAAACAATATGAAGATAACAAGAAATAACATGCCCAAAAGGTAAATCATCCGATCTACCTCTTCCAAGTAGAAAATATGATCTAGACTCTCAACCTGCTCCTTCAAGTGTTGGAAAAGTCGAAAGTGAGGAAGAGTTACCATAAGTCACAAAATGAGTGATTAATGTAATACGACATATAGGTTTTAATAAGCTATTATAAGTTTCACAAGGGACAAAGTTGTGGCGGTAAATTGTGTATAACCAATAGTAAGTTTTTGTATAAAAGAAATGAATTTCACAATTTATATGTAACTAACTCTTTAAATAACAATCTTGTTAAATTTTTAGTAAAAATATCACTTTTTCTTCAAATCTTATCATTTTTTATATAAAACATATCTTATTAATTTTCAAGCAAAACTTACCGTTTGTTATACAGAAGTTATTACTTGCTCAAGCATAATTTATTACATTATTAACATATCTTAACATTTTTTCATGCAAACCATTCCAATTTTTGAGTAAAATTTACCGTTCTTTTATTGAAACTCACAACTACTTTTTTATGACTTAAAAACCCTTGATAAAATTTATCATCCTGTTAATGATACTTACAACATTTCTTCAGGCCCTTTTTATGCTTTTTTTTTTTAAAAATACTCTTACTTAGCAAAAACATATAGCGTTATTAGCAAAACTTATTGCTTTATTTATAAATAATATTTTTCTATGAATAAATTAGTTAGTGCATACGCTTTTCGATCTGTAGCTTATATATTCACAGTCATTGCTTATTTACAATTGAATATGTGTTTAAATAAAACTATATTTAACAAAACACTTAAATATTCTACTCCACGCAACCAACCAATGCCTTAAGGATTATCATTGCACTAGTCCTTAAAGTATAGCGCTATTCTTTCTCATGAATATTATTGATAATTTTATTGCAAAGTGTAATTTTATTAGGAACATACAAATTTTCTTAGTAAATTTACAACTATATTCTTTACAGAGCAATCCAATCTATTTAGGATGTTTGCAGACATCTTATAAGTTTGCAATCCAAACATCTTATAAGTTTGCATGCTAGTATTTAGGATGTTTACAACTGCTATAGCCAAATATTTATTTGTTTGCTGACTCTTTTTGTTCTTTACCTTTTTGCAGCTTCCAGGACTCCTTATCTTGTCTTGGTCTGTTTGGTGGAGACTTTATGATGCAAGGGGCTCCGGGCCTAATGCATCCTTGCGCACCACTGCATGATGGAAAAGCGATGATGTCTACTGGGATCCACCAAACCTATTTCAATACAACCAATCGTCGGATCCATCTGAAATCTATATTGAGAGATATACTATCATTGTCCAATATGGGAGTGACACCTCAACAACTGATATTGAATCAAATAAGTGTTCTGGCCGGTTGTTGCAGGTGCATAACCGGCAACATGTGTACTGAAAATTGAGGAAAATTGAGGCCTTCCCAACGAAACTGTATCAAACAAAATTCAAAAAAAAAATTTTTTTTTTGACAAAATTCAATCTAGTTGTACCATAAATCTATTGTTCGAGGATTAGTTCCAAAGTTTGTTGTCCAAGTTGCATTCAATGCTTTCACCAACAGCTGTTAAAGCGTTTGGAAATAAGTTATAAAAAAATTTAATGAATTGAAAAGGTTGTTGGAAATAATAAATGGCACTACTTTAAACCTATACTACATATTCTTCAAGAACGCCAGGAAAGGATCCACCACAATGCGTGTGGAAGAAAAGTAGTAGAAAATCAACAAAGAAAACCTCTAATTGTAAACATCAAAGAGCGCCAGGAAAGGATTCACCACAATGCATATAGGAGAAAAGTAGCAGAAGATCAACGAAGAAAACCTCCCAAAGTTGAAAAGAAGGTAAGTAATATTTATTAAAATTTGATAAAGACCATGTTTATGTTTTTTAAATAATTAGATAAATCACTAATGTTAGAGGAAAATGTTGTCTCCAGGTCTTGCATTATATGCGGGATATGCACCTCTTTATTTGATTAATTTTATGAACTACAAAATAGTGTCACTTTTTATGCAACTTATTTTTTGTTTTAATTATTTTCACTAAGTTTTGGGTCACTATTTGACAATTTGTTCCGTTAAGGACATGGATTTGATATCATAATAATAATTTAAAATATTCATATAAGAATGTGACAGACAATAAAAACTTTATAAGGACATAAATAATTTCATATATGTAAATTTGGAAGAAAGAATAGAAGAAATTATAAGGGAGAAAGCGTTGGAAGAAATTAACTAACCAAATTGTGAATGAGTTTGTGTCCAGATGAAATATTAAACTATTTTTGTCCACTTATGACTTTTATTGCAAGTACGGTAGTGGGAGAAAATGGCGGAAATTAACATAGAAGCTTTTTTAGACTTTTAAATCCTATTACACTAATTCCGAAGTAGGGCTCAATTCAACGGCTCTGTTTGGCAAGTGAATTTTTTGGGTGTTTGTTTAAAATTTTATTGTCATTTACTGTAGAAAATTTTACTGTCATTTACTGTAGAAGTTATAAATTTTTTTTTGAAATGTGTAAATTTTTGGATATTTTGAAGTGTATAGTTTAAAATTTTGAGAAAATTTTGAGATTACTGTAGCAGACAAATTTGGCTAAAAACTTACTTTGCCAAACAAGGCCCTTTTTTTCCTGCTACTCCATTCTTTTTCTTTGGTAGGACTAAGTTTAAAGATTTAATTTAATTATATTATTTTTGAAAGGGAAAAAAATAAGGAATGGCATGTATTACATTTTTGTATAATTAATTTAATTATGAATTTTGTGGAAGAAGCGAAGTTTAAAAGTGGCGTGTTTAAATTACTGAATTCGTTTACCAAGTGAAGTTGAGGTACCAAGTCTTGCTACACGGAAATGAAATCTAATAAAAGGGATGTGAATATTGAATACAAATTCTGGCAGGACATGAATGGTATATAATAATGCGAATCTTTTGTTTTGTAGAAAAAAAAATGGAAGATAGCGGAGGCAGTCATAAACCACAATCAATGTTGAATTTAAATGAATATCCAAAAGACCCATATGTATATGTGGAAGAAAATATGTCAATAGAAAGACTGGGCGAAGAAAATGAGCCACTACCAAATAATAATTTTGCAACAGGCAACATAAATAACTCAAGCCAATAGTTCTGTGGTTTCCATTTTGACCCCCAAGATCAGCAAGCGGAAGTAGGCAGGAACGAATGATGGCAACAGTCTAATGCGCGGACTTTGACTATAGGAATGGTGGCACTAGCGTCGGAAGAGAATAAACACCAAGCACAAGCCTATAGGAGATTAATTGATGTTTCAAAATTTGGAATCCCACTGAACATTGGGTATCTCGGCAGGAAGTGAAAGTGCGGCAATTGTGAAATTTATTCTAGTTTGAACTTTGAAGTAGAAAACAAGCCCATGCATTTGCCAAAATTTTTTCCCCTAGTGAATTGTACATGTTTCGATTCTGTCCGTTTCATCAATTTGTACCCCTTATATTACTTTTGTTACAATCTACAAACATTAATGCAATGTCTTCTATATAATAATTTATTCAAGCAACTATGTTAACTACATATTAATAAAATAATAGGAATTTTGGCTTTATTTGCTATAACTAATAAAAAATTAAGTCTTGGACTAATCTAAGTTAATCATATACCATGATTTTGGATTGATATTGTGATACGATTAACATTGTACCAATGACTCTAAATGACTGTTTACCAATGACTTGTTATAAATGACTATTCATTTATATTGAAAATGACTATTTATTCTTACTTTAACACATAAAATAATAACCACTTGTTATTATTTTTCTCGAGCTCAACTAGGCTCGAACTCAAATATCGATGTTGAACTCGAGTTTTAAAATGGAACTCATGGAGCTCGAGATCGTGCTGGAAGTCAAGAAAATTGAGTCGATTCAACTCGTTTTGCAAATCCTATAAATGGTAACCTTTTCATTAAATCTATATGCTTTTCGTAAATTTAATATTAATATATATAATCAAAAAGTGAATGGGAAAAAAAATTAAGCTTTGGACTAATCTAAATTAATTCATATACCATGATTTTGGACCGATATGGTCATACAATTAGCAAAAACTAAATTTTTTATGTATTTACCCATGCTAAAGAAATAAAATAATGTTTTTTCCTAAAACCCGCACCTGCGAATACAAAATTTATGTGTTGCAATACTTTGGCCATGGCAATTAAATTTACTTTTTTGGACTAATTTACCCCTATTATTGATAGAATTAAAGTAGATCTACCAAAAAGCAATTTTTAGTCTATAAGTAAGTAATTCCATCTCATCCTATTCGTGACGAAATACAAGGAACATGGCTTTTTTTGTTAAACTAAACATCTAACATAAAATCAACCAAACGTTTTGACAACAAGATTACTCATGCGAAGATAAGTAACCGCCTCTCATTTCATGAAGAGTTCGTTTGGTCCATCGGATCATATGATAATTTGGAGTTATTTATTTCTATTATTATAATGATATTTTATTCTAACAAGTGCATCAAGTCTACTATTTCCCTACAACATAATTTAATTTGTGAACTAATTTTGCCATGACTATAAATGACTATCAAGCTAAAGTTGATGTTATTTTCTAAAACTTTCTAGATAACATAAAACATTTGAAACTTGAAGTTATAAATGAATATATTTTAACAAATTGATGTTATAAATGACTATTTTATTCTTATTTTATAAATGACTATAAGTGACTATTCATTTTTTGTTGTAAATGGACTATTTTATTCTTATTTTAACAAATAAAATAATAACTACTTGTTATTATTTTTCTCGAACTCGACATCGATGTTGGAATTCGAGTTTTACAATGAAAACTCGTGGAGCTCGGGATTGTGCAGGAAGTCGAGAAAATTGAGTCGACTCAACTCATACTGCAATCCTATAAATGATAACCTTTTCATGAAACAAGATTACTCATCCGAAGATAAGTAACCGCCTCTCATTTCATGAAGAGTTTGTTTGGTCCATTAGATCATATGATAATTTGGAATTATTTACTTCTATTACTATAATGGCATTTTATTCTAACAACTGCATCGACTCTACTATTTCCCTATAACATAATCTAATTTGGCCATGAGCATAAATGACTATCAAGTTAAAGTTGATGTTATTTTCTAAAAATTCCTAAGTAAACATAAAACATTCAAAACTTGAAAGTTATAAATGAAGATGTTATAAATGACTATTTTATTCTTATTTTGTAAATGACTATTTTACCAATGACTTGTTATAAAATGACTATTTTATTATTATTTTAATAAATAAAATAATAATCACTTGTTGTTATTATTTTTTTGAGCTCAATTAGGCTCGAACTTGAAATTGATGTTAAATTGGACTTTTACAATGAAAGGTCATGGAGCTCATCATCGTGTTGGAAATCAAGAAAATTGAGTCAATTCATCTCAGGTGCTTTTGATGTCCTCAAGGTGCATCATATTATATTGAACAACTAGTACCCTTCTTTACCTTTTCATCCGGTGGCCTATTGCTGAGTTTTTGCTGTATTAGTTAACAAGTTTTACTCTGACTTTTTTTTTTCTATATTTTATTAATTCCCACACCACTTGTACAATTTTGATACTAGACTATAGAGGCGTCTACCAATTGTTTGAATCGGAATGGATCTTCCGTCACATTTATTTCCTGTATCAATCTTTTGTCCTACTTTTATTAATTCCATTGGGTTTTACGTAGAAGATTAATTTATTAATCCAGTTGCTCCCAAGAAGTGCAGAAGGAGAAAAGACTATAAAATTATTAAAATGATGCAAACACTGAAAGATACCAAGCCAAATACTATGATGCCTTGGCCATATACCGAATCCACTAGTAGATATTAAGCAAAAACCCTTTAGAAGAATGCATTATTTGTTTTGCTATTTACCCATATGAAATTCTAATAATGTATTTCCTTTGAGGACAATAGGATGGAATTAATTTAGGTACAAAAGGAAGAGTACAAGGCACATAGATGTTGGGTTGGACGTTTTGCTTTTTTTTTTTGGATTTATAAAATCAAAGAACACGCAAACTAGAAAAGAATTTCAAGCCTTCTTCGTTTTTTTTTCTTCATTTTTTTTGGTTGAAGAGGCACTAGTTATTGTGGTATTCGCAGAAACAAAAGTCCGTACATTTACTCATGTTGAACACTGACAGAGCATAAAAAATATCGCATATGTATGCAATAATAGTGCATAAAAACATTACCTCTAATGAATCACAAAAGTTTTTATGCGAATTTATTAGCACTTGTATTGAATAGAATCAATGATTTCTCTAATTGTAATACAGCAACTCAATTGTATATTTACGTTGCATGGGTCTTGAAGGAACCCATTATTAAGGCCTCAACGGTCCATAAAATTTACCATGTAAACACCATATTCAAAACTGTCTACTAGGGGGTGGCAATGGGGCGGGGGTGGGGCACGGGATCCTTCCCCCGTCCCCTGCCCCGTTGTCAAATAACTCCCCCTGTACCCCGTCCCCCGCCCCTTGCCTCCCACCTCCTGCCCCGCCCCCGCCCCATTTTCCCCGCGGTCCCCCGCGAGAAAAGATTAGAAACTTTCGGCTACTAATTCCAAGCTAAGATTAGAAACATGAGTTTACAATGTCCATGATCATACCAGTGTAATATGATTTCTTGTCCAGGTATCAATGAGTATCCAGTAACATAATGCACACTAAAGCATGTAACAAGGAAGAAATATTACCTGTAACTCACCCATCCAAGTGATGGCTTCAATAAATTGGCAATATCAAGACCAGATCCCTTATTGCCTCGTCCTACTATCCCAGAACCAATAAATGTGTGGACCTCATCAATAAAAACAATGACATTGCCTGCAATGCTGTCATAACAAGTTAAGCCACAGTAGACGACTTACTTCAAACGCACCAAAAAGAAATGGGTACACCTGACTTTTTTATGTCCTTAAGTAATGTAGTCATGTGTCCTTCCAGTTCATATCTCTCCTTTGCACTTGCGATTAATTGAGTAGTGATTAGAACTGAGGGGAATGGGAGGCGACGGCGGTGGCTGCAAAGGAGGGAACGAAGGAGGAATTGAGGGGGATAATAATGGGTTTTGTTACTTTTGTATATTTATATACATATATATATATATGTGTGTGTGTGTATATATATATATTTTTATGCGGGGGACGGGGCGGGGGTAAATATTTTGGCCCCGCCCCATTTCTACCTCCGCGGGGGCACCCGCCCTTATTGTCATCCTTACTGCTCACACTAGTATCTTAAAGTATTTTTCCAGAATGCCATCATTATGCTTGTGAACACCAACTTAATTAGGAGTTTAAGAGCACCTAAAAATCAAGACATATAGCTCTGATAAACTATAACCATTGGAACTACAATTATTCATGTAACATTTCTTAAAAAAATCAAACACGAACTCACCAAACAAATCTTGCCAACTTAGCAATAAACTAAACTTTTAACTGTAATTCTCTTGTCAAAAGGAAAAAACTTGATTGTATCCTTTTAGACTACTAGTGGAGGGCGAAAAAAAGTATGACAACTAGATAGCATGAGAGCCATCATCAAGGCTGAATTGCTAAAATCATCTTTGCAACAAGAGCTTGCTTAGTAAACTAACAATTATTTACCAGAAATTAATGAAAAAACACCGTGACTAAATACAAGATAGTATCCCAACATGCATGCATGAGTCCATGGTTGGTGGTCATTCTTGTATGTTGGTGACTTATCAAAGAATGAAGGATTTCTTTTACTGGCCTGGTCTAAAAAAGTCAATAAAAGCATTTGTACAAGAATGTGATACTTGCAAGAGGAACAAAAATGAGCACTGCAAGCATGCTGGGTTGCTACAGCCCCTACCAATTCCAGAGCAAGCTTGGCAAGATGTGTCAATAGATTTTATAGAAGGATTGCCAAAATCCTTAGGGTCGGATGTGATCTTGGTAGTAGCGGATAGGTTCACTAAGTACAATCATTTTCTGCCCTTAACTTCTCATTATACTGCCAAAAGTGTGGCCCAACCATATTTTTGATCAAATCCACAGATTACACAGACTTCCTAGTGACATGGACCGCACGCAGCCGCGCGCACGACCGTGCCCCGTGCCCCGTGCCCCATCCGCGCGCACGCCAGTGCACAGCCGTGCACAGTCGCGTGCGGCCGTGCCCCCGCTGGCCCTAGTTCCGCACACGAAGGTGCTAGAATTGTGCGGGACTTTCTAGAACCTTGTAGATAAGTTTTGACCAAGTAGATAAGACTTGACCTTGTGGATAAAGTTTGGCCATGTAGATAACCATTGACCTTGTAGATAAGGTTGTGTAGAGAATTCTAGAGCCTTGTAGTATTCTTGGCTTTGCCTATTTACCTTCCACTTGTAACAACCTTTGGCAACTTGAAAAGAAACCTTGTGTGTAATATAAAACTCTCATTTACCACACCAACATAACTTTGTGTGCTACCTTTGCGCTTCCGCACTATATCCGCGCATTGTGTGTTAAATGCTGAATTAGCCAACCGTTCTTAGTTTAAGACTTGAACGGACACTAGTGCTGTATGAGGTGTTGGCTTGTACAAAAAACAAGCAGCCCGTGATAAGTGGTATCAGAGTTTGATACCCGGTTCTTGGTTGTCATGGCCATTGGTTCGGATGTCACTAGGGAACCCCAAGAAGAGCATGTCGCGAGGGAGCCAGAGAGGGCTGCCCTTGCTCGCGGCAAGGGCAAGAGGGACAGGTCGGCCGCACAAGACCCGATGGCAGCGCTTGAGGCGAGGTTAGCTCGCGTAGAGCTGACCGTAGGCGATCACCGCGACCGTTGGGACGAGCTAGACCAGCGCATGGAGCAGCTCGATGGTATTGAGTTGCGTGAGAGCATGCAAGGGGCGCTCAATGAGGCCGTGGAGCAGATACAAAAAGGAGACGATGCCATGCGGGAGATGGTCGAGTCCCTACAAGCCGAAATTGTCTAGCTCAAGGTGGAGTTGGAAACGTGTAAGGTCCAGCTAGCACGAGGTGCTAGTGTGACCGTGGGAGAACCGTCAACCATGTCGGAAGAGCTTGCGAAGCTCAAAGCCGAGGTTGATGCGTTGCGGGCACAAGGGGCGAGTGGTGCGACTGTGACCGCACCAAGAGTAGAGGTTCCGCGTCCGGAGGCTTTTGGTGGCGCAAGGAAAGCAAGGGAAATAGAAAATTTCCTCTATGGGCTCGAACGGTACTTCGATGTCCTTGGTATTGCAAGTGACGATGCTCGCTTGCAAACGGTTCCACTTTATCTTAAGGATTCAGCCTTGATATGGTGGAGACGTAAGTGTGATGAGGGATGCCGTGGTGAGACTGTTATCACCACTTGGAGGGCGTTCAAAGCCGAGGTCAAGGCCGAATTCGAGCCGGCCAATGCCGAGCATGAGGCAAGGGCTAGGCTCCGCCGTCTCCAACATAAGGATAGCCACATGAAGGAATATGTAGACGAGTTCTCCAATTTGCTATTGGAGATACCAAATATGGCACCTGAAGACGCGTTGTTCACGTTTCTTGATGGCCTACGACCGTGGGTTAAGCAACGAGTGGAGGACAAGGATCCGCAAAACGTCTCCCAAGCCATGAAGGCAGCCTAGCGTTTGATTGAGTTCCAACGGAAGGAACCAGCGAAGGACAAGGGCAAAAAGCCGGGCAATGGAAAGAGTGAGGGAGACCGGCAAAAACAAGCCTCACGATCGCAGATCGATAGAAACCAGCAAAGGGACGAGGCCCTAGCAACTTGAAGCCGGGGAAGAATTACGAAGGGTGCTACACGTGTAAGAGTAAGGAGCATTATGCTCGTGACTGCCCAAGTCGTGGTAGCCTTGCTGCGGTTGCACAGCAAGTTGGCCCGACGGAAGAACGCAAGGTTGCGTGTGTACGACCTGCGGAGGCCGTGCAGGCAGCGAATGATCGAGGTCGCATGTACCTCGACACGCACATCAACGAGCATCAAGCGATGGCTCTGCTGGACACAGGAGCGGATGTCAACTACATGAGCCAAGACACCGCGCGCAAGATGGGTCTTGCGTGGGTGCCGGCATCGGAACGTTTTAAAGGCGTGAACGGTGAATGGACGCGACTCGTAGGAGAGGCTAAGGAGGTACCCGTGACCTTGGGTCAGTGAACGGGTACAACTAGCTTCTCCGTAGCCCCGATCGACGACTACGAAATATTCTTTGACATGCGTCTTCTTGACCAGTTGAAGCCGATTTTGGTGTCACATGCGGATACTATATTTATTACGCAAGGAGACAAGTCATGCGTAGTGAATGTGTGTAGAGAAACTGAGATCAGTCCCCGACAGTTGGAGAAGGGACTACCTAAGGGTGAGCCGACCTTTGCGGCCATCCTTAGTGAAGAAGACCCGCCGTTGTGCGAGTCTAAGAAGTCGGTGCCAATTCCATATCAAATTGAGGTAATTTTGGCAGAGTTTGAGGATGTGCTGCCAAATGAACTACCAAAGGAGTTTCCCTCTAGGTGTACCGTAGACCACGCGATAGAGCTGGTGGAAGATGCGAAACCCGTCTCCCGACCACCTTACCGGATGTCGCTCGAAGAGTTGGAGGAGTTACGGAAGCAATTTGGGGAACTTTTGGAGTCGAAATCTATCTTTCCCTCTAAGAGTCCCTTTGGTGCGCCCGTACTTTTTCAATGCAAAAAGGACGGCACCTTGCGCATGTATAATGACTACAGTGCGCTCAACAAACTGATGGTTAAGAACAAGTATCCCGTACCTCTGATCGCGGACTTGTTGACCGACTACAACCCGCAGTGATATTATCCAAGCTTGACCTACGCAAGGGATACTATCAGGTGCGAATCAAGGCGGGGGACGAACCAAAAACGGCAATCACAACCAGATATGGTTCTTATGAGTTCAACGTGATGCCATTTGAGTTGACCAATGCACCAGCTACCTTTTGCACATTGATGCAAGAAGTGTTGAAGGAGTTTTTGGACAAGTTCGTCGTAGTTTATCTCGACGACATTGTCATTTATAGTAGGAGTATGGAGGAACATGTTGAATACTTAAGGCAGGTGTTTGCTACTTTAAGAGCCAACAAGCTGTACGTCCGAAAAGAGAAGTGTGAGTTTGGCCTGCACGAGATCTCTTTCTTGGACCATATAGTAGGGGGCGGCAAGATCCGTATGGAACCACAGAAGACGAAGGCCGTTGTTGACTGGCTAGCGCCGACTTCGCCCACGGAGCTGCTGTCGTTCCTTGGGTTAGTGAACTATTATCGCTGTTTCATTGCGGGGTATTCCGCTATTGCTGCTCCGCTAACAGATTTGCTGCGCAAGGGTAAGACGTGAACGTAGACGGCCCCTTGTCAAGCAGCGTTCGAGGTATTAAAGGTTGCCATCACTAAGGAGCCGGTCTTGGCATTGTCAGATTTTGCCAAGCCGTTCGAGGTGTGCGTTGATGAATTCGACATTGCCGTTGGAGGTGTTCTTATGCAAGACGGCCATCCTATAGCATATGAGAGTCATAAGTTAAGCGATGTGGAGAGACGATGGCCGACGCATGAGAAAGAAATGCTTGCGGTCGTGCATTGCTTGCGAGTTTGGGAGCACTACCTAAAAGCCGCAACACCGTTCAAGATCAAGACGGACAATCGAGCGGTGAGTTACCATCAGATGCAAAAGAAATTGTCAAACAAGCAAGTACGGTGGTTGGATTACTTGGCTGAATTCAAGTATGAGCTTGAATACAGCCCGGGCAAGACGAACGTTGTGGCCGACGCTCTTAGTCGTAAGAACGTCGTCGTGCCCGTTTACACTACGGAGGGGCTACTCTTGGAGCACATCAGGGAAGGATTGCTGCATGATGATCGTGCTCAAACTCTTATGGAGTTAGCCAACGAAAGTAAAACGAAAACGTTTTTGCTCGAGAACGGGGTCCTTTATGCCAAAGACCAGCGAATCTACGTGCCCAACTGGGGGCACTTGAGGAGGGACATTCTTAAAGAGTGTCACGACAGTTGCAATGCTGGCCACCCGAGTACACATCGCACGCTGTCCCTTGTACGAGAACGTTACTACTGACCGAGTTTAAGGGACAACGTCGATGATTATGTGCGTACTTGTCTTGTGTGCCAACAAGACAAGATTGAGAACGAGCCACTCGCTGGACTGCTGCAACCCTTGCCGATTCCAGGATGTATGTGGGAAAGTGTATCAATGGACTTCACAATAGGGTTGCCTAAATCCGAGGGATGTACGAGTATTTTCGTCATAGTCGACCGGTTGTCTAAATATACTACGTTCATCCCAACCCCGAAAGAATGCACAGCCGAGGTGACGGCCAAACTCTTCTTGAGCCACGTTGTTAAGTATTGGGAGCTACCAGCAACGATTGTGAGTGATCGCGACTCACGATTCACGGGTAGGTTCTGGCAAGAGTTGTTCCGTTTGTTTGGTTTAGACTCAACATGTCTACAACCATGCACCCGCAAACGGACAGGCAAACGGAACGAGCAAACTATGTGCTCGAAATATATCTTCCGCACTACATGACGGTGAACCAACAAGATTGGGCAAAATTGTTAGACGTTGCACAATTTTGCTTCAATCTTCAAAAGAATGAAAGTATTGAAAAGAGTCCGTTCGAGGTTGTCCTTGGGTTTCAACCGACGACCTCAAAGGACATCGTTGGAGGCTACAAAAGTGCAAGTCCTCCTGCCTACCGTTTTGCCAGGAATTGGCAAGACCAAGCAGAAACGGCCAAATTATACTTGGAGAAGATCCAACAACGGATGAAGAAATGGGCGGATTACAAGCGGTGGTTTCGAGAGTTCAAGGAGAGAGACCAAGTGTTGGTTAAGCTCTGCCAACACGGACGTATCCGCGGGTGCACAAGGGGCTTATGCGGCGATATGAAGGGCCGTTTACGGTACTTAAGAAGATTGGCAATGTGGCCTACAAAGTGGAGTTGCCCGAGCCTTTGTCCCAACTCCACCCAGTCTTTCATGTTAGTTTGTTCAAACCTTTTCATAAGGATCTGTATGATCCAACAAGGAATGTTTCAGCGAGGGCACCTGCGGGCATGAGGGATGAGTATGACAAGGTTGCGGAGGAAATCGTAGTCGATCGTATCGTTCGACACAAGAATCGTGCACCAACAAAGGAGTATCAAGTGCGTTGGCGTGGGTTACCCGAGTCCGAGATTAGCTGGGAGCCGGCCGAAAAATTGTGACAGTTTCAACACCTCATACGTGCTTATGAGGTAGGCTAAGGCATCAGGGACGATGCCTTGGGTCGAGTGGGGGAGGATGACACGGACCGCACACAATCGTGCGCACGACCGTCGGCCCTAGTTCCGCACACGAAGGTGCTAGAACCGTGCGGAACTTTCTAGAACCTTGTAGATAAGCCTTGACCAAGTAGATAAGACTTGACCTTGTGAATAAGGTTTGACCATGTAGATAACCATTGACCTTGTAGATAAGGTTGTGTAGAGAATTTTAGGGTCTTGTAGTATTCTTGGCTTTGCCTATAAATAGGCCAAACCCTTGCACTTGTAACAACCTTTGGCAATTTGAAAAGAAGCCTTGTGTGTAATATAAAACTCTCATTTGTCACACCAACATAACTTTGTGTGCTACTTTTGTGCTTCCGCACTATATCCGTGCATTGTGTGTTAAAGGTTGAACTAGCCAACCGTTCTTAGTTTAAAATTTGAACGGACACTAGTGCCGCACGAGGTGTTGGCTTATACAAAAACAAGCAGGCCGTGACACTAGGAGCTTGGTGACTGACAGACATAAGGTTTTCACCAGTATTTTTTGGCAGGAGCTGTTTGCGAAATTGGGGACTAGGTTAAATCTCTCTACTGCCTACTATCTAGAATCTGACGGACAGACAGAAAGAGTGAACCGTTGCCTTGAGACCTACTTAAGATGTATGTGTTTCTATCAACCTCACAAGTGGAAGTAGTTCTTAACAGCTGCTGAGTGGTGGTTTAATGCCCACTATCACACCTCACTGAAGATGACTCCCTTTCAGGCCCTTTATGGATACGCTTCACCTCAATTAGCCATTTCACCTGGTACGTCAGTAGTGGCTGCTGTTGATGACTAGTGTAAAGAAAGACAACCGTTAAACATCGTGCTTAGAGAGAATTGACTAAAGGCACAGAATCGGATCAAAACAATTGGCTGATAGAGATAGGACTGACAGGAGTTTTGAGATTGGGGATTATGTTTACCTAAAATTACAACCTGATAGACAAAGCTCGGCTGCTATAAGAAAGAATTTCAAACTTTCCGCTAAGTATTATAGATCCTATGAGATCCTACTAAAGGTGGGCACTGTAGCCTACAAACTAAAATTGCCAGAGAACTCTTTGATTCATCCAGTATTTCATGTTTCCATGATAAAGAAGTCCACTAAAGGAGCTGCAGTAGAGAGCCAGCTGCCTCAAGTGATAGATGAAGGTGCTGGGAAGGTGTTACCCTTAGCTATTCTCGATCAGAGGGTGGTTAACAAGGGGGGACGTTCCGCAAAATAAGTGCTGGTGCATTGGGATGGGATGGCAATAGAGGATTCTACGTAGGAAGATTGGATCACTTTGAATGCTCAATTTCCGGAATTTGCTAAGGCCAATCCTAGAGACTAGGATTGTTTTAGTGGAAGGCAGTTGTAATATCCCAGTTAGAAACCATTACAAGATTGTTGAGTCGGTGGTTAGTCATGGAGTATTTCCACGTAAGCAATTGTACAGATAGGAAGAATCTCAGTAGTAACCGTCATTTGTTTTATATAAATAAGAGAATTAAAGAAGTGCCTGGGGGTTGATTTTTGATGTAAATAATTCTTACCCTCTCAATAAAATTCTCTCTCTTCTCTCCCAATTTTCTTCTCCTTTCCCTTTTCTCTTTCTTCAACCCTCCACCAGGTCATTACATTTTGCTTCTCTAAAAATGATAGCTAACTATGAATGTGTATTTGGAATATTCAGATAAGTTAAATGTAGCATTGATTGAATATGTTGAATATTGGTTTCTTAATAGGAATGTCAATAGCTTAAATCTTCTCGTTGCATTATTTGTAGGGAATGTTGAACACCAAGGAGGTTTTTTCCCTCTCTAATTTGGATTTAGTCCCAGGGGAATATGAAGGTCGCATATCTTTTTGTCTTTGTGGTTTTACTATCTTCCTAATCAATGAAAGATATAACTAAAGCAACCAGTTTTTATGTGGTGCATGTTAGAATATTTATGTGGCCTACATGACCATATATAATATTATTAAGATAAATCTCATTAATTAGAAGGATAAATAACTATATAAATAAATATGAATAATTAATTATAGAATCCCAAGGTGAATAGACGATTGAAGGAAATAGAGAGTTCCATATTCGTTGCATGTGGACGTATTATATGATATTTACCATGATACTTTATTTGATAATTACAGTGATTATTAAGTTGTATCTTATCATTTTATTTAACAAATAAAGTATGATATATCTGAAGAAGAATATTAGGGTCTATCGTTATCCAGTGATGGGTGGGATTATAACTGTATAAATACTTTAGAGCTCATGGTCCCTCTCACCACTCTAATAAAGCCCGTGGGGTATGCATCTAAAGTACAAAGTAAAGCACTTCCTATGAAAGTGTCTGCAAAATAAACTGTCCGTAAAGGATCCAATATATAGGAGAACAGGCAAAGGGGATGCACTATACACAAGATGTGGTGAAACTGAAGAAACAGTTGACCATATATTCTTCTTTAGCAAATACGCAGAAACAATATGGAAATTATCACTAGTCCAATGGGATGGATTGGAGGAATTACGAGGGAATTTTGGAGATGACAGGAGGGCATTTAGATGCAAAGGCTAGATAACAGGGGCAAGAGCATATCGCATTGATAGCTAACATTCTATGGCAAATCTGGAAGACAAGAAATGAACATGAGTTTAATAGCAAAGGAACTATCAGATATTTAAAGCACAAAGTGAATGGCTGGAATTCAAGGAAGCTCAAACACCTCAGGATGGAAGGCACAGTGCTGAACCAACTCAAAAGAACTAAAATACCAATTAACTCCTCCAAGTGAAAGCATCATTAAGATCAATACCGATGCTGCAATCTTAGCAAGCATGACTAGAATAGGACTGGGCATTGTAACAAGGAATTGGACTGGAAAAATAGTCAAAGCCTGAGGGTGCAAAAAAACAACAAAAGGGGTTGAAACGATAGAGGAAGCAGAGCCAATAAGAATGGCTCTAATCAGGGCAACGGAGGCAAGGTGGCAGTAGATTGTGATCCAATCAGATCTTAAATCTATAGTAGAAAAAATCCAAGGAAAGAATGAGGATGATTATTCTAGTGAGATGTTTGTTTGCTCAGAATAAATGTTTTTGAGTGAGATGCTTGTCCAATGTACCTTCTCATTTGTATATAGAACTGGAAATAAGTGTGCTCATACTCTTGCTCAATTTGCTGTGAAGCTAACCTCTGATGCTAAATGGGATTCAAGCTTGCCCTTGTGGCTAAATAACAGTGCACAGGATGATATTATGGCACTGAACCTCTTTTGGAAATATCGACCATCCATCCAAAGAAACTCAAGGTTGGACATGTGGACGGTGGATATGAGGAGTCGCATGTCATCCATTCAAAGGATAGACGGTCGAGATTTACTTGATCTAATACCATTGACGGCTATGATTGAAGGTGCACCAATCCACAAACTATTTATGATCTGGTACTATATGGTGCATCAGCATAAACAGTTTGCGGATAGTACCAGGTCATAAACAGTTTGCGGATTGATGCACCTTCAATCATAGCCGTCCATGGTATTGGGTGAAGTTAATCTCGACCGTCTATCCTTCGGATAGATGACAAATGGCCCCTCTATCCACCATTCACGTGTCTGCCCCAAGTGTTCGACCACATGACAAAATGGCTGCTGACACAGGGGATTGACTAGTCAAAAAGTCAAAATACATTGAAATCCAGTTTATGGGTTTTTCTTGTCCAAAAATCGAAATACAGTTGGTAATGTTTGTTATCAAAAGCTAAAATAAGGAATTGACTAGTGAAGAGTCTTTTGGTCATTTTTTAGTCTACAGACCTCTAAAATGGATGATTCTTGAGACATTGGAAAGCTAATGCAAAAGGATACAACTTTCATGCTTTGCAAAATAGCTAGTTCAGCCTCCATCATCAAGAAAATATCAGTTGAATTGATTCTAAATTTGCAAAAGTGAAAAAGTGAACTCTAAATACGTGGTATTAGCTCGCGTATTTAGAGCCTGTATATTCTCCCCAATTTCTTCAACTTGCACATCAACTTACTCTATTTTTACACAGCTTTTCTAACTTATTTCCAGTAAGGAATTTAGGTGGAAACAGTTCAAGAAAGCTACCAAAGAACTTTATAACTCAAATCTAGTTTGTTTATGAGTTCAAGGAGAATCATAACATGGTTTAACATTTTGTCTGTTGCACAAATTCCTTCTATAAATAGAGTCTTGGAGAACATTTTCATAACTTTAGAAGGCTAGAGACACTACCCAAATATAGTCTTCACTAGTTTTCTTAGTTCATTAGGTTAGTTCATTAGTTTAGTATAGAGTAGTATAGTTTCCATCATTTCTTGTATTAGCTAAACTTGAATGAGATAGAGGATAAAGATAGAGATGCTTGGAACTCATCTGACAATGGTGATTGCTCTCTTACCCCTTTATTTCTTATGTTTATTCTTATGTTTGGTTATAATAGAAGTTTGGTGTTTGTTCTATGTTTTGCTAAAGTTTATGTCTAAAATTATGGATGAACTTTCTATATTTTACTGGTGATATTAGCTTGGTTACTTGATGATATTATGTTGAACAATTTATTTATCACTTTTGTTTTCTAATCATGATTAACCGGCCATTAATTGTGATAATTTTAAGATGTTAAGTTTGCAATGAAAATTAATATTTAACACTAGTTCAAATAAGTGATAAATTTGGAGAATACACTTACGAGAGTAGAAGTGCACCTATGTGGTTTGAGTGACTTGTTTCATATAATTTCATTGAAAAAACGAACTTGTAACTAATTTCATAACCACAAGAGTAGGTATAGCTTAGTTACAAGTATAATTAATTCACTACAAGAATATGTTTGATATATATGAGGAAATTACGTCATAACTAACCAAGATAACACTATTCAATTAATTGATAATTTTATTTGTAAGAGTAGTAAGGAATTCCATACCTCTAAGAGTTTTCTATTGTTATTTTTATTACTTTTATCTCATATTTATAGTATAAATTTAATTTCTTGTACTTGTTATAGTCTAAATAATCAAGGAGTTTGAAAATTATCGGTAATTAACAATCTTCCATGTGGGTTCGACAATTAATCCCTATACTCAATCACGACTCGTATACTTGTGAAAAATCACGTTTGGGATATTTAAGATTTTATAAATGCAAAACTTGACTGTAGAAGAGCTTAATTGTTATATGCATATCTCGCGCTCGTCACCAAAATTTGAACAGCTGTTAAAAAAGTTGTTGTGAACATTAGATAGAGATGAGTTAAATTATAAAATTGATCAAATTGATCTTGATATATAATCAGAAATCTTTGGTGTTATTAGGTAACTCAAATTTTCTTTCTTCCCTTTTTTTCCCTTGTAGCACATACAGTGCTGAGCATACTTAGATGAATCGGTTATTACAACTTAAAAAATCTACTATTTGAAAAATCTTTAACTACGCATTATCAAATCATCATTCACATATAAATCAAGTGTTCTAGAATACACTCAATTGACATAATAATAGATATTAACAAAATTATTAATAAGAGTGCATAATACATTTTAAAACACTAAAAGAGTGACACGTAAACCAATAGTTCAAAGAAAACATTTAGTTGGCATAATAATGGAGTTTAGAGAAAGTATTGTTTGTAATAAGTTACATAGGTTTGGGTATTAATATTAACCAAGTTAAAATTTAACAGTTATAATTTTTTTATTTGCAGTTTGATGAACATAATTTTTTTTACAAAAGAAAATAACTCCGTCAATGGTAGTTAATTTTTTTACTACAAAAGTGTTCTCGAAATACTAAAGTAATAGAATATTGATAACTGTGTGAAGATGAAGCTTACTTTCATATAAAGCTGAATAGATACTAAAGGTTTTCATAGATTATATTCAGTCCGTCCAACTATATATTCGGTTAATGTTGGGTTGGGTCATGTTTAATCAATTCAAACCTATGAACCCAAATATAAGTCAACATACTATTTCATATATTTTAACATATTTATCAATATCATTTGTTAACGCACTGGCTGCATTATTACTTTCAATTGAGTCTTGACTGAATATAGTATCTTTATCCTCTTCATGGAAAAACGCGAAGTGACATATAAGATGAAATGAAAAATATAAAATAAAATGGTTATTACTAATGCAAGAAAGAAAAAATGATTTTACAAGATACATAGAATTTGCACATGCCTTGAAAAATAGTCAAGAACACTCTAACAATAAATCCTTTTATTGAGAAATGCTAGACTACTTGAGAAGTTTACCACAAAAATATTTGATAAATATTAGTTAGGTTATTGATATAATTATGGTTTTGAAGATGACGGAGTATCCTCCCTCATACATACACAATGATTATTTTCGCGCACATAAACACATTTTCATACAAAGACTTGTTAACACATACACAATTGATAGGTTGCATTTTGTTATAACTTTTATGATTGTTTCCCTCTTTTATTTTACCAAATATTGTGTTAATTGGTAGATTCTATTTATTTTTGGTAATTGGTGTTGGTGTAAGGATTTGGAGCAAAAAGGGATTAAAGACATGATTTGCACTAGATTTTTATGTTGTTCGGAGTAGGCATGTCAAAGCTTAAACTCTGCGCGTTCAAGAAGTTCGGGAGTTGGCTCGTGATCTCAAGCAGTGAGTTGAAGTCACAATAGTTGGATTTTTGGCTAGATGGATAGCATTTTATTCCTACTTGGATGCTGCTTTATTCGGATAAGATTTGGTTTTTGGAACCAATTTGATTTCGCTTAGTAGAAGTAGTTTAGTAGTAGTAGGAAACGAAAAATTGGAGGCATTATCCTTTTCTTTCTCCCGGAGGAGACTGGTAGTAGGTATGTTTCTTTTTAGCAAGAAACAACAAGAACATCTTTCTCTTCATTTCTTTTGGACTTCATCTCATATTTTGGAGAATAGTCATGTTAATTAGTTTGACTATTTTGAGTGCGATTTCTTTAATGGAGATGAACTAAACTCGTCATTCTAGTCAAGAAATACCTGGGGATTTGGTTCATCTAAAATTGTGAGATCGAATTAATTATATTTATTTCTTTTATTTACTGATATTCTATATTCTCTAATTTTATTTATTATGGCTGTTATATTAATTGAATATCCAGGACCCGAAATTTAGATTCATCTAATAACCTAAAGCCAATTAGAGCAGTTAAATCTGTAATTACTTAATTATTTAAAATAGTGGTAGTTGGCATGATTGGATTTGTGTCAGGGGAATATATGGGCTAATTTAAAATAACCCTCGTAGCATGTTATTTGGTTAGGATAGGGCTTTTCTAATTCGTAAAGTAATTGGACACTTGAACTTTAAGTCGTACCTAAAGTTATTTCTTGACTAAGATAGTGGTTAACGGTCGTACCTTAATCACCAATACAATAAGGAGAAGTTGATTATCATCGTTATTTTGGCAACTATAACTTATTTATTACTGAGTAAATGAAATTATCATTGCATCAATGATCAATTGAGTGAATCACCTCCAAAGTTATTTCTTGGTTAGATTTATTTATTACTGTTTCATTTTTAATAAATTATAAGTTAGGCCTTTTTATGTAAGTTGTTTAATTATTCCCATTTTTATAAAACCCCTTTACTCTGGACTCTAGAAGAAATTAATTTTTTCCAATCCATATGGATTCGACCCTGCTTATTATTATATACAAAAATTTTGTATTTTATTTGAGCAGGTATTTATTATTGTACAGACTCGACACCCGTCAACAATGGCTTTAACATATACAAATATATTAACTTCTTAAACTACTTTGATCGACATACATAATTTTCACGCACATAGACAAAGTAGCACATATTTTCACACTTATAGATACGCACATTAACTTCTTAAATTGTTTGGGTGGACACACATTATTTTTAAACCTAGAAGTGCTAACATATGCACATTAATACACTCACACATAAATATACATACTAACTTCTTGAATTGCGTACATGGACAAATATCATTTTCACACACTAAGACACTACCATGGTTAGCGTAGATTTCAAATTTGTGATGACTTTTGGTGCTGTAGTCTATGATGATAAAGATGGTTGAAGTTTGACATTGGTGTTGCAGTTTATGTTTTAGTTTAGAAATCTAGTATTTTATTTTTTGACATGGATATGTATCGGCCTTTAGTACTTGAACTGATCATGTAGACTTTGGGACCCAATATTTTTGGTTGACTTTTGTTTTGATGAATTTACAGATGTTTGTGGCCATATATGTGAATTTGGGTCTCCATTCTGCTTTAATTTTGCTTTTTGTTGAATTGAATGTTCTGCTATAATTTGTTGGAAATGCTATGGGAATGCTATATTCACAATGGTCAATTTCAACTCTTTAAAACAAAGCTCAGGACAACCATTGAAGGTTGTCACTAATATGCAAGTTCACTAAGTGACGACTATTCTTGTCACTGAATAATAAGACTGAAAGTGACAAAATCAGGTTGTCACTGTAGATTTCAAATTTGTGACGACTTTTGCTATATTTATGACAAAAACATAGGTGAAACAGTGACAAGAAAAATCATCACAGAATGATATCCATTAGTGACGACTTTTTCCTCGATTTTCTTATAGTGCCATATGATTCCCTTTTTTACTTGTAAATATTTTACAAAATATATACATTAAATATGTGAAGATATCAAATGAATTGATGCTAATAGGCTAAATACTTTTGGCTCCCATGAAAAATTATTAAATAAAGTACTATATGTGTATTTATATATATATATATATATATATATATATATCCTTCCCAAATTGAGTTGCAATTGTATAACCAATGATCTAACATCGTGTTCAGTAGAAGAAAATAGACTATATTTTTTTGAAATGCAAGAATTTTCAAGTTGTAAAGGAATTCTATCGAGACCACTTCTTTCAGTCAAATAATGAGTTTCTACAACACTTGGCATGAATAGTGCATATTTATTCTTTTTAATTTAATTTTTCTAAATTTTTTATTTGATAGTAATTTGTATTTAATATATGATAATATTGAGATTTGTCTAAATAAAAATATTACAGAAATAAGTACATCAATGAAAATAATAAGATTTAAAAATATTTTTGTAGGTAAAAGGAATGTTGCATTAAAAGTTCAAGACCATATAACTGAGCAGTTGTTAAGAATACCTTAGAAAGTATCAAACAGAATATAATGTTAGTTTCAACAATAAGCATTATGTGGTGAAAGAGAAAAGAAAATCAATAGGGATGACAATGAAAGTCAAGATTGATGAAAAGAAAGAAAACCCAATTGACTGGAATGAGTTAAGAAGAATCTAGTAAAAACAATGTATCTACTATCATAGATTCAATTGACTAGGAGAAAAATAGACATGCAACTGTTGGAGAAATGAATAGCACTATTACAGGAAGAGAAATGCATAGTATAATTTCTAAAATAATTAATGTAAGCTGATTATTTTTGTTGACCAAATTTGATGTTTTCATACATATATTTTTAAAAAATGTATTCTTATGGTGCTAATTTTTGTAAAACTTTCTTAATCAAATGGTTAAAGTTCGTCCGAAAATTGATTTAGGGTAGTTACAAAATGTTCCGTCAAATAAAGCAAAGTAAGTTGCATAAATAATTGAAACACTAGATTTGACAATAAGTTGACGCTTTCTTTGATTACTAGATTGATGAACTTGGGTTGAAGGGCATGAAATGTGTTTGGCTATTTACACTTCATTATCATATTTTCCTAGTCAGATTTTTCAAACTTAACAATAAACTATCATCTAGAAATTGATTTTATCTCGATTTCTAATTAATTTTTTGTTTCTAAAGATTGATAAAAATGTTTTTCGAGTAATAATAGATTGGCTTAGGTCCTTTTGCAATCATTACTTGAGTATTTTGAAGTTAACAACCTATAATTATCTAAATATATTTCTTTTCATTTGCAAGCTCATAGATTCTATTTAAAAATATTTATGGTCAAGTTTATGCAAGCTTTTCTTAACATATGCTGTAAGTAACAATTTTGCGTAATTTTTACAATTATATTTAAAATGAATATTGTGTAAAATAAATTTTTTAATAGCACATGCATTTTGACTGTAATTGTAAATTGTTGGGATAACATCTTATTGTTTTTTCATAATTTTTTTAATAATAATTATTAGTTTACTAAGCAAGCGCTTGTTCCAAAAATGATTTTAGCAATTCAGCCTTGATGCTGGCTTTTATGCTATCTAATTGCCATAGTTTTTTCTACCCTCCACTAGTGGTCTAAAAGCATAATTCCTTTGGCAAGAGAACTATAGTTAAAATTTTATTTTATTGCTAAGTTGGCAGGATTTGTCTGGTGAGTTCGTGTTTGAATTTTTTAAGAAATGTTACATGAATAATCGGAGTCGCAATAGGTATAGTTTATTGGAGTTATATGTCTTGATTTTTAGGTGTTCTAAAGCTCCTAATTAAGTTGGTGTTCACAAGGGTAATGATTGTATTCATGGGAAAGCACTTCTAGATATGGTATTTACATGTTAAATTTTGTGGACCATTGAGGCCTTAATAATGGACCCCTTGAAGACCTATGCAAGGTAAATATGCTATGTGTCTATATTAAAAAAAAGTTTAGAAATAGATTTGAATTTATGGGTTTTATTTTTCAAATTAAATATTATTTTGCAAAGATGTTTTTGATTTGTAATTCCGTATACCTAAAATCTGATACTGCAAGACAATTCATATTTTTATTAAAACCTTTTTTTTCTACACTACTAGTGATGGGCTCAGAATTTGTCGCATTCAGACATCCCATTTTTGGCCCTTTTGTTTTCAAACCCAAGTAACTATTGGCCAAACATAAATTTGAGATGTAGATTGGATGACAAGATATCATCAGCTTCAGCTTAAGTCAAGCTTAAGTAAAACTAGGGATCCGAAGACTGAGCAAAGTGAATAGGGCGTTACTAGCAAAAGTAAGCTGGAGGTTTATGGATAGAGAGGAGGCACTGTGGAAGAAAGTCTTGAGAGAGAAATATTGCGGAGGACAGGGAGACCTATTCGTGAAAAAAGCGAGCGAATCTCACACTTGGAAGAGTATATGTGAAGGCAGTAAAGTTACAGCTAGAGGAAGGAAGTGGAGGATCGGGAACGGCAATTCTGCTCTCTTCTGGACAGATAGGTGGCTGACAGATATACCACTAATTGAAGAAGCTGAAGTGGAATTGAACCCAGAGGTCTTGAAAAGGAAGGTAGGGGAGTACTGGAGGGTAGGAGAAGGATGGAAATGGGGAGAACTGGAAGGAGTATTAACACAAGAAACACTAGCCAGTCTCAAAGGATACTGTGGTTCACAAGGTGAGGATAATCCAGATGTACTGAGTTGGAGCCTAGAAGTAAGGGGGGACTTCACGTCAGCTTCAGCATATGAAATCCTTTTAGAAGAGGAAGAATTGGGGCTGAGAGCTAAAGGGTGGGAGAGGATTTGGAAACAAAAAGGTCCAGAGAGGTGGCAATTTCTGCTGTGGATGGTCAAACATGGCAAATTACTCACACAAAGAGAGAAGAAGAGAAGACACTTGGCTCTGGATGACAAATGCCCCATATGCAGGGAGCATGCTGAAACTACACTTCATGCACTCAGGGACTGTACTTGGATCAAACCCATTTGGAAAAGTTTGGTGTTCCCACGTTCTTGGGAGGAATTTTTCAGCAAAAGCACAATAGAGTGGGTAGACTGGAACCTAATGCAAGAGGGCATAGGAGCTGGGGGGAGAGTGTTGTGGCAATTAATTTTCCAACTAACGGTGTACCATGCTTGGAGGGCTAGAAATAAATTCGCTATTGAAGGTGAGAATTACCTCCTTAAGATCTCCACCAATAGTGTTGTGGCAAACGGCAGAACAGGCAAAGCAGCTACTCTTCAACGGGAGAGGCAGATTCCCCAAGTAAGAGTGTTTTATAAGATGGATTCCGCCAATTGAAGGAGTTGTCAAAGTCAACGTAGATGGTGCCTCAGAAAGGAATCCCGGCAGAGCTGGAATAGGAGGGCTCGTTCGGGATGCGACAAGGATATGGTTAGGAGGTTTTGCAGAAAGTATAGGGAAAGCAAGTAACATAGCAGCTGAGCTATGGGGAATTCTTAAAAGAATGCAGCTGGCTTGGCGAAAAGGATACAAAGATGTAATCATAGAGTCGGATTCGAAAGTGCGATTGGAGCTGATAGAAGATGCGGTGGCCACATCGCCTTACCACAATTTGGTGAAGCAAATTAGAAACATGAAGAGCAGAGAATGGTCATGCAAATTGCGACATATCTGGAGGGAAGGAAATAGATGTGCAGACTGGCTAGCAAAGGAAGCAATCCAGCTACAGTTATCAGGCGGACCAATAGAAGAGCCACCAGACGGACTAAGAGAGCTACTAGGAGCTGATATAATTGGGGTCACAACCCCACGCTTAGTACCATGTTAAAGGCAGTTGCCTCTCCTCTGCATTTAAGGTTGTTGGTCTATTCGTTTTTCTTTTAGCTTCATCTTTTTTATAAAGCCACTAAAAGGTTTTAATTATGAAAAAAATCTATGATGTCACATTAATGTCAAAGAATATCTTCATTGGAGAAAGAAATTTATATTAGCTCAAAAATGACAAAACAGTAAGGTGGGGTTTTGTACTTATACGTCCTTTGGGAGAAACTTATAGAGGTCATCCAATTAAGGTGATTGTCGCACTACATACAATTCGCTTTGTGCATAAATGCTTTCTGAATGCTCAAATCTCTTATTCAACGATGCAAATTTTTTAAATTTCAAATTTTAACAACGAGCAAATACATAAAAAATCGAAATCTAAACAAAATTTTTTTGATAAAGTTTGCACTTTTTTTTTGGTAATTATCCAACATGCATTGTAAACTTTTTGTTTTGGTTGACAAGAAAACCTGCAGCCGCTACACTCTCACTGCGTAAACTCCACCCCGGCATTGCAGACTACTTTTCTAAAAATTAATTTTGTCCCTCGTGCATTAGATTTTGTTATTCTCATGGAAAACTAATTATTTTTTTTTTGTTTTAGTGTAAGTGGGAGGGTTCAAATCCGAAACCTTCCCACTTACACTACGTTCCCCAAATCACCAAACTGGAAAATACTTTTTTTAATAATTTATGAATTTATTCATGGAAGATTTGAATCAAAATCCTGCAATGATCAAGTCTCATATGACTGTTTGAAGCATATATTTCATCTAATCTAGTCTATCTGGTGGGACAGAATGTGATCAAGTAGTCGGAGCCTGCACAAGTGAATGTACTTGAAGCATCATCGTATGCATAACTATAAGCAGCAGGACAGGCTTCCTTAAACTTCCTTGAGTAATTAGTGGGCGGGCAAGTCTCCGGCGTCGAGTGATCGCCTGTGCAGCAATACTGAGGAGTGTTAAAAGCGTTGCATGCACTCTTGCATGCGACCACCACCTTGTCTGAGTCCGTGACCTGCAACTCCTCGGGGCAGTTTTGGTTGAGGTCCGCCACGCAGCCGGAATAGTTACAGTCACCCAAGCCACCGGACGGCCGGATGCCAAGTTCTACATTGTACCCGTCTACGAGGCTGACGTCGTAAAAGTCCTTGGCATTGTCTCCGTTGGCGATGGTGAATTCTGCCAGGGTTACCGGGGGCACACCCCCGCCAGTGCATTTCAGTCCACCGCAGTCTCCGGTGGAGCAGCTGCCGTGGCCGGAGTCATCGAAGCTGCACCCGGTACGGGCCCAGAAACGGCCGGACCAGCCAGCTGGGGCTGAGAGTTGGTTGGTTGCACCGGGGGACAATGCAAAACCACCGTCCCCCAGAATTGCCGCCCCATTGCTGGAGAGGGTCCCCGGCCAGACCGTGTGGCTGCAACTGTTTTGGATCGTGAAAACTGTTGCTGAAACAATACTAGTCATAGTTCCTGCAAATGTGAGATCAATCACCCATCGATCCATGATGGTTTATCCTCTAAGTTTTAGTGCATATATTCTTAAAAAAACGTCTGCAATCTTGATGTCTTTGGGCTCTATTAGAAATGAAAATGAATAATACTATTTCACTCGAGTTGCATTTCTCTTCCATTCTAATTCTAATCCAATTTCTGAGCAGTTGTAATTTTATTGGACACCCAGAGGAAGTCTATGTTGTTTGTTCGCAACCCCAGTAAATGATTGGTAAAATGGCAGTAGACCGCGGAGGCACGGAAATGTAGCCATTGAAGACCATTTAACCAATTTCGTTTCTTGAACAATGGAGAAGTTACCTAATGCGAGAAGATGCAGAAGCAGAAGAGCCAAGTTTAGGGAACCAGCCATTAGTTAGCTCTAGCAGGAGACCGGAAAAGAGAGAATAAGTGAGAGAATTCCTGATGTGGTTGGGATCGTGAATGACCAAACTGGAAAATACTAATTGCTTGCTTACTTCTTTAATGTCGACTTATCAAGTTTAAGGTATTGTGACAAATTTTCATTCGGTTTGAATATTTTAATTTAGATAAAAAAGAGAGGGTCGTAATCCAAAATTCAATTTCACAACCGACTGATAGGGAAACAAAATTCCCATTCATTCAGTACAAAATATGTCTCCAAGGATTGTGTCCACAAGAAAATAAGAATTTTCCACGGTACGTCACAACCGTGTTTGTTGATGGGTGGACTTGGACCTAGCTCGTCGGCAAAATTTTCCCCCAACTTGGAGCGTTACATGTGCCCGTCAAGATTTTGATGGCTATTTATTTTGGCTTTCTTTGCTTCTCCTAATTGAATGCTTATTTGAAATTCTTGATCTGTTTATTCTTCTTTTAGCTTCAACATTTTTATAGTTTAAAGCCACCAAAAAATTTTGCGCACCAAAAGGTTTATCAAGTCAAAAAAAGAAAGAAAGAAAGGTTTATCAAGTCCCATTGAATGTGTTATGGTTTTCACCAGAGAAAGAAACAAGATCCGTACAAATATAGTCAAGAGTTTTCATGAAACTTGGTCTGAATTTTTTGTGTGTGTAAATTGTCCACTTTAATGAAGAACAAGATCATCAATCTAGCAAAATATGTGGATGTGGGTAATCAATTTTTGGTTGGCTTATTTTTGGAGATGGACTAATTCAACTAGCGACTAATTCAACTAGCCATTAATTAAGTGGTCCATACCATTAAATTCTGACACAAATTGATAAAGGGTTAATTCAACTAGCCATTAAATAAGTGGTCCATGCCATTAAATTTTGATACAAATTGATCAAGGAATACATCACTCTAGAGATTTTTCATGAAGGCTTTCATAGTCATTTTATCTGCAATTTTCTACAAAGATTTATAACCATAGTTGATGCCTTATCTTAGCTTGCTTTATCAAATTCCTAATACCAAAGCAATTTCCTTGATAAATAAATCAAGTCATCAGTCATAGTCATAGAGGATTGTTGCTCACAATTCATGAAAGGAGTTGGCTGTAATAGAAAACTAGCCTTGTCATAAAATAAATAAGAAAAATTACTTTATATATTCCTTAGAACAATAAACTAAATACCATCTGTCAGTGAACCACAAGAAAAGCAATTGAATCAATTTCCTTGACTGATTCTTGGATTGCTTATACCAACAAACTCGCAATTATTTCTTTCCAAATAATGGTATTATGTAATATTGAATATCTAACTCTTTTATAGTGCTCCTTAAGGGATTTAAATTCTATGTAATTTACGTAGTAGTGACTGCAAATTACAATTAGGGGAGGCTGACGAGTTGGATTGAAAGTAGGAAGATGGATTGAATGTATGATAAATATCTTAACAGAGTGAGAAATTTTATTTTGTTTTCACATATTTTGTTTGAGGGGACAAAAGCATTTTTATTAGGGGAATTTTACAATGGAATAAATTTTGCAAATACCATCTTTTCAGTAATTTTTTTTCAGTCATTTTATCTGCAATTTTCTACAAAGATTTATAACCATAGTTGATGCCTTATCTTAGCTTGCTTTATCAAATTCCTAATACCAAAGCAATTTCCTTGATAAATAAATCAAGTCATCAGTCATAGTCATAGAGGATTGTTGCTCACAATTCATGAAAGGAGTTGGCTGTAATAGAAAACTAGCCTTGTTATAAAATAAATAAGAAAAATTACTTTATATATTCCTTAGAACAATAAACTAAATACCATCTGTCAGTGAACCACAAGAAAAGCAATTGAATCAATTTCCTTGACTGATTCTTGGATTGCTTATACCAACAAACTCGCAATTATTTCTTTCCAAATAATGGTATTATGTAATATTGAATATCTAACTCTTTTATAGTGCTCCTTAAGGGATTTAAATTCTATGTAATTTACGTAGTAGTGACTGCAAATTACAATTAGGGGAGGCTGACGAGTTGGATTGAAAGTAGGAAGATGGATTGAATGTATGATAAATATCTTAACAGAGTGAGAAATTTTATTTTGTTTTCACATATTTTGTTTGAGGGGACAAAAGCATTTTTATTAGGGGAATTTTACAATGGAATAAATTTTGCAAATACCATCTTTTCAGTAATTTTTTTGGGACCTGCTTGTACATGTTGTAGATGTCAGAATTTAGATATTAAAAATTGTTGTACTTCCGCTTTCTCTATTGGTAGATATTCTTAATATGGACACAAATTGAGAGAGGCGTGATCATAATATAGAAACTAAACCATATAACATATAAGCAAAGTTATGAATTTGTTTGTTTAAGGGATTACTGCTGTTTAGTTATCCATCCAATATGACTATCAATTCTTCCCAAAAAATCTAATTCTGTCCCTCGTGTCTAGATAGTTGTAATTGTCATAGAAGAAAATGGTTCAGTTCCTTATCTTATAGATCACAACGGTCACGATATGATTATTGCTTTACAATAATAATAAAAAAAAATCGAACACTGAATGCTTTTTTGACTATTTGGTGATCTAATATCAAACATTCTCCCATTTCCAGTTATTAAGCCAAAAAAAAAAAAAAAACCTTGAGCTGGAGTTGTGGTGTTAGAATTGTGTCATCTTTTACATTACCTTTTTCATTCTTACACTAAAGGGTAGAATGGAATAACGCTATTCGAAAAATTACTTTTTCCAGTTTTATGAGGAATTTTTAGTTGTGTTGCTAACGCTTATGATTGAAGATAACTAGCAAATAACTAGCAAAAAGACTAATCCTGTATATTGTTTTTCACACACACATTTAAAAAATGTCAAAATGTAAACCCCAATTTCTAGGAAACTAATTGTTATAAACAAATATAACTTGAATTATTTACACACACAGTGTGCCTTCATAACTAGTTACTATGAATAACAAAACATAGGTTAGGATTAGAGAGGGCAATTTGTCTCGCGTCCCAATGGACTGCTCATGTCCAAAGGGATTTTAGACGGGATGGATATTCTAATTTTGAAATTGGGCTTGAAATAGAACTCAACATATTGGGGCCCATTGAGTACCCATTGGACTCAAAAATCCCACAAAAAATTTAACCCATCAATTGTTATATATCTTTTAATGACTCATGTGAACCATTTTTTTTTTCAGCTAGGTCCTTCAGTTTTTTCCTAGTAATTATATTTAAAACCCCCCATCTAGTTTCCTGAACTCTTTTGTCCCTTAGAAATTATTTTTTTTATTTTTTCCCTTTTTCGTAAAAATTATGTCGCCAATCTCAATTTAGAGTGCTTTTCGAAAAATGTCGAAAGAAACTTCTTACTTTGAGACGAAAACTCAATGGTTGCGTGGTTAGGCTAAATAGTGCGTAAACAAGGCTGGTGGGTTCTTTTAGGCTTATAAATGATTTTGACCTCCTTTTCTAGTAGAATACTGATCAAAATGGATATAGGGAGTAACATGAAAGTCATTAATCTGTAATCTTTTTAGAAAATATTTATCCAGTTTTGATAGTTTTATGATGGCTCATAGTTCCAAACTCCATTTCTTTATACTCATAAATACAAGTCTTTTTAAGTTTTTATAGGACCTTTTTTTGCTCAACTAAAAAAAAGCATAGCAATTAGCTAGCATAAAGCCATCAGTATATTGCTAAAATCATTTTTGGGACAAGAGTTTGCTAGTAAACTAATAGTAAAAACAACGAAAAATCACCCTTTTTCAATGAAAAATCACCTTGCCTGACATTAAGATATTAGCCCAACATTTGAATTTTCCAACTGAAAACATGAAAATTGAAGAAATATAGCATCCCCTTAGAAAAAGTATTTGCCAACCACGTTAAATTAGTAATCCAAATTTCAGGCTTCTAAAGTCTTCCACATATATTGCCCATTTTTAGCTTTCTTTCGACAATGTACTTCAACACTTATTTGTCAAAGACCAATAAAATGATAAGCAGAGGCCACTGATAATTCACCTAAACTTGTCAAAGACCAAAACATATTTGTCCATAGAGTCACCAAGAGGAGGATTTGTATGGTAAAATTTTGGAAAAGTACAAATCTTCCTCAAACGCCAAAAATTGAGGCTTAAAGTTCCTCCAAGTGTTGGAAAAGTCTAAAGTGAGTAAGAGTTACCATAAGTCACAAATGAGTGACTAATGTAATACGACATGTAGGTTTTAATACGCTATTATAAGTTTCACTAGGGACAGATGGCGGTAAATTGTGTATAACCAATAGTTGTTTGGACATCGAAAAATTGCATCGTTTTTCGTGATTACATTTCTCTATTATCTTTTTTTTCTCATATACATCAAATTACTACAGTAATTTTTCTATAAAAAAATCCTAGAAAATACAATCCAAACACAACCTAAGTTTTTGTATAAAAGAATGAATTTCACAATTTATATGTAACTAACTGTTTTAATAACAATCTTATTAAATTTTTAGTAAAAATATCACTTTTTCTCCAAATCTTATCATTTTTTATATAAAACATATCATACTAATTTTCAAGCAAACTTACCGTTTGTTATACAGAAGCTATTACTTGTTCAAGCATAATTTATTACATTATTAACATATCTTACCATTCTTTTCGTGCAAACGATTCCAATTTTTAAGTAAATTTACCGTTCTTTTATTGAAACTCACAACTACTTTTTTTTATGACTAAAAAACTCTTGGTAAAATTTATCATCCTGTTAATGATATTTACAACATTTCTTCAGGCGCTTTTTATGCTTTTTTTTTTTAAATACTCTTACTTAGCAAAAACATATAACGTTATTAGCAAAACTTATTACTTTATTTATAAATAATATTTTTCTATGAATAAATTAGTTAGTGCAAACACTTTTCGATCTGTAGCTTATATATTCAGTCATTGCTTATTTACAATTGAATACGTGTTTAAATAAAACTATATTCTAACAAAACTCTAAATTTTTTACTCTACGCAACCAACCAATGCCTTAAGATGAACATTGCAATAGTCCTTAAAGTATAGCACTATTCTTTCTCATGAATATTATTGATAATTTTATTGCAAAGTGTAATTTTATTAGGAACATACCAATTTTCTTAGTATATTTACAACTATATTATTAACGATTCCTGGTTTTTGCAAACATAAGAACACATCTTATGAGTTTGCATGTTACTCCCTCCGTCCCATTTATTTCGTCATGTTTGAAAATTTTAATTTTTTAATAATAGTGATTTGATTGTAATATTTGTGCTTCTCTTTTTAATTTTACCCCTACAAATTTAAAATTTAAATTTAAATAATAATATGCATATTATTAGAAATAAAAATTATATTAGAAAGAGAGACTAAAAAGTGTTTTGATTTTTCTAATATGATAATTATTTTGAGATATTTCAAAATAGAAAGTATGACACGGGAGGAGACGGCACTGTTTAGGATGTTTACAACTACTACAGTGAAATATTATAGGGTTTGTTTGGATAGAGTGTTATTTGAAATATTATTTGGAATAATTACTGTAGTATTTTTTGTAATGTGATGTATGTGAGATAAAAA
Organism: Coffea humblotiana; assembly: GCA_023065735.1. NCBI lineage: Eukaryota > Viridiplantae > Streptophyta > Magnoliopsida > Gentianales > Rubiaceae > Coffea > Coffea humblotiana. Next base: position 108,187 of record JACYVW010000075.1, on the reverse strand, counting down.
GTTGATTGAAAATATAAACGGGTGAGTTGAGAAATGTGTTTATGATGTAAGTGAATAATATATGTTTATTTGGAATAATATGTGTATACAAACAATCCCTTTTTGCAACTCTTTGTTCTTTTCCTTTTTGCAGCTTCCAAGACTGTTTATCTCGTCTTGGTCTGTTTGGGGGAGACCCTTATGATGCTTGGGGCTCCGTGCGTAATGGATCCCGCCGCACCACAACACGATGGAAAAGCGATGATGTCTACTTGCTTGGGTCCACCAAACCTCTTTCAATGCAACCAATCGTTTGAATCGGAATGGATCTTCCGTCACATTTATTTCCTGTATCAATCTTTGTCCTACTTTAATTAATTCAGTTGAGTTTTACGTCGAAGATCAATTTATTAATCCAGTTGCTCCCAAGAAGTGCAGAAGGAGAAAAGACTATAAAATTATTAAAATGATGCAAACACTTAAAAGCTACCAAGCCAAATACTGTGATGCCTTGGCCATATACAGAATCCACTAGTAGATATTAAGCAAAAACCCATTAGAAAAATGCATTAGTTGTTTTGCTATTTACCCATATGAATTTCTAATCATATATTTCCTTTGAGGACAATAGGATGAAATTAATTTAGGTACAAAAGGAAGAGTACAAGGCACATTGATCTTTTTTTTTTGGATTTATAAAATCAAAGAACATGCAAACTAGAAAAGAATTTCAAGCCTTCTTCATTTTTTTTTTTTTGGTTGAAGAGGCACTAGGTATTGTAGTATTCACAGAAACAAAAGTCCGTACATCTGCTCATGTTGAACACTAATAGTGCAATAGCATATGTAGGTGATAGTGCATAAAAACATTACATCTAAAGAATCATAAAATTTTTTTGTGTGAATTTATTAACGCTTTAGTTGTATAGAATAGAATCAATGATTTCTCTAATTGTAATTTATTTTTTTGAAATTTTTATAGAAAAATATACCATGCTGATTTGATATATGTAACATAAAAAATGATTAAAAAATATATTCATAAAAAATATAAAAACTAAGCTCCTAATTAAGTTGGTGTTCACAAGGATAATGATGGTATTCAAGGGAAAATAATTTAAGCTATTAGTGTGAGCAGTTCTGGGTATGGTATTTACATGTTAAATTTTATGGACCATTGAGGCCTTAATAATGGATCCCTTGAAGACCTATGCAAGGTAAATATGCTATGTGTCTATATTAAAAAAAGTTTAGAAATAGATTTGAATTTATGGGTTTTTTATTTTTCAAATTAAATATTATTTTGCAAAGATGTTTTTGATTTGTAATTCTGTATACCTAAAATCTAATACTGCAAGACAATTCATATTTTTTATCAAAACCTTTTTTTTCTACACTACTAGTGATGGGCTCACAATTTGTCGCATTCGGAAATCCCATTTTTGGCCCTTTTGTTTTCAAACCCTAGTGACTATTGGCCAAACATAAATTTGAGAGATTGGATGACAAGACGTCATCAGCTTCAGCCTAAGTCAAGCTTTGAAGATAATTATGTATCCATCAAAATGGTGTCCATTTAGACTCGTAAACTTTTCAAAGTCTTGTGATTAATTTCCATGAATTAGACGAAATGTACGATGCAATTGCAGAGAATTTTCATGAATTAGATGAATTGTGATTAATATTCCTGGAGTTGTTTTCCTCCTACAATGACCCATACACATTACAGGCATGACCAGTTCATATTTTGGTTGAGGCGCCTGCAACAATTAAACGTATTGGACCCCCAAACCAACTAAATTCTAACGCCTTTGAAACACTATATGCCGACGTCCTGATTTGATATCTGCATTTAAGGTTGTTGGTCTATTCGTTTTTCTTTTTGCTTCATCTTTTTTATAAAGCCACTAAAAGGTTTTAATTCTGAAAAAATTTATGATGTCACATTAATGTTAAAGAATATCTTCATTGGAGAAAGAAATTTATATTACCTCAAAAATGACAAAACAGTAAGGTGGGGTTTTGTACTTATACGTCCTTTGGGAGAAACTTATAGAGGTCATCCAATTAAGGTGATTGTCGCACTACATACAATTCGCTTTGTGCATAAATGCTTTCTGAATGATCAAATCTCTTATTCAACGATGCAAATTTTTTAAATTTCAGTTTTTAACAACGAGCAAATACATAAAAAAATCGAAATCTAAACAAAATTTTTTTGATAAAGTTTGCACTTTTTTTTTGGTAATTATCCAACATGCATTGCAGGCTACTTTTTTTTGTTGACAAGGAACCGCAACCGCTACATTCTCGTGCATTGCAAACTACTTTTCTAAAAATTAATTTTGTCCCTCGTGCATTAGATTTTGTTATTCTCATGGAAAACTAATTATTTTTTTTTTTGTTTTAGTGTAAGTGGGAGGGTTCAAATCCGAAACCTTCCCACTTACACTACGTTCCCCAAATCACCAAACTGGAAAATACTTTTTTTAATAATTTATGAATTTATTCATGGAAGATTTGAATCAAAATCCTGCAATGATCAAGTCTCATATGACTGTTTGAAGCATATATTTCATCTAATCTAGTCTATCTGGTGGGACAGAATGTGATCAAGTAGTCGGAGCCTGCACAAGTGAATGTACTTGAAGCATCATCGTATGCATAACTATAAGCAGCAGGACAGGCTTCCTTAAACTTCCTTGAGTAATTAGTGGGCGGGCAAGTCTCCGGCGTCGAGTGATCGCCTGTGCAGCAATACTGAGGAGTGTTAAAAGCGTTGCATGCACTCTTGCATGCGACCACCACCTTGTCTGAGTCCGTGACCTGCAACTCCTCGGGGCAGTTTTGGTTAAGGTCCGCCACGCAGCCGGAATAGTTACAGTCACCCAAGCCACCGGACGGCCGGATGCCAAGTTCTACATTGTACCCGTCTACGAGGCTGACGTCGTAAAAGTCCTTGGCATTGTCTCCGTTGGCGATGGTGAATTCTGCCAGGGTTACCGGGGGCACACCCCCGCCAGTGCATTTCAGTCCACCGCAGTCTCCGGTGGAGCAGCTGCCGTGGCCGGAGTCATCGAAGCTGCACCCGGTACGGGCCCAGAAACGGCCGGACCAGCCAGCTGGGGCTGAGAGTTGGTTGGTTGCACCGGGGGACAATGCAAAACCACCGTCCCCCAGAATTGCCGCCCCATTGCTGGAGAGGGTCCCCGGCCAGACCGTGTGGCTGCAACTGTTTTGGATCGTGAAAACTGTTGCTGAAACAATACTAGTCATAGTTCCTGCAAATGTGAGATCAATCACCCATCGATCCATGATGGTTTATCCTCTAAGTTTTAGTGCATATATTCTTAAAAAAACGTCTGCAATCTTGATGTCTTTGGGCTCTATTAGAAATGAAAATGAATAATACTATTTCACTCGAGTTGCATTTCTCTTCCATTCTAATTCTAATCCAATTTCTGAGCAGTTGTAATTTTATTGGACACCCAGAGGAAGTCTATGTTGTTTGTTCGCAAGCCCAGTAAATGATTGGTAAAATGGCAGTAGACCGCGGAGGCACGGAAATGTAGCCATTGAAGACCATTTAACCAATTTCGTTTCTTGAACAATGGAGAAGTTACCTAATGCGAGAAGATGCAGAAGCAGAAGAGCCAAGTTTAGGGAACCAGCCATTAGTTAGCTCTAGCAGGAGACCGGAAAAGAGAGAATAAGTGAGAGAATTCCTGATGTGGTTGGGATCGTGAATGACCAAACTGGAAAATACTAATTGCTTGCTTACTTCTTTAATGTCGACTTATCAAGTTTAAGGTATTGTGACAAATTTTCATTCGGTTTGAATATTTTAATTTAGATAAAAAAAGAGAGGGTCGTAATCCAAAATTCAATTTCACAACCGACTGATAGGGAAACAAAATTCCCATTCATTCAGTACAAAATATGTCTCCAAGGATTGTGTCCACAAGAAAATAAGAATTTTCCACGGTACGTCACAACCGTGTTTGTTGATGGGTGGACTTGGACCTAGCTCGTCGGCAAAATTTTCCCCCAACTTGGAGCGTTACATGTGCCCGTCAAGATTTTGATGGCTATTTATTTTGGCTTTCTTTGCTTCTCCTAATTGAATGCTTATTTGAAATTCTTGATCTGTTTATTCTTCTTTTAGCTTCAACATTTTTATAGTTTAAAGCCACCAAAAAATTTTGCGCACCAAAAGGTTTATCAAGTCAAAAAAAGAAAGAAAGAAAGGTTTATCAAGTCCCATTGAATGTGTTATGGTTTTCACCAGAGAAAGAAACAAGATCCGTACAAATATAGTCAAGAGTTTTCATGAAACTTGGTCTGAATTTTTTGTGTGTGTAAATTGTCCACTTTAATGAAGAACAAGATCATCAATCTAGCAAAATATGTGGATGTGGGTAATCAATTTTTGGTTGGCTTATTTTTGGAGATGGACTAATTCAACTAGCCATTAATTAAGTGGTCCATACCATTAAATTCTGACACAAATTGATAAAGGGTTAATTCAACTAGCCATTAAATAAGTGGTCCATGCCATTAAATTTTGATACAAATTGATAAAGGAATACATCACTCTAGAGATTTTTCATGAAGGCTTTCATAGTCATTTTATCTGCAATTTTCTACAAAGATTTATAACCATAGTTGATGCCTTATCTTAGCTTGCTTTATCAAATTCCTAATACCAAAGCAATTTCCTTGATAAATAAATCAAGTCATCAGTCATAGTCATAGAGGATTGTTGCTCACAATTCATGAAAGGAGTTGGCTGTAATAGAAAACTAGCCTTGTTATAAAATAAATAAGAAAAATTACTTTATATATTCCTTAGAACAATAAACTAAATACCATCTGTCAGTGAACCACAAGAAAAGCAATTGAATCAATTTCCTTGACTGATTCTTGGATTGCTTATACCAACAAACTCGCAATTATTTCTTTCCAAATAATGGTATTATGTAATATTGAATATCTAACTCTTTTATAGTGCTCCTTAAGGGATTTAAATTCTATGTAATTTACGTAGTAGTGACTGCAAACTACAATTAGGGGATGCTGACGTGTTGGATTGAAAGTAGAAAGATAGATTGAATGTATGATACATATTTTAACAGAGTGAGAAATTTTATTTTGTTTTCACATATTTTGTTTGAGGGGAAAAAAGCATTTTTATTAGGGGAATTTTACAATGGAATAAATTTTGCAAATACCATCTTTTCAGTAATTTTTTTGGGACCTGCTTGTACATGTTGTAGATGTCAGAATTTAGATATTAAAAATTGTTGTACTTCCGCTTTCTCTATTGGTAGATATTCGTAATAATCTACTTAATATGGACACAAATTGAGAGAGGCGTGATCATAATATAGAAACTAAACCATATAACATATAAGCAAAGTTATGAATTTTTTTGTTTAAGGGATTACTGCTGTTTAGTTATCCATCAAATATGACTATCAATTCTTCCCAAAAAATCTAATTCTGTCCCTCGTGTCTAGATAGTTGTAATTGTCATAGAAGAAAATGGTTCAGTTCCTTATCTTATAGATCACAACCGTCACGATATGATTATTGCTTTACAAAAAAAAAATAAAAAAATCGAACACTGAATGCTTTTTTGACTATTTGGCGATCTTATATCAAACATTCTCCCATTTCCAGTTATTAAGCAAAAAAAAAAACCTTGAGCTGGAGTTGTGGTGTTAGAATCGTGTCATCTTTTACATTACCTTTTTCATTCTTACACTAAAGGGTAGAATGGAATAACACTATTCGAAAAATTACTTTTTCCAGTTTTATGAGGAATTTTTAGTTGTGTTGCTAACGCTTATGATTGAAGATAACTAGCAAATAACTAGCAAAAAGACTAATCCTGTATATTGTTTTTGACACACACATTTAAAAAATGTCAAAATGTAAACCCCAATTTCTAGGAAACTAATTGTTATAAACAAATATAACTTGAATTATTTACACACACGGTGTGCCTTCATAACTAGTTACTATGAATAACAAAACATAGGTTAGGATTAGAGAGGGCAATTTGTCCCGCGTCCCAATGGACTGCTCATGTCCAAAGGGATTTTAGACGGGATGGATATTCTAATTTTGAAATTGGGCTTGAAATAGAACTCAACAGATTGGGGCCCATTGAGTACCCATTGGACTCAAAAATCCCACAAAAAATTTAACCCATCAATTGTTATATATCTTTTAATGACTCATGTGAACCATTTTTTTTTTCAGCTAGGGCCTTCAGTTTTTTCCTAGTAATTATATTTAAAACCCCCCATCTAGTTTCCTGAACTCTTTTGTCCCTTAGAAATTATTTTTTTTATTTTTTCCCTTTTTCGTAAAAATTATGTCGCCAATCTCAATTTAGAGTGCTTTTCGAAAAATGTCGAAAGAAACTTCTTACTTTGAGACGAAAACTCAATGGTTGCGTGGTTAGGCTAAATAGTGCGTAAACAAGGCTGGTGGGTTCTTTTAGGCTTATAAATGATTTTGACCTCCTTTTCTAGTAGAATACTGATCAAAATGGATATAGGGAGTAACATGAAAGTCATTAATCTGTAATCTTTTTAGAAAATATTTTATCCAGTTTTGATAGTTTTATGATGGCTCATAGTTCCAAACTCCATTTCTTTATACTCATAAATACAAGTCTTTTTAAGTTTTTATAGGACCTTTTTTTGCTCAACTAAAAAAAAGCATAGCAATTAGCTAGCATAAAGCCATCAGTATATTGCTAAAATCATTTTTGGGACAAGAGTTTGCTAGTAAACTAATAGTAAAAACAACGAAAAATCACCCTTTTTCAATGAAAAATCACCTTGCCTGACATTAAGATATTAGCCCAACATTTGAATTTTCCAACTGAAAACATGAAAATTGAAGAAATATAGCATCCCCTTAGAAAAAGTATTTGCCAACCACGTTAAATTAGTAATCCAAATTTCAGGCTTCTAAAGTCTTCCACATATATTGCCCATTTTTAGCTTTCTTTCGACAATGTACTTCAACACTTATTTGTCAAAGACCAATAAAATGATAAGCAGAGGCCACTGATAATTCACCTAAACTTGTCAAAGACCAAAACATATTTGTCCATAGAGTCACCAAGAGGAGGATTTGTATGGTAAAATTTTGGAAAAGTACAAATCTTCCTCAAACGCCAAAAATTGAGGCTTAAAGTTCCTCCAAGTGTTGGAAAAGTCTAAAGTGAGTAAGAGTTACCATAAGTCACAAATGAGTGACTAATGTAATACGACATGTAGGTTTTAATACGCTATTATAAGTTTCACTAGGGACAGATGGCGGTAAATTGTGTATAACCAATAGTTGTTTGGACATCGAAAAATTGCATCGTTTTTCGTGATTACATTTCTCTATTATCTTTTTTTTCTCATATACATCAAATTACTACAGTAATTTTTCTATAAAAAAATCCTAGAAAATACAATCCAAACACAACCTAAGTTTTTGTATAAAAGAATGAATTTCACAATTTATATGTAACTAACTGTTTTAATAACAATCTTATTAAATTTTTAGTAAAAATATCACTTTTTCTCCAAATCTTATCATTTTTTATATAAAACATATCATACTAATTTTCAAGCAAACTTACCGTTTGTTATACAGAAGCTATTACTTGTTCAAGCATAATTTATTACATTATTAACATATCTTACCATTCTTTTCGTGCAAACGATTCCAATTTTTAAGTAAATTTACCGTTCTTTTATTGAAACTCACAACTACTTTTTTTTATGACTAAAAAACTCTTGGTAAAATTTATCATCCTGTTAATGATATTTACAACATTTCTTCAGGCGCTTTTTATGCTTTTTTTTTTTTAAATACTCTTACTTAGCAAAAACATATAACGTTATTAGCAAAACTTATTACTTTATTTATAAATAATATTTTTCTATGAATAAATTAGTTAGTGCAAACACTTTTCGATCTGTAGCTTATATATTCAGTCATTGCTTATTTACAATTGAATACGTGTTTAAATAAAACTATATTCTAACAAAACTCTAAATTTTTTACTCTACGCAACCAACCAATGCCTTAAGATGAACATTGCACTAGTCCTTAAAGTATAGCACTATTCTTTCTCATGAATATTATTGATAATTTTATTGCAAAGTGTAATTTTATTAGGAACATACCAATTTTCTTAGTATATTTACAACTATATTATTAACGATTCCTGGTTTTTGCAAACATAAGAACACATCTTATGAGTTTGCATGTTACTCCCTCCGTCCCATTTATTTCGTCATGTTTGAAAATTTTAATTTTTTAATAATAGTGATTTGATTGTAATATTTGTGATTCTCTTTTTAATTTTACCCCTACAAATTTAAAATTTAAATTTAAATAATAATATGCATATTATTAGAAATAAAAATTATATTGGAAAGAGAGACTAAAAAGTGTTTTGATTTTTCTAATATGATAATTATTTTGAGATATTTCAAAATAGAAAGTATGACACGGGAGGAGACGGCACTGTTTAGGATGTTTACAACTACTACAGTGAAATATTATAGGGTTTGTTTGGATAGAGTGTTATTTGAAATATTATTTGGAATAATTACTGTAGTATTTTTTGTAATGTGATGTATGTGAGATAAAAAATTGGTTGAAAATATAAAAGGGTGAGTTGAGAAATGTGTTTATGATGTAAGTGAATAATATATGTTTATTTGGAATAATATGTGTATACAAACAATCCCTTTTTGCAACTCTTTGTTCTTTTCCTTTTTGCAGCTTCCAAGACTGTTTATCTCGTCTTGGTCTGTTTGGGGGAGACCCTTATGATGCTTGGGGCTCCGTGCGTAATGGATCCCGCCGCACCACAACACGATGGAAAAGCGATGATGTCTACTTGCTTGGGTCCACCAAACCTCTTTCAATGCAACCAATCGTTTGAATCGGAATGGATCTTCCGTCACATTTATTTCCTGTATCAATCTTTGTCCTACTTTAATTAATTCAGTTGAGTTTTACGTCGAAGATCAATTTATTAATCCAGTTGCTCCCAAGAAGTGCAGAAGGAGAAAAGACTATAAAATTATTAAAATGATGCAAACACTTAAAAGCTACCAAGCCAAATACTGTGATGCCTTGGCCATATACAGAATCCACTAGTAGATATTAAGCAAAAACCCATTAGAAAAATGCATTAGTTGTTTTGCTATTTACCCATATGAATTTCTAATCATATATTTCCTTTGAGGACAATAGGATGAAATTAATTTAGGTACAAAAGGAAGAGCACAAGGCACATTGATCTTTTTTTTTTGGATTTATAAAATCAAAGAACATGCAAACTAGAAAAGAATTTCAAGCCTTCTTCATTTTTTTTTTTTGGTTGAAGAGGCACTAGGTATTGTAGTATTCACAGAAACAAAAGTCCGTACATCTGCTCATGTTGAACACTAATAGTGCAATAGCATATGTAGGTGATAGTGCATAAAAACATTACATCTAAAGAATCATAAAATTTTTTTGTGTGAATTTATTAACGCTTTAGTTGTATAGAATAGAATCAATGATTTCTCTAATTGTAATTTATTTTTTTGAAATTTTTATAGAAAAATATACCATGCTGATTTGATATATGTAACATAAAAAATGATTAAAAAATATATTCATAAAAAATATAAAAACTAAGCTCCTAATTAAGTTGGTGTTCACAAGGATAATGATGGTATTCAAGGGAAAATAATTTGATAATGATGGTATTCAAGGGAAAATAATTTAAGCTATTAGTGTGAGCAGTTCTGGGTATGGTATTTACATGTTAAATTTTATGGACCATTGAGGCCTTAATAATGGATCCCTTGAAGACCTATGCAAGGTAAATATGCTATGTGTCTATATTAAAAAAAGTTTAGAAATAGATTTGAATTTATGGGTTTTTTATTTTTCAAATTAAATATTATTTTGCAAAGATGTTTTTGATTTGTAATTCTGTATACCTAAAATCTAATACTGCAAGACAATTCATATTTTTTATCAAAACCTTTTTTTTCTACACTACTAGTGATGGGCTCACAATTTGTCGCATTCGGAAATCCCATTTTTGGCCCTTCTGTTTTCAAACCCAAGTAACTATTGGCTTCTGATTAAATTTGAGATGACAAGATATCATCAGCTTCAGCTTAAGTCAAGCTTTGAAGATAATTATGTATCCATCAAAGTGTTGTGATTAATTTCCATGAATTAGACGAAATGTACGATGCAATTGCAGAGAATTTACATGAATTAGATGAATTGTGATTAATATTCCTGGAGTTGTTTTCCTCCTACAATGACCCATACACATTACAGGCATGACCAGTTCATATTTTGGTTGAGGCGCCTGCAACAATTAAACGTATTGGACCCCCAAACCAACTAAATTCTAACGCCTTTGAAACACTATATGCCGACGTCCTGATTTGATATCTGCATTTAAGGTTGTTGGTCTATTCGTTTTTCTTTTTGCTTCATCTTTTTTATAAAGCCACTAAAAGGTTTTAATTCTGAAAAAATTTATGATGTCACATTAATGTTAAAGAATATCTTCATTGGAGAAAGAAATTTATATTACCTCAAAAATGACAAAACAGTAAGGTGGGGTTTTGTACTTATACGTCCTTTGGGAGAAACTTATAGAGGTCATCCAATTAAGGTGATTGTCGCACTACATACAATTCGCTTTGTGCATAAATGCTTTCTGAATGATCAAATCTCTTATTCAACGATGCAAATTTTTTAAATTTCAGTTTTTAACAACGAGCAAATACATAAAAAAATCGAAATCTAAACAAAATTTTTTTGATAAAGTTTGCACTTTTTTTTGGTAATTATCCAACATGCATTGCAGGCTACTTTTTTTTGTTGACAAGGAACCGCAACCGCTACATTCTCGTGCATTGCAAACTACTTTTCTAAAAATTAATTTTGTCCCTCGTGCATTAGATTTTGTTATTCTCATGGAAAACTAATTATTTTTTTTTTGTTTTAGTGTAAGTGGGAGGGTTCAAATCCGAAACCTTCCCACTTACACTACGTTCCCCAAATCACCAAACTGGAAAATACTTTTTTTAATAATTTATGAATTTATTCATGGAAGATTTGAATCAAAATCCTGCAATGATCAAGTCTCATATGACTGTTTGAAGCATATATTTCATCTAATCTAGTCTATCTGGTGGGACAGAATGTGATCAAGTAGTCGGAGCCTGCACAAGTGAATGTACTTGAAGCATCATCGTATGCATAACTATAAGCAGCAGGACAGGCTTCCTTAAACTTCCTTGAGTAATTAGTGGGCGGGCAAGTCTCCGGCGTCGAGTGATCGCCTGTGCAGCAATACTGAGGAGTGTTAAAAGCGTTGCATGCACTCTTGCATGCGACCACCACCTTGTCTGAGTCCGTGACCTGCAACTCCTCGGGGCAGTTTTGGTTAAGGTCCGCCACGCAGCCGGAATAGTTACAGTCACCCAAGCCACCGGACGGCCGGATGCCAAGTTCTACATTGTACCCGTCTACGAGGCTGACGTCGTAAAAGTCCTTGGCATTGTCTCCGTTGGCGATGGTGAATTCTGCCAGGGTTACCGGGGGCACACCCCCGCCAGTGCATTTCAGTCCACCGCAGTCTCCGGTGGAGCAGCTGCCGTGGCCGGAGTCATCGAAGCTGCACCCGGTACGGGCCCAGAAACGGCCGGACCAGCCAGCTGGGGCTGAGAGTTGGTTGGTTGCACCGGGGGACAATGCAAAACCACCGTCCCCCAGAATTGCCGCCCCATTGCTGGAGAGGGTCCCCGGCCAGACCGTGTGGCTGCAACTGTTTTGGATCGTGAAAACTGTTGCTGAAACAATACTAGTCATAGTTCCTGCAAATGTGAGATCAATCACCCATCGATCCATGATGGTTTATCCTCTAAGTTTTAGTGCATATATTCTTAAAAAAACGTCTGCAATCTTGATGTCTTTGGGCTCTATTAGAAATGAAAATGAATAATACTATTTCACTCGAGTTGCATTTCTCTTCCATTCTAATTCTAATCCAATTTCTGAGCAGTTGTAATTTTATTGGACACCCAGAGGAAGTCTATGTTGTTTGTTCGCAAGCCCAGTAAATGATTGGTAAAATGGCAGTAGACCGCGGAGGCACGGAAATGTAGCCATTGAAGACAAGTTCAATGACAACCATTTAACCAATTTCGTTTCTTGAACAATGGAGAAGTTACCCAATGCGAGAAGATGCAGAAGCAGAAGAGCCAAGTTTAGGGAACCAGCCATTAGTTAGCTCTAGCAGGAGACCGGAAAAGAGAGAAGCAGTGAGAGAATTCCTGATGTGGTTGGGATCGTGAATGACCAAACTGGAAAATACTAATTGCTTGCTTACTTCTTTAATGTCGACTTATCAAGTTTAAGATATTGTGACAAATTTTCATTCGGTTTGAATACTTTAATTTAGATAAAAAAAAAGAGAGGGTCGTAATCCAAAATCAATTTCACAACCGACTGATAGGGAAACAAAATTCCCATTCATTCAGTACAAAATATGTCTCCAAGGATTGTGTCCACAAGAAAATAAGAATTTTCCACGGTTGGCCACAACCGTGTTTGTTGATGGGTGGACTTGGACCTAGCTCGTCGGCAAAATTTTCCCCCAACTTGGAGCGTTACATGTGCCCGTCAAGATTTTGATGGCTATTTATTTTGGCTTTCTTTGCTTCTCCTAATTGAATGCTTATTTGAAATTCTTGGTCTGTTTATTCTTCTTTTAGCTTTAACATTTTTATAGTTTAAAACCACCAAAAATTTTTGCGTACCAAAAAGTTTATCAAGTCCAAAAAAAAGAAAGAAAGAATGGTTTACCAAGTCCCATTGAATGTGTTATGGTTTTCACCAGAGAAAGAAACAAGATCCGTACAAATATTGTAAAGAGTTTTCATGAAACAAGGTCTGAATTTTTTGTGTGTGTAAATTGTCCACTTTAATGAACAACAAGATCATCTATCTAGCAAAATATGTGGATCCTATTATGTGGGTTATCAATTTTGGGTTGGCTTATTTTTGGAGGTGGACTAATTCAACTAGCCATTAATTAAGTGGTCCATACCATTAAATTCTGACACAAATTGATAAAGGGTTAATTCAACTAGCCATTAATTAAGTCGTCCATGCCATTAAATTCTTATACAAATTGACAAAGGAATACATCACTCTAGAGATTTTTCATGAAGGCTTTCATAGTCATTTTATCTGCAATTTTCTACAAAGATTTATAACCATAGTTGATGCCTCATCTCAGCTTGCTTTATCAAATTCCTAATACCAAAGCAATTTCCTTGATAAATTAATCAAGTCATCAGTCATAGTCATAGAGGATTGTTGCTCACAATTCATGAAAGGAGTTGGCTATAATAGAACACTAGCCTTGTCATAAAATAAATAAGAAAAATTACTTTATATATTCCTTAGAACAATAAACTAAATACCATCTTTCTTGAAAGTAGAAAGATAGATTGAATGTATGTTACATATTTTAACAGAATGAGAAATTTTATTTTATTTTTGCATATTTTGTTTGAGGGGACAAAAGCATTTTTATTAGGGGAATTTTATAATGGAATAAATTTTGCAAATACCATCTTTTCAGTAATTTTTTTGGGACCTGCTTGTACATGTTGTGGATGTCAGAATTTAGTTATTAAAAATTGTTGTACTTCCGCTTTCTCTATTGGTAGATATTCATAATAATCTACTTAATATGGACACAAATTGAGAGAGGCGTGATCATAATATAGAAACTAAACCATATAACATATAAGCAAAGTTATGAATTTTTTTGTTTAAGGGATTACTGCTGTTTAGTTATCCATCAAATATGACTATCAATTCTTCCCAAAAAATCTAATTCTGTCCCTCGTGTCTAGATAGTTGTAATTGTCATAGAAGAAAATGGTTCAGTTCCTTATCTTATAGATCACAACCGTCACGATATGATTATTGCTTTACAAAAAAAAAATAAAAAAATCGAACACTGAATGCTTTTTTGACTATTTGGCGATCTTATATCAAACATTCTCCCATTTCCAGTTATTAAGCAAAAAAAAAAACCTTGAGCTGGAGTTGTGGTGTTAGAATCGTGTCATCTTTTACATTACCTTTTTCATTCTTACACTAAAGGGTAGAATGGAATAACACTATTCGAAAAATTACTTTTTCCAGTTTTATGAGGAATTTTTAGTTGTGTTGCTAACGCTTATGATTGAAGATAACTAGCAAATAACTAGCAAAAAGACTAATCCTGTATATTGTTTTTGACACACACATTTAAAAAATGTCAAAATGTAAACCCCAATTTCTAGGAAACTAATTGTTATAAACAAATATAACTTGAATTATTTACACACACGGTGTGCCTTCATAACTAGTTACTATGAATAACAAAACATAGGTTAGGATTAGAGAGGGCAATTTGTCCCGCGTCCCAATGGACTGCTCATGTCCAAAGGGATTTTAGACGGGATGGATATTCTAATTTTGAAATTGGGCTTGAAATAGAACTCAACAGATTGGGGCCCATTGAGTACCCATTGGACTCAAAAATCCCACAAAAAATTTAACCCATCAATTGTTATATATCTTTTAATGACTCATGTGAACCATTTTTTTTTTCAGCTAGGTCCTTCAGTTTTTTCCTAGTAATTATATTTAAAACCCCCCATCTAGTTTCCTGAACTCTTTTGTCCCTTAGAAATTATTTTTTTTATTTTTTCCCTTTTTCGTAAAAATTATGTCGCCAATCTCAATTTAGAGTGCTTTTCGAAAAATGTCGAAAGAAACTTCTTACTTTGAGACGAAAACTCAATGGTTGCGTGGTTAGGCTAAATAGTGCGTAAACAAGGCTGGTGGGTTCTTTTAGGCTTATAAATGATTTTGACCTCCTTTTCTAGTAGAATACTGATCAAAATGGATATAGGGAGTAACATGAAAGTCATTAATCTGTAATCTTTTTAGAAAATATTTTATCCAGTTTTGATAGTTTTATGATGGCTCATAGTTCCAAACTCCATTTCTTTATACTCATAAATACAAGTCTTTTTAAGTTTTTATAGGACCTTTTTTTGCTCAACTAAAAAAAAGCATAGCAATTAGCTAGCATAAAGCCATCAGTATATTGCTAAAATCATTTTTGGGACAAGAGTTTGCTAGTAAACTAATAGTAAAAACAACGAAAAATCACCCTTTTTCAATGAAAAATCACCTTGCCTGACATTAAGATATTAGCCCAACATTTGAATTTTCCAACTGAAAACATGAAAATTGAAGAAATATAGCATCCCCTTAGAAAAAGTATTTGCCAACCACGTTAAATTAGTAATCCAAATTTCAGGCTTCTAAAGTCTTCCACATATATTGCCCATTTTTAGCTTTCTTTCGACAATGTACTTCAACACTTATTTGTCAAAGACCAATAAAATGATAAGCAGAGGCCACTGAGAATTCACCTAAACTTGTCAAAGACCAAAACATATTTGTCCATAGAGTCACCAAGAGGAGGATTTGTATGGTAAAATTTTGGAAAAGTACAAATCTTCCTCAAACACCAAAAATTGAGGCTTAAAGTTCCTCCCAAGTGTTGGAAGTGAGGAGAGTTACCATAAGTCACAAATGAGTGACTAATGTAATACGACATGTAGGTTTTAATACGCTATTATAAGTTTCACTAGGGACAGATGGCGGTAAATTGTGTATAACCGATAGTTGTTTGGACATCGAAAAATTGCATCGTTTTTCGTGATCACATTTTCCTATTATCTTTTTTTTCTCACATACATCAAATTGTTACAATAATTTTTCTATAAAAAAATCCTAGAAAATGCAATCCAAACACAACCTAAGTTTTTGTATAAAAGAATGAATTTCACAATTTATATGTAACTAACTGTTTTAATAACAATCTTATTAAATTTTTAGTAAAAATATCACTTTTTCTCCAAATCTTATCATTTTTTATATAAAACATATCATACTAATTTTCAAGCAAACTTACCGTTTGTTATACAGAAGTTATTACTTGTTCAAGCATAATTTATTACATTATTAACATATCTTACCATTCTTTTCGTGCAAACGATTCCAATTTTTAAGTAAATTTACCGTTCTTTTATTGAAACTCACAACTACTTTTTTTTATGACTAAAAAACTCTTGGTAAAATTTATCATCCTGTTAATGATATTTACAACATTTCTTCAGGCGCTTTTTATGCTTTTTTTTTTTTAAAAAATACTCTTACTTAGCAAAAACATATAACGTTATTAGCAAAACTTATTACTTTATTTGTAAATAATATTTTTCTATGAATAAATTAGTTAGTGCATACACTTTTCGATCTGTAGCTTATATATTCAGTCATTGCTTATTTACAATTGAATACGTGTTTAAATAAAACTATATTCTAACAAAACTCTAAATTTTTTACTCTACGCAACCAACCAATGCCTTAAGATGAACATTGCACTAGTCCTTAAAGTATAGCACTATTCTTTCTCATGAATATTATTGATAATTTTATTGCAAAGTGTAATTTTATTAGGAACATACCAATTTTCTTAGTATATTTACAACTATATTATTAACGATTCCTGGTTTTTGCAAACATAAGAACACATCTTATGAGTTTGCATGTTACTCCCTCCGTCCCATTTATTTCGTCATGTTTGAAAATTTTAATTTTTTAATAATAGTGATTTGATTGTTATATTTGTGCTTCTCTTTTTAATTTTACCCCTACAAATTTAAAATTTAAATTTAAATAATAATATGCATATTATTAGAAATAAAAATTATATTGGAAAGAGAGACTAAAAAGTGTTTTGATTTTTCTAATATGATAATTATTTTGAGATATTTCAAAATAGAAAGTATGACACGGGAGGAGAAAGCACTGTTTAGGATGTTTACAACTACTACAGTGAAATATTATAGGGTTTGTTTGGATAGAGTGTTATTTGAAATATTATTTGGAATAATTACTGTAGTATTTTTTGTAATGTGATGTATGTGAGATAAAAAATTGGTTGAAAATATAAAAGGGTGAGTTGAGAAATGTGTTTATGATGTAAGTGAATAATATATGTTTATTTGGAATAATATGTGTATACAAACAATCCCTTTTTGCAACTCTTTGTTCTTTTCCTTTTTGCAGCTTCCAAGACTGTTTATCTCGTCTTGGTCTGTTTGGGGGAGACCCTTATGATGCTTGGGGCTCCGTGCGTAATGGATCCCGCCGCACCACAACACGATGGAAAAGCGATGATGTCTACTTGCTTGGGTCCACCAAACCTCTTTCAATGCAACCAATCGTTTGAATCGGAATGGATCTTCCGTCACATTTATTTCCTGTATCAATCTTTGTCCTACTTTAATTAATTCAATTGAGTTTTACGTCGAAGATCAATTTATTAATCCAGTTGCTCCCAAGAAGTGCAGAAGGAGAAAAGACTATAAAATTATTAAAATGATGCAAACACTTAAAAGCTACCAAGCCAAATACTGTGATGCCTTGGCCATATACAGAATCCACTAGTAGATATTAAGCAAAAACCCATTAGAAAAATGCATTAGTTGTTTTGCTATTTACCCATATGAATTTCTAATCATATATTTCCTTTGAGGACAATAGGATGAAATTAATTTAGGTACAAAAGGAAGAGCACAAGGCACATTGATCTTTTTTTTTTGGATTTATAAAATCAAAGAACATGCAAACTAGAAAAGAATTTCAAGCCTTCTTCATTTTTTTTTTTTGGTTGAAGAGGCACTAGGTATTGTAGTATTCACAGAAACAAAAGTCCGTACATCTGCTCATGTTGAACACTAATAGTGCAATAGCATATGTAGGTGATAGTGCATAAAAACATTACATCTAAAGAATCATAAAATTTTTTTGTGTGAATTTATTAACGCTTTAGTTGTATAGAATAGAATCAATGATTTCTCTAATTGTAATTTATTTTTTTTGAAATTTTTATAGAAAAATATACCATGCTGATTTGATATATGTAACATAAAAAATGATTAAAAAATATATTCATAAAAAATATAAAAACTAAGCTCCTAATTAAGTTGGTGTTCACAAGGATAATGATGGTATTCAAGGGAAAATAATTTGATAATGATGGTATTCAAGGGAAAATAATTTAAGCTATTAGTGTGAGCAGTTCTGGGTATGGTATTTACATGTTAAATTTTATGGACCATTGAGGCCTTAATAATGGATCCCTTGAAGACCTATGCAAGGTAAATATGCTATGTGTCTATATTAAAAAAAGTTTAGAAATAGATTTGAATTTATGGGTTTTTTATTTTTCAAATTAAATATTATTTTGCAAAGATGTTTTTGATTTGTAATTCTGTATACCTAAAATCTAATACTGCAAGACAATTCATATTTTTTATCAAAACCTTTTTTTTCTACACTACTAGTGATGGGCTCACAATTTGTCGCATTCGGAAATCCCATTTTTGGCCCTTCTGTTTTCAAACCCAAGTAACTATTGGCTTCTGATTAAATTTGAGATGACAAGATATCATCAGCTTCAGCTTAAGTCAAGCTTTGAAGATAATTATGTATCCATCAAAGTGTTGTGATTAATTTCCATGAATTAGACGAAATGTACGATGCAATTGCAGAGAATTTACATGAATTAGATGAATTGTGATTAATATTCCTGGAGTTGTTTTCCTCCTACAATGACCCATACACATTACAGGCATGACCAGTTCATATTTTGGTTGAGGCGCCTGCAACAATTAAACGTATTGGACCCCCAAACCAACTAAATTCTAACGCCTTTGAAACACTATATGCCGACGTCCTGATTTGATATCTGCATTTAAGGTTGTTGGTCTATTCGTTTTTCTTTTTGCTTCATCTTTTTTATAAAGCCACTAAAAGGTTTTAATTCTGAAAAAATTTATGATGTCACATTAATGTTAAAGAATATCTTCATTGGAGAAAGAAATTTATATTACCTCAAAAATGACAAAACAGTAAGGTGGGGTTTTGTACTTATACGTCCTTTGGGAGAAACTTATAGAGGTCATCCAATTAAGGTGATTGTCGCACTACATACAATTCGCTTTGTGCATAAATGCTTTCTGAATGATCAAATCTCTTATTCAACGATGCAAATTTTTTAAATTTCAGTTTTTAACAACGAGCAAATACATAAAAAAATCGAAATCTAAACAAAATTTTTTTGATAAAGTTTGCACTTTTTTTTTGGTAATTATCCAACATGCATTGCAGGCTACTTTTTTTTGTTGACAAGGAACCGCAACCGCTACATTCTCGTGCATTGCAAACTACTTTTCTAAAAATTAATTTTGTTCCCTCGTGCATTAGATTTTGTTATTCTCATGGAAAACTAATTATTTTTTTTTGTTTTAGTGTAAGTGGGAGGGTTCAAATCCGAAACCTTCCCACTTACACTACGTTCCCCAAATCACCAAACTGGAAAAAACTTTTTTAATAATTTATGAATTTATTCATGGAAGATTTGAATCAAAATCCTGCAATGATCAAGTCTCATATGACTGTTTGAAGCATATATTTCATCTAATCTAGTCTATCTGGTGGGACAGAATGTGATCAAGTAGTCGGAGCCTGCACAAGTGAATGTACTTGAAGCATCATCGTATGCATAACTATAAGCAGCAGGACAGGCTTCCTTAAACTTCCTTGAGTAATTAGTGGGCGGGCAAGTCTCCGGCGTCGAGTGATCGCCTGTGCAGCAATACTGAGGAGTGTTAAAAGCGTTGCATGCACTCTTGCATGCGACCACCACCTTGTCTGAGTCCGTGACCTGCAACTCCTCGGGGCAGTTTTGGTTAAGGTCCGCCACGCAGCCGGAATAGTTACAGTCACCCAAGCCACCGGACGGGCCGGATGCCAAGTTCTACATTGTACCCGTCTACGAGGCTGACGTCGTAAAAGTCCTTGGCATTGTCTCCGTTGGCGATGGTGAATTCTGCCAGGGTTACCGGGGGCACACCCCCGCCAGTGCATTTCAGTCCACCGCAGTCTCCGGTGGAGCAGCTGCCGTGGCCGGAGTCATCGAAGCTGCACCCGGTACGGGCCCAGAAACGGGCCGGACCAGCCAGCTGGGGCTGAGAGTTGGTTGGTTGCACCGGGGGACAATGCAAAACCACCGTCCCCCAGAATTGCCGCCCCATTGCTGGAGAGGGTCCCCGGCCAGACCGTGTGGCTGCAACTGTTTTGGATCGTGAAAACTGTTGCTGAAACAATACTAGTCATAGTTCCTGCAAATGTGAGATCAATCACCCATCGATCCATGATGGTTTATCCTCTAAGTTTTAGTGCATATATTCTTAAAAAAACGTCTGCAATCTTGATGTCTTTGGGCTCTATTAGAAATGAAAATGAATAATACTATTTCACTCGAGTTGCATTTCTCTTCCATTCTAATTCTAATCCAATTTCTGAGCAGTTGTAATTTTATTGGACACCCAGAGGAAGTCTATGTTGTTTGTTCGCAAGCCCAGTAAATGATTGGTAAAATGGCAGTAGACCGCGGAGGCACGGAAATGTAGCCATTGAAGACAAGTTCAATGACAACCATTTAACCAATTTCGTTTCTTGAACAATGGAGAAGTTACCCAATGCGAGAAGATGCAGAAGCAGAAGAGCCAAGTTTAGGGAACCAGCCATTAGTTAGCTCTAGCAGGAGACCGGAAAAGAGAGAAGCAGTGAGAGAATTCCCTGATGTGGTTGGGATCGTGAATGACCAAACTGGAAAATACTAATTGCTTGCTTACTTCTTTAATGTCGACTTATCAAGTTTAAGATATTGTGACAAATTTTCATTCGGTTTGAATACTTTAATTTAGATAAAAAAAAAAGAGAGGGTCGTAATCCAAAATCAATTTCACAACCGACTGATAGGGAAACAAAATTCCCATTCATTCAGTACAAAATATGTCTCCAAGGATTGTGTCCACAAGAAAATAAGAATTTTCCACGGTTGGCCACAACCGTGTTTGTTGATGGGTGGACTTGGACCTAGCTCGTCGGCAAAATTTTCCCCCAACTTGGAGCGTTACATGTGCCCGTCAAGATTTTGATGGCTATTTATTTTGGCTTTCTTTGCTTCTCCTAATTGAATGCTTATTTGAAATTCTTGGTCTGTTTATTCTTCTTTTAGCTTTAACATTTTTATAGTTTAAAACCACCAAAAATTTTTGCGTACCAAAAAGTTTATCAAGTCCAAAAAAAAAGAAAGAAAGAATGGTTTACCAAGTCCCATTGAATGTGTTATGGTTTTCACCAGAGAAAGAAACAAGATCCGTACAAATATTGTAAAGAGTTTTCATGAAACAAGGTCTGAATTTTTGTGTGTGTAAATTGTCCACTTTAATGAACAACAAGATCATCTATCTAGCAAAATATGTGGATCCTATTATGTGGGTTATCAATTTTGGGTTGGCTTATTTTTGGAGGTGGACTAATTCAACTAGCCATTAATTAAGTGGTCCATACCATTAAATTCTGACACAAATTGATAAAGGGTTAATTCAACTAGCCATTAATTAAGTCGTCCATGCCATTAAATTCTTATACAAATTGACAAAGGAATACATCACTCTAGAGATTTTTCATGAAGGCTTTCATAGTCATTTTATCTGCAATTTTCTACAAAGATTTATAACCATAGTTGATGCCTCATCTCAGCTTGCTTTATCAAATTCCTAATACCAAAGCAATTTCCTTGATAAATTAATCAAGTCATCAGTCATAGTCATAGAGGATTGTTGCTCACAATTCATGAAAGGAGTTGGCTATAATAGAACACTAGCCTTGTCATAAAAAAATAAGAAAAATTACTTTATATATTCCTTAGAACAATAAACTAAATACCATCTTTCTTGAAAGTAGAAAGATAGATTGAATGTATGTTACATATTTTAACAGAATGAGAAATTTTATTTTATTTTTGCATATTTTGTTTGAGGGGACAAAAGCATTTTTATTAGGGGAATTTTATAATGGAATAAATTTTGCAAATACCATCTTTTCAGTAATTTTTTTGGGACCTGCTTGTACATGTTGTGGATGTCAGAATTTAGTTATTAAAAATTGTTGTACTTCCGCTTTCTCTATTGGTAGATATTCATAATAATCTACTTAATATGGACACAAATTGAGAGAGGCGTGATCATAATATAGAAACTAAACCAATATAACATATAAGCAAAGTTATGAATTTTTTGTTTAAGGGATTACTGCTGTTTAGTTATCCATCAAATATGACTATCAATTCTTCCCAAAAAAATCTAATTCTGTCCCTCGTGTCTAGATAGTTGTAATTGTCATAGAAGAAAATGGTTCAGTTCCTTATCTTATAGATCACAACCGTCACGATATGATTATTGCTTTACAAAAAAAAAATAAAAAAATCGAACACTGAATGCTTTTTTGACTATTTGGCGATCTTATATCAAACATTCTCCCATTCCAGTTATTAAGCAAAAAAAAAAACCTTGAGCTGGAGTTGTGGTGTTAGAATCGTGTCATCTTTACATTACCTTTTTCATTCTTACACTAAAGGGTAGAATGGAATAACACTATTCGAAAAATTACTTTTTCCAGTTTTATGAGGAATTTTTAGTTGTGTTGCTAACGCTTATGGATTGAAGATAACTAGCAAATAACTAGCAAAAAGACTAATCCTGTATATTGTTTTTGACACACACATTTAAAAAATGTCAAAATGTAAACCCCAATTTCTAGGAAACTAATTGGTTATAAACAAATATAACTTGAATTATTTACACACACGGTGTGGCCTTCATAACTAGTACTATGAATAACAAAACATAGGTTAGGATAGAGAGGGCAATTTGTCCCGCGTCCCAATGGACTGCTCATGTCCAAAGGGATTTTAGACGGGATGGATATTCTAATTTTGAAATTGGGCTTGAAATAGAACTCAACAGATTGGGGCCCATTGAGTACCCATTGGACTCAAAAATCCCACAAAAAATTTAACCCATCAATTGTTATATATCTTTTAATGACTCATGTGAACCATTTTTTTTTTCAGCTAGGTCCTTCAGTTTTTTCCTAGTAATTATATTTAAAACCCCCCATCTAGTTTCCTGAACTCTTTTGTCCCTTAGAAATTATTTTTTTTATTTTTTCCCTTTTTCGTAAAAATTATGTCGCCAATCTCAATTTAGAGTGCTTTTCGAAAAATGTCGAAAGAAACTTCTTACTTTGAGACGAAAACTCAATGGTTGCGTGGTTAGGCTAAATAGTGCGTAAACAAGGCTGGTGGGTTCTTTTAGGCTTATAAATGATTTTGACCTCCTTTTCTAGTAGAATACTGATCAAAATGGATATAGGGAGTAACATGAAAGTCATTAATCTGTAATCTTTTTAGAAAATATTTTATCCAGTTTTGATAGTTTTATGATGGCTCATAGTTCCAAACTCCATTTCTTTATACTCATAAATACAAGTCTTTTTAAGTTTTTATAGGACCTTTTTTTGCTCAACTAAAAAAAAGCATAGCAATTAGCTAGCATAAAGCCATCAGTATATTGCTAAAATCATTTTTGGGACAAGAGTTTGCTAGTAAACTAATAGTAAAAACAACGAAAAATCACCCTTTTTCAATGAAAAATCACCTTGCCTGACATTAAGATATTAGCCCAACATTTGAATTTTCCAACTGAAAACATGAAAATTGAAGAAATATAGCATCCCCTTAGAAAAAGTATTTGCCAACCACGTTAAATTAGTAATCCAAATTTCAGGCTTCTAAAGTCTTCCACATATATTGCCCATTTTTAGCTTTCTTTCGACAATGTACTTCAACACTTATTTGTCAAAGACCAATAAAATGATAAGCAGAGGCCACTGAGAATTCACCTAAACTTGTCAAAGACCAAAACATATTTGTCCATAGAGTCACCAAGAGGAGGATTTGTATGGTAAAATTTTGGAAAAGTACAAATCTTCCTCAAACACCAAAAATTGAGGCTTAAAGTTCCTCCAAGTGTTGGAAGTGAGGAGAGTTACCATAAGTCACAAATGAGTGACTAATGTAATTACGACATGTAGGTTTTAATACGCTATTATAAGTTTCACTAGGGACAGATGGCGGTAAATTGTGTATAACCAATAGTTGTTTGGACATCGAAAAATTGCATCGTTTTTCGTGATTACATTTCCTATTATCTTTTTTTTCTCACATACATCAAATTACAATAATTTTTCTATAAAAAAATCCTAGAAAATACAATCCAAACACAACCTAAGTTTTTTGTATAAAGAATGAATTTCACAATTTATATGTAACTAACTGTTTTAATAACAATCTTATTAAATTTTTAGTAAAAATATCACTTTTTCTCCAAATCTTATCATTTTTTATATAAAACATATCATACTAATTTTCAAGCAAACTTACCGTTTGTTATACAGAAGTTATTACTTGTTCAAGCATAATTTATTACATTTTAACATACTACACATTCTTTTCGTGCAAACGATTTCCAATTTTTAAGTAAATTTACCGTTCTTTTATTGGAAACTCACAACTACTTTTTTTTATGACTAAAAAACTCTTGGTAAAATTTATCATCCTGTTAATGATATTTACAACATTTCTTCAGGCGCTTTTTATGCTTTTTTTTTTTTAAAAAAATACTCTTACTTAGCAAAAACATATAACGTTATTAGCAAAACTTTATTACGTTTATTTGTAAATAATATTTTTCTATGAATAAATTAGTTATGCATACACTTTTCGATCTGTAGCTTATATATTCAGTCATTGCTTATTTTACAATTGAATACGTGTTTAAATAAAACTATATTTCTAACAAACTCTAAATTTTTTACTCTACGCAACCAAACCCAATGCCTTAAGATGAACATTGCACTAGTCCTTAAAGTATAGCACTATTCTTTCTCATGAATATTATTGATAATTTTATTGCAAAGTGTAATTTTTATTAGGAACATACCAATTTTCTTAGTATTTTTACAACTATATTATTAACGATTCCTGGTTTTATGCAAACATAAGAACACATCTTATGAGTTTGCATGTTACTCCCTCCGTCCCATTTTTATTTCGTCATGTTTTGAAAATTTTAATTTTTTTAATAATAGTGATTGATTGTTATATTTGTGCTTCTCTTTTTAATTTTACCCCTACAAATTTAAAATTTAAATTTAAATAATAATATGCATATTATTAGAAATAAAAATTATATTTGGAAAGAGAGACTAAAAAGTTGTTTTGATTTTTTCTAATATGATAATTATTTTGAGATATTTCAAATAGAAAGTATGACACGGAGGAGAAAGCACTGTTTAGGATGTTTACAACTACTACAGTGAAATATTATAGGGTTTGTTTGGATAGAGTTGTTATTGAAATATTATTTTGGAATAATTACTGTAGTATTTTTTGTATGTGATGTTGTGAGATAAAAAAATTGTTGAAAATATAAAAGGGGTGAGTTGAGAAATGTGTTTATTGATGTAAGTGAATAATATATGTTTATTTGGAATAATATGTGTATACAAACAATCCCCTTTTTGCAACTCTTTGTTCTTTTCCTTTTTGCAGCTTCCCCAGACTGTTTATCTCGTCTTGGTCTGTTTTGGGGGAGACCCTTATGATGCTTGGGGCTCCGTGCGTAATGGATCCCGCCGCCACCAACAAGATGGAAAAGCGATGATGCTTACTTGCTTGGGTCCACCAAACCTCTTTCAATGCAACCAATCGTTTGAATCGGAATGGATCTTCCGTCCACATTTTATTTCCTGTATCAATCTTTTTGTCCTACTTTAATTAATTCAATTGAGTTTTTACGTCGAAGATCAATTTATTAATTCCAGTTGCTCCCAAGAAGTGCAGAAGGAGAAAAGACTATAAAAATTATTAAAATGATGCAAACACTTAAAAGCTACCAAGCCAAATACTGTGATGCCTTGGCCATATACAGAATCCACTAGTAGATATTAAGCAAAAAACCCATTAGAAAAATGCATTAGTTGTTTTGCTATTTACCCATATGAAATTTCTAATCATATATTCCTTTTGAGGACAATAGGATGAATTAATTTAGGTACAAAAGGAAGAGCACAAGGCACATTGATCTTTTTTTTTTGGATTTATAAAATCAAAGAACATGCAAACTAGAAAAGAATTTCAAGGCCCTTCTTCATTTTTTTTTTTTTGGTTGAAGAGGCACTAGGTATTGTAGTATTCACAGAAACAAAAGTCCGTACATCTGCTCATGTTGAACACTAATAAGTGCAATAGCATATGTACGGTGATAAGTGCATAAAAACATTACATCTAAAGAATCATAAATTTTTTTGTGTGAATTTATTAACGCTTTAGTTGTATAGAATAGAATCAATGATTTCTCTAATTGTAATTATTTTTTTGAAATTTTTATGAAAAATATACCATGCGTGATTTGATATATGTAACATAAAAATGATTAAAAAATATATTCATAAAAAATATAAAAACTAAGCTCCTAATTAAGTTGGTGTTCACAAGGCATAATGATGGTATTCAAGGGAAAATAATTTGATAATGATGGTATTCAAGGGAAAATAATTTAAGCTATTAGTGTGAGCAGTTCTGGGTATGGTATTTACATGTTAAATTTTATGGACCATTGAGGCCTTAATAATGGATCCTTGAAGACCTATGCAAGGTAAATATGCTATGTGTCTATATAAAAAAAGTTTAGAAATAGATTTGAATTTATGGGTTTTTTATTTTTCAAAATTAAATATTATTTTTGCAAAGATGTTTTTGATTTGTAATTCTGTATACCTAAAATCTAATACTGGCAAGACAATTCATATTTTTTATCAAAAACCTTTTTTTTCTACACTACTAGTGATGGGCTCACAATTTGTCGCATTCGGAAATCCCATTTTTGGCCCTTCTGTTTTCACCCAAGTAACTATTGGCTTCTGATTAAATTTGAGATGACAAGATATCATCAGCTTCAGCTTAAGTCAAGCTTTGAAGATAATTATGTAGTCCATCAAAGTGTTTGTGATTTAATTTCCCATGAATTTAGACGAAATGTACGATTGCAATTGCAGAGAATTTACATGAATTAGATGAATTGTGATTAATATTCCTGGAGTTTGTTTTCCTCCTACAATGACCCATTACACATTACAGGCATGACCAGTTTCATATTTTGGTTGAGGCGCCTGCAACAATTAAAACGTATTGGACCCCCAAACCAACTAAATTCTAAACGCCTTTGAAACACTATATGCCGACGTCCTGATTTGATATCTGCATTTAAGGTTGTTGGTCTATTCGTTTTTTCTTTTGCTTCATCTTTTTTATAAAGCCACTAAAAGGTTTTAACTTCTGAAAAAAATTTATGATGTCACATTAATGTTAAAGAATATCTTCATTGGAGAAAGAAATTTATATTACCTCAAAATGACAAAACAGTAAGGTGGGGTTTTGTACTTATACGTCCTTTGGGAGAAACTTATAGAGGTCATTCAATTAAGGTGATTGTCGCCACTACATACAATTCGCTTTGTGCATAAATGCTTTCTGAATGCTCAAAATCTCTTAATTCAACGATTGCAAATTTTTTTAAATTTCAAAATTTTAACAACAAGCAAATACATAAAAAAATCGAAATCTCTACAAAATTTTTTTGAATAAAGTTTGCACTTTTTTTTTTGGTAATTATCCAACATGCATTGCAGACTACTTTTTTTTTTGACAAGGAACCGCAACCGCTACATTCGCGCTGGGTAAACTCCACCCCGGCATTGCAGACTACTTTTCTAAAATTAATTTTGTCCTCGTGCATTAGATTTTGTTATCTCATGAAAAACTAATTATTTTTTTTTATTTTAGTGTAAGCGGGAGGGTTTTCAATTCGAAACCCTTTCACTCACACTCGTCCCCAAATCACCAAACTGGAAAAACTTTTTTTAATAATTTATGAATTTATTCATGGAAGATTTGAATCAAAATCCTGCAATGATCAAGTCTCATATGACTGTTTGAAGCATATATTTCATCTAATCTAGTCTATCTGGTGGGACAGAATGTGATCAAGTAGTCGGAGCCTGCACAAGTGAATGTACTTGAAGCATCATCGTATGCATAACTATAAGCAGCAGGACAGGCTTCCTTAAACTTCCTTGAGTAATTAGTGGGCGGGCAAGTCTCCGGCGTCGAGTGATCGCCTGTGCAGCAATACTGAGGAGTGTTAAAAGCGTTGCATGCACTCTTGCATGCGACCACCACCTTGTCTGAGTCCGTGACCTGCAACTCCTCGGGGCAGTTTTGGTTAAGGTCCGCCACGCAGCCGGAATAGTTACAGTCACCCAAGCCACCGGACGGCCGGATGCCAAGTTCTACATTGTACCCGTCTACGAGGCTGACGTCGTAAAAGTCCTTGGCATTGGTCTCCGTTGGCCGATGGTGAATTCTTGCCAGGGATTACCGGGGGCACACCCCCGCCAGTCGCATTTCAGTCCACCGCAGTCTCCGGTGGAGCAGCTGCCGTGGCCGGAGTCATCGAAGCTGCACCCGGTACGGGCCCAGAACGGCCGGACCAGCCAGCTGGGGCTGAGAGTTGTTGGTTGCACCGGGGGACAATGCAAAACCACCGTCCCCCAGAATTGGCCGCCCCATTGCTGGAGAGGGTCCCCCGGCCAGACCGTGGTGGCTGCAACTGTTTTGGATCGTGAAAACTGTTCTGAACAATACTAGTCATAGTTCCTGCAAATGTGAGATCAATCACCCATCGATCCATGATGGTTTATCCTCTAAGTTTTAGTGCATATATTCTTAAAAAAACGTCTGCAATCTTGATGTCTTTGGCTCTATTAGAAATGAAAATGAATAATACTATTTCACTCGAGTTGCATTTCTCTTCCATTCTAATTCTAATCCAATTTCTGAGCAGTTGTAATTTTATTGGACACCCAGAGGAAGTCTATGTTGTTTGTTCGCAAGCCCAGTAAATGATTGGTAAAATGGCAGTAGACCGCGGAGGCACGGAAATGTAGCCATTTGAAGACAAGTTCAATGACAACCATTTAACCAATTTCGTTTTCTTGAACAATGGAGAAGTTACCCAATGCGAGAAGATGCCAGAAGCAGAAGAGCCAAGTTTAGGAACCAGCCATTAGTTAGCTCTAGCAGGAGACCGGAAAAGAGAGAAGCAGTGAGAGAATTCCTGATGTGGTTGGGATCGTGAGATGACCAAACTGGAAAATACTAATTGCTTGCTTACTTCTTTAATGTCGACTTATCAAGTTTAAGATATTGTGACAAATTTTCATTCGTTTGAATACTTTAATTTAGATAAAAAAAAAAGAGAGGGTCGTAATCCAAAATCAATTTCACAACCGACTGATAGGGAAACAAAATTCCCATTCATTCAGTACAAAAATGTCTCCAAGGATTGTGTCCACAAGAAAATAAGATTTTCCACGGTTGGCCACAACCGTGTTTGTTGATGGGTGGACTTGGACCTAGCTCGTCGGCAAAATTTTCCCCCAACTTGGAGCGTTACATGTTGCCCGTCAAGATTTTTGATGGCTTATTTATTTTGGCTTTCTTTGCTTCTCCTAATTGAATGCTTATTTGAAATTCTTGGTCTGTTTATTCTTCTTTTAGCTTTAACATTTTTATAGTTTAAAACCACCAAAAATTTTTGCGTACCAAAAGTTTATCAGTCCAAAAAAAAGAAAGAAAGTATATTGGTCCAAAGTCCCATTGATGTGTATGGTTTTCACCAGAGAAAGAAACAAGATCCGTACAAATATTGTAAAGAGTTTTCATGAAACAAGGTCTGAATTTTTTGTGTGTGTAAATTGTCCACTTTAATGAACAACAAGATCATCTATCTAGCAAAATATGTGGATCCTATTATGTGGGTTATCAATTTTGGGTTGGCTTATTTTTGGAGGTGGACTAATTCAACTAGCCATTAATTAAGTGGTCCATACCATTAAATTCTGACACAAATTGATAAAGGGTTAATTCAACTAGCCATTAATTAAGTCGTCCATGCCATTAAATTCTTATACAAATTGACAAAGGAATACATCACTCTAGAGATTTTTCATGAAGGCTTTCATAGTCATTTTATCTGCAATTTTCTACAAAGATTTATAACCATAGTTGATGCCTCATCTCAGCTTGCTTTATCAAATTCCTAATACCAAAGCAATTTCCTTGATAAATTAATCAAGTCATCAGTCATAGTCATAGAGGATTGTTGCTCACAATTCATGAAAGGAGTTGGCTATAATAGAACACTAGCCTTGTCATAAAATAAATAAGAAAAATTACTTTATATATTCCTTAGAACAATAAACTAAATACCATCTTTCTTGAAAGTAGAAAGATAGATTGAATGTATGTTACATATTTTAACAGAATGAGAAATTTTATTTTATTTTTGCATATTTTGTTTGAGGGGACAAAAGCATTTTTATTAGGGGAATTTTATAATGGAATAAATTTTGCAAATACCATCTTTTCAGTAATTTTTTTGGGACCTGCTTGTACATGTTGTGGATGTCAGAATTTAGTTATTAAAAATTGTTGTACTTCCGCTTTCTCTATTGGTAGATATTCATAATAATCTACTTAATATGGACACAAATTGAGAGAGGCGTGATCATAATATAGAAACTAAACCATATAACATATAAGCAAAGTTATGAATTTTTTTGTTTAAGGGATTACTGCTGTTTAGTTATCCATCAAATATGACTATCAATTCTTCCCAAAAAATCTAATTCTGTCCCTCGTGTCTAGATAGTTGTAATTGTCATAGAAGAAAATGGTTCAGTTCCTTATCTTATAGATCACAACCGTCACGATATGATTATTGCTTTACAAAAAAAAAATAAAAAAATCGAACACTGAATGCTTTTTTGACTATTTGGCGATCTTATATCAAACATTCTCCCATTTCCAGTTATTAAGCAAAAAAAAAAACCTTGAGCTGGAGTTGTGGTGTTAGAATCGTGTCATCTTTTACATTACCTTTTTCATTCTTACACTAAAGGGTAGAATGGAATAACACTATTCGAAAAATTACTTTTTCCAGTTTTATGAGGAATTTTTAGTTGTGTTGCTAACGCTTATGATTGAAGATAACTAGCAAATAACTAGCAAAAAGACTAATCCTGTATATTGTTTTTGACACACACATTTAAAAAATGTCAAAATGTAAACCCCAATTTCTAGGAAACTAATTGTTATAAACAAATATAACTTGAATTATTTACACACACGGTGTGCCTTCATAACTAGTTACTATGAATAACAAAACATATTAGGATTAGAGAGGGCAATTTGTCCCGCGTCCCAATGGACTGCTCATGTCCAAAGGGATTTTAGACGGGATGGATATTCTAATTTTGAAATTGGGCTTGAAATAGAACTCAACAGATTGGGGCCCATTGAGTACCCATTGGACTCAAAAATCCCACAAAAAATTTAACCCATCAATTGTTATATATCTTTTAATGACTCATGTGAACCATTTTTTTTTTCAGCTAGGTCCTTCAGTTTTTTCCTAGTAATTATATTTAAAACCCCCCATCTAGTTTCCTGAACTCTTTTGTCCCTTAGAAATTATTTTTTTTTTTTTTCCCTTTTTCGTAAAAATTATGTCGCCAATCTCAATTTAGAGTGCTTTTCGAAAAATGTCGAAAGAAACTTCTTACTTTGAGACGAAAACTCAATGGTTGCGTGGTTAGGCTAAATAGTGCGTAAACAAGGCTGGTGGGTTCTTTTAGGCTTATAAATGATTTTGACCTCCTTTTCTAGTAGAATACTGATCAAAATGGATATAGGGAGTAACATGAAAGTCATTAATCTGTAATCTTTTTAGAAAATATTTTATCCAGTTTTGATAGTTTTATGATGGCTCATAGTTCCAAACTCCATTTCTTTATACTCATAAATACAAGTCTTTTTAAGTTTTTATAGGACCTTTTTTTGCTCAACTAAAAAAAAGCATAGCAATTAGCTAGCTAGCATAAAGCCATCAGTATATTGCTAAAATCATTTTTGGGACAAGAGTTTGCTAGTAAACTAATAGTAAAAACAACGAAAAATCACCCTTTTTCAATGAAAAATCACCTTGCCTGACATTAAGATATTAGCCCAACATTTGAATTTTCCAACTGAAAACATGAAAAATTGAAGAAATATAGCATCCCCTTAGAAAAAGTATTTGCCAACCACGTTAAATTAGTAATCCAAATTTCAGGCTTCTAAAGTCTTCCACATATATTGCCCATTTTTAGCTTTCTTTCGACAATGTACTTCAACACTTATTTGTCAAAGACCAATAAAATGATAAGCAGAGGCCACTGATAATTCACCTAAACTTGTCAAAGACCAAAACATATTTGTCCATAGAGTCACCAAGAGGAGGATTTGTATGGTAAAATTTTGGAAAAGTACAAATCTTCCTCAAACCAAAAATTGAGGCTTAAAGTTCCTCCAAGTGTTGGAAGTGAGAGAGTTACCATAAGTCACAAATGAGTGACTAATGTAATACGACATGTAGGTTTTAATACGCTATTATAAGTTTCACTAGGGACAGATGGCGGTAAATTGTGTATAACCAATAGTTGTTTGGACATCGAAAAATTGCATCGTTTTTCGTGATTACATTTCTCTATTATCTTTTTTTTCTCATATACATCAAATTGTTACATAATTTTTCTATAAAAAAATCCTAGAAAATGCAATCCAAACACAACCTAAGTTTTTGTATAAAAGAATGAATTTCACAATTTATATGTAACTAACTGTTTTAATAACAATCTTATTAAATTTTTAGTAAAAATATCACTTTTTCTCCAAATCTTATCATTTTTTATATAAAACATATCATACTAATTTTCAAGCAAACTTACCGTTTGTTATACAGAAGTTATTACTTGTTCAAGCATAATTTATTACATTATTAACATATCTTACCATTCTTTTCGTGCAAACGATTCCAATTTTTAAGTAAATTTACCGTTCTTTTATTGAAACTCACAACTACTTTTTTTTATGACTAAAAAACTCTTGGTAAAATTTATCATCCTGTTAATGATATTTACAACATTTCTTCAGGCGCTTTTTATGCTTTTTTTTTTTTAAAATACTCTTACTTAGCAAAAACATATAACGTTATTAGCAAAACTTATTACTTTATTTGTAAATAATATTTTTCTATGAATAAATTAGTTAGTGCAAACACTTTTCGATCTGTAGCTTATATATTCAGTCATTGCTTATTTACAATTGAATACGTGTTTAAATAAAACTATATTCTAACAAAACTCTAAATTTTTTACTCTACGCAACCAACCAATGCCTTAAGATGAACATTGCACTAGTCCTTAAAGTATAGCACTATTCTTTCTCATGAATATTATTGATAATTTTATTGCAAAGTGTAATTTTATTAGGAACATACCAATTTTCTTAGTATATTTACAACTATATTATTAACGATTCCTGGTTTTTGCAAACATAAGAACACATCTTATGAGTTTGCATGTTACTCCCTCCGTCCCATTTATTTCGTCATGTTTGAAAATTTTAATTTTTTAATAATAGTGATTTGATTTAATATTTGTGCTTCTCTTTTTAATTTTACCCCTACAAAAAATTAAAATTTAAATTTAAATAATAATATGCATATTATTAGAAATAAAAATTATATTGGAAAGAGAGACTAAAAAGTGTTTTGATTTTTCTAATATGATAATTATTTTGAGATATTTCAAAATAGAAAGTATGACACGGGAGGAGAGACGGCACTGTTTAGGATGTTTACAACTACTACAGTGAAATATTATAGGGTTTGTTTGGATAGAGTGTTATTTGAAATATTATTTGGAATAATTACTGTAGTTATTTTTTGTAATGTGATGTATGTGAGATAAAAATTGGTTGAAAATATAAAAGGGTGAGTTGAGAAATGTTTTATGATGTAAGTGAATAATAATATATGTTTATTTGGAATAATATGTGTATACAAACAATCCCTTTTTGCAACTCTTTGTTCTTTTCCTTTTTGCAGCTTCCAAGACTGTTTATCTCGTCTTGGTCTGTTTGGGGGAGACCCTTATGATGCTTGGGGCTCCGTGCGTAATGGATCCCGCCGCACCACAACACGATGGAAAAGCGATGATGTCTACTTGCTTGGGTCCACCAAACCTCTTTCAATGCAACCAATCGTTTGAATCGGAATGGATCTTCCGTCACATTTATTTCCTGTATCAATCTTTGTCCTACTTTAATTAATTCAATTGAGTTTTACGTCGAAGATCAATTTATTAATCCAGTTGCTCCCAAGAAGTGCAGAAGGAGAAAAGACTATAAAATTATTAAAATGATGCAAACACTTAAAAGCTACCAAGCCAAATACTGTGATGCCTTGGCCATATACAGAATCCACTAGTAGATATTAAGCAAAAACCCATTAGAAAAATGCATTAGTTGTTTTGCTATTTACCCATATGAATTTCTAATCATATATTTCCTTTGAGGACAATAGGATGAAATTAATTTAGGTACAAAAGGAAGAGCACAAGGCACATTGATCTTTTTTTTTTGGATTTATAAAATCAAAGAACATGCAAACTAGAAAAGAATTTCAAGCCTTCTTCATTTTTTTTTTTGGTTGAAGAGGCACTAGGTATTGTAGTATTCACAGAAACAAAAGTCCGTACATCTGCTCATGTTGAACACTAATAGTGGCAATAGCATATGTAGGTGATAGTGCATAAAAACATTACATCTAAAGAATCATAAAATTTTTTTGTGTGAATTTATTAACGCTTTAGTTGTATAGAATAGAATCAATGATTTCTCTAATTGTAATTTATTTTTTGAAATTTTTATAGAAAAATATACCATGCTGATTTGATATATGTAACATAAAAAATGATTAAAAATATATTCATAAAAAATATAAAAACTAAGCTCCTAATTAAGTTGGTGTTTCACAAGGATAATGATGGTATTCAAGGGAAAATAATTTGATAATGATGGTATTCAAGGGAAAATAATTAAGCTATTAGTGTGAGCAGTTCTGGGTATGGTATTTACATGTTAAATTTTATGGACCATTGAGGCCTAATAATGGATCCCTTGAAGACCTATGCAAGGTAAATATGCTATGTGTCTATATTAAAAAAAGTTTAGAAATAGATTTGAATTTATGGGTTTTTTATTTTTCAAATTAAATATTATTTTGCAAAGATGTTTTTGATTTGTAATTCTGTATACCTAAAATCTAATACTGCAAGACAATTCATATTTTTTATCAAAACCTTTTTTTTCTACACTACTAGTGATGGGCTCACAATTTGTCGCATTCGGAAATCCCATTTTTGGCCCTTCTGTTTTCAAACCCAAGTAACTATTGGCTTCTGATTAAATTTGGAATGACAAGATATCATCAGCTTCAGCTTAAGTCAAGCTTTGAAGATAATTATGTATCCATCAAAGTGTTGTGATTAAGTTTCCATGAATTAGACGAAATGTACGATGCAATTGCAGAGAATTTACATGAATTAGATGAATTGTGATTAATATTCCTGGAGTTGTTTTTCCTCCTACAATGACCCATACACATTACAGGCATGACCAGTTCATATTTTGGTTGAGGCGCCTGCAACAATTAAACGTATTGGACCCCCAAACGCAACTAAAGTTCTAACGCCTTTGAAAACACTATATGCCGACGTCCTGATTTGATATCTGCATTTAAGGTTGTTGGTCTATTCGTTTTTCTTTTGCTTCATCTTTTTTATAAAGCACTAAAAGGTTTAATTCTGAAAAAATTTATGATGTCACATTAATGTTAAAGAATATCTTCATTGGAGAAAGAAATTTATATTACCTCAAAAATGACAAAACAGTAAGGTGGGGTTTTGTACTTATACGTCCTTTGGGAGAAACTTATAGAGGTCATTCAATTAAGGTGATTGTCGCACTACATACAATTCGCTTTGTGCATAAATGCTTTCTGAATGCTCAAATCTCTTATTCAACGATGCAAATTTTTTAAATTTCAAATTTTAACAACAAGCAAATACATAAAAAAATCGAAATCTCTACAAAATTTTTTTGATAAAGTTGCACTTTTTTTTTTGGTAAATTATCCAACATGCATTGCAGACTACTTTTTTTTTGACAAGGAACCGCAACCGCTACATTCGCGCTGGGTAAACTCCACCCCGGCATTGCAGACTACTTTTCTAAAAATTAATTTTGTCCCTCGTGCATTAGATTTTGTTATTCTCATGAAAAACTAATTATTTTTTTTTATTTTAGTGTAAGCGGGAGGGTTCAAATTCGAAACCTTTCACTCACACTCCGTCCCCCAAATCACCAAACTGGAAAAAACGTTTTTTAAAAAATAATTTATGAATTTATTCATGGAAGATTTGAATCAAAATCCTGCAATGATCAAGTCTCATATGACTGTTTGAAGCATATATTTCATCTAATCTAGTCTATCTGGTGGGACAGAATGTGATCAAGTAGTCGGAGCCTGCACAAGTGAATGTACTTGAAGCATCATCGTATGCATAACTATAAGCAGCAGGACAGGCTTCCTTAAACTTCCTTGAGTAATTAGTGGGCGGGCAAGTCTCCGGCGTCGAGTGATCGCCTGTGCAGCAATACTGAGGAGTGTTAAAAGCGTTGCATGCACTCTTGCATGCGACCACCACCTTGTCTGAGTCCGTGACCTGCAACTCCTCGGGGCAGTTTTGGTTAAGGTCCGCCACGCAGCCGGAATAGTTACAGTCACCCAAGCCACCGGACGGCCGGATGCCAAGTTCTACATTGTACCCGTCTACGAGGCTGACGTCGTAAAAGTCCTTGGCATTGTCTCCGTTGGCGATGGTGAATTCTGCCAGGGTTACCGGGGGCACACCCCCGCCAGTGCATTTCAGTCCACCGCAGTCTCCGGTGGAGCAGCTGCCGTGGCCGGAGTCATCGAAGCTGCACCCGGTACGGGCCCAGAAACGGCCGGACCAGCCAGCTGGGGCTGAGAGTTGGTTGGTTGCACCGGGGGACAATGCAAAACCACCGTCCCCCAGAATTGCCGCCCCATTGCTGGAGAGGGTCCCCGGCCAGACCGTGTGGCTGCAACTGTTTTGGATCGTGAAAACTGTTGCTGAAACAATACTAGTCATAGTTCCTGCAAATGTGAGATCAATCACCCATCGATCCATGATGGTTTATCCTCTAAGTTTTAGTGCATATATTCTTAAAAAAACGTCTGCAATCTTGATGTCTTTGGGCTCTATTAGAAATGAAAATGAATAATACTATTTCACTCGAGTTGCATTTCTCTTCCATTCTAATTCTAATCCAATTTCTGAGCAGTTGTAATTTTATTGGACACCCAGAGGAAGTCTATGTTGTTTGTTCACAAGCCCAGTAAATGATTGGTAAAATGGCAGTAGACCGCGGAGGCACGGAAATGTAGCCATTGAAGACAAGTTCAATGACAACCATTTAACCAATTTCGTTTCTTGAACAATGGAGAAGTTACCCAATGCGAGAAGATGCAGAAGCAGAAGAGCCAAGTTTAGGGAACCAGCCATTAGTTAGCTCTAGCAGGAGACCGGAAAAGAGAGAAGCAGTGAGAGAATTCCTGATGTGGTTGGGATCGTGAATGACCAAACTGGAAAATACTAATTGCTTGCTTACTTCTTTAATGTCGACTTATCAAGTTTAAGATATTGTGACAAATTTTCATTCGGTTTGAATACTTTAATTTAGATAAAAAAAAAAGAGAGGGTCGTAATCCAAAATCAATTTCACAACCGACTGATAGGGAAACAAAATTCCCATTCATTCAGTACAAAATATGTCTCCAAGGATTGTGTCCACAAGAAAATAAGAATTTTCCACGGTTGGCCACAACCGTGTTTGTTGATGGGTGGACTTGGACCTAGCTCGTCGGCAAAATTTTCCCCCAACTTGGAGCGTTACATGTGCCCGTCAAGATTTTGATGGCTATTTATTTTGGCTTTCTTTGCTTCTCCTAATTGAATGCTTATTTGAAATTCTTGGTCTGTTTATTCTTCTTTTAGCTTTAACATTTTTATAGTTTAAAACCACCAAAAATTTTGCGTACCAAAAAGTTTATCAAGTCCAAAAAAAAAGAAAGAAAGAATGGTTTACCAAGTCCCATTGAATGTGTTATGGTTTTCACCAGAGAAAGAAACAAGATCCGTACAAATATTGTAAAGAGTTTTCATGAAACAAGGTCTGAATTTTTTGTGTGTGTAAATTGTCCACTTTAATGAACAACAAGATCATCTATCTAGCAAAATATGTGGATCCTATTATGTGGGTTATCAATTTTGGGTTGGCTTATTTTTGGAGGTGGACTAATTCAACTAGCCATTAATTAAGTGGTCCATACCATTAAATTCTGACACAAATTGATAAAGGGTTAATTCAACTAGCCATTAATTAAGTCGTCCATGCCATTAAATTCTTATACAAATTGACAAAGGAATACATCACTCTAGAGATTTTTCATGAAGGCTTTCATAGTCATTTTATCTGCAATTTTCTACAAAGATTTATAACCATAGTTGATGCCTCATCTCAGCTTGCTTTATCAAATTCCTAATACCAAAGCAATTTCCTTGATAAATAAATCAAGTCATCAGTCATAGTCATAGAGGATTGTTGCTCACAATTCATGAAAGGAGTTGGCTGTAATAGAAAACTAGCCTTGTTATAAAATAAATAAGAAAAATTACTTTATATATTCCTTAGAACAATAAACTAAATACCATCTGTCAGTGAACCACAAGAAAAGCAATTGAATCAATTTCCTTGACTGATTCTTGGATTGCTTATACCAACAAACTCGCAATTATTTCTTTCCAAATAATGGTATTATGTAATATTGAATATCTAACTCTTT
This sequence comes from Coffea humblotiana, assembly GCA_023065735.1. Taxonomy (NCBI): domain Eukaryota; kingdom Viridiplantae; phylum Streptophyta; class Magnoliopsida; order Gentianales; family Rubiaceae; genus Coffea; species Coffea humblotiana. The sequence goes on along the minus strand of JACYVW010000075.1, from coordinate 69,113 downwards.
TATAGTGCTCCTTAAGGGATTTAAATTCTATGTAATTTACGTAGTAGTGACTGCAAACTACAATTAGGGGATGCTGACGTGTTGGATTGAAAGTAGAAAGATAGATTGAATGTATGATACATATTTTAACAGAGTGAGAAATTTTATTTTGTTTTCACATATTTTGTTTGAGGGGAAAAAAGCATTTTTATTAGGGGAATTTTACAATGGAATAAATTTTGCAAATACCATCTTTTCAGTAATTTTTTTGGGACCTGCTTGTACATGTTGTAGATGTCAGAATTTAGATATTAAAAATTGTTGTACTTCCGCTTTCTCTATTGGTAGATATTCGTAATAATCTACTTAATATGGACACAAATTGAGAGAGGCGTGATCATAATATAGAAACTAAACCATATAACATATAAGCAAAGTTATGAATTTTTTTGTTTAAGGGATTACTGCTGTTTAGTTATCCATCAAATATGACTATCAATTCTTCCCAAAAAATCTAATTCTGTCCCTCGTGTCTAGATAGTTGTAATTGTCATAGAAGAAAATGGTTCAGTTCCTTATCTTATAGATCACAACCGTCACGATATGATTATTGCTTTACAAAAAAAAAATAAAAAAATCGAACACTGAATGCTTTTTTGACTATTTGGCGATCTTATATCAAACATTCTCCCATTTCCAGTTATTAAGCAAAAAAAAAAAACCTTGAGCTGGAGTTGTGGTGTTAGAATCGTGTCATCTTTTACATTACCTTTTTCATTCTTACACTAAAGGGTAGAATGGAATAACACTATTCGAAAAATTACTTTTTCCAGTTTTATGAGGAATTTTTAGTTGTGTTGCTAACGCTTATGATTGAAGATAACTAGCAAATAACTAGCAAAAAGACTAATCCTGTATATTGTTTTTGACACACACATTTAAAAAATGTCAAAATGTAAACCCCAATTTCTAGGAAACTAATTGTTATAAACAAATATAACTTGAATTATTTATACACACAACTAGTTAATATGAATAACAAAACATAGGCTAGGATTAGAGAGGGCAATTTGTCCCGAGTCCCAATGGACAGCTCATGTCCAAAGGGATTTTAGGCAGGATGAATATTCTAATTTTGAAGTTGCGCTTGAAATAGGACTCATCCTATTTATACGCATTGGGGCCCGTTGAGTACCCATTGGAGTCAAAAATCCCACAAAAAATTTAGCCCATCAATTGTTATATATCTTTTCATGACTCATGTGAAACATTTTTTTTTCTAGATAGGTCCTTCAGTTTTTTCCTTGTAATTATGTTAAAACCCCTATCTAGTTTCCTGAACTCTTTTGTCCCTTAGAAATTAGTTTTTTTTCCTTTTTATTTAAAAATTATGTCACCAATCTCAATTTAGAGTGCTTTTTGAAAAATGTCGAAAGAAACTTCTTACTTTGAGATGAAAACTCAATAGTTGCGCAGTTAGGATAAATAGTGCCTAAACAGGGCTGGTGGGGTTCTTTAGGCTTATAAATGATTTTGAACTCCTTTTCTAGTAGAATATTGATCAAAATGAATATAAGGAGTAATATGAAAGTCATTAATCTGTGATCTTATTAGAAAATATTTTGTCCAGTTTTGATAGTTTTATGATGGCTCATAGTTCCAAACTCCATTTCTTTATACTCATAAATACAAGTCCTTTTAAGTTTTTATAGGACTTTGTTTTTGCTCAACTAAAATTTAGTAACATTAGAAATGAAAGATTAAAAAACAATACATGCATAGAAAATAAAATAAAATAAAATTTGAGAAAAAATTCAAGAACATATAAATTCACAATAAGACTAAAAGAAATTTAATAAATAAAAAATATTAAAATTATATAAAAAAATAAAAAAGATTTAAAGGAAAAAAGAATACATGAAATAGATTAGAATATTCAGCGGAATCAATCTAAACCCATTCCAAAGTGATTCCATCCAAATTAATTTCAAAACACATATAAATAAGGTTGGTCCTAAACCTATATTATTCGATTTCATTTTAAATCCAAGCAAATCCTGTACATTTTGCCACCTTTACTTAGGATTGACTTTTTTATGGTAACGTAGTTAATAGGTATCCAAATCAAATTAAAATGCAAATAAAAAATGAATCCGCATTTTCATTTGTATGTCGCCAAGGATTTTCCCCACAAGCACGCAAGGATTTTCCACGTATGAATCAATATTTCCATTTGTACGTCCACAAATTCTTTTCCACAAAGACTTGAAGTCATCGTCATTTTATTACGTACGATTTGTATAGTTCGGACTTCCTAGAAACACACAATCCACCACATCCGCAAAATCTTTCCCACGACGACTTCTTGTCCTTTTTTTCACCTTTGTATTATAGTTCCTTCCTACAACACAGAACAGTGCTTGTATAAGTGAAACGACCCATCTGAGCTTACTATATTAAATAAAGTAATAATACCAAAGAAATCCCAATGGTGCATCATCTTCTTTGTACTGATTCATGTTTACTATTACTTTTCTTATTCAGTTCTATTCTTGTCACCAGCCAATTCCCATTGGCAGCAATAAACAAGCTTATAATTATTCAAAAGTCATCTGTATTGAAAGTGAACGATGTACTCTTCTTCAACTCGAACATGGATTGATAGATGAATCAAATCATTTGTTATCTTGGATCGGAGAAGACTGTTGTTCATGAGAAGGAGTTGGTTGCGATAAAGCCACTAGGAGTGGTTTGAATCTTGATCTATGCAATACGGGGCAATTCTAACATGATGATTATTACTACCAAAATTGCTTGGGAGGCCAATTAAGTTCATCTTTGGTAAATTTAACCAATTTGTGATGCTTGGACCTGAGCTTGAATAATTTCTCAAGAATCCAAATTGCCACATTCCTTGGATTGTTGAAAAACTTGAGATGCCTCAATCTCTCCAGTGTAGGATTTGATGGTGGAATTCCCGCCATTTATGAATTTTCTCTCACATTTACGGTATTTAGATCTTGGAATTGCAACTGAAACTTCCTCCTCAACATGGAATTGGTTGAAGACTAAGTATCTAGAGTGGACTGCTAGGCTTTCTTGCCTATAAGTCCTAATCCTGTCCTTGGTGAACCTTAGGGCCGCTCAAATTGGATTACGGCAATTAACATGTTTCTTTCACTAATAACACTAGACTTGTACAGCTGTCTACTTTTCAGTAATCCTTGGCTCTGTTTGGATTAGTTATTTTTGGGGTGTTTTTCAAAAACTTTAATGTAGTTGTGCATATGAAAAACTTTGATTGTAAATGTTTTTTGGATTGTTTTTAGAGGTATTTTTAAAATATATTTTTGAGTATTTTTATAATTTACAATTTTTTTGAAATATTTTTTTTTAAAAATTTTATACGACCCACCACCATCTCCTCTCTCCTTTCTCTTTCTCTCCTCCTCCCCACTATTTCCTCTCTCTCCTCCTCCTCCTCCCTTCTCCCTTCTCCCTTCCTCTCCCCTACCCCAAACCCCTCTCTCGCTTGCGGGTGGTGGCTGCGACTTTAGCCACCACTCTAGCCACGACTGTCTTGGTCGTGACTTTTGGTCGCGATCAGATTTGATCGTGACTAGGAAGGTTGCGGACAGTGGAGGGGAAGGAAATTGGGAGGCGAGGAAAGGGAAAGAAAAAAGGAGGAAGGAGAAGAAGAGAGAGGAGGAGGAAAAAAGGAGGAGGAGGAGGAGGAAAGATGGAGGACAGATGGATGGAGAGAGAGAGAGAGAGAGGGTCTTGGGTATGGGGGTGGTGCCGGTAAGGTGGTGGCCATGGTGGTAGAGAGTGATGAGTAGTGATGTATTTTTTTTTTGTATGTTTAGAGTTATTTTTAATATATTGTATGGATATGGTGTTTTTGGAGTTGTTTTTATTTGTGTATTACTATAACATTGTATATGAAAAATTTGTTTTTCAAAAATTGAGGAATCCAAACAGAGCCTTATCTTTCGAGAGTCAATTTTATTTGACCTGAATGGAAATAATCCAGCAACTCATGGTCCTTTCTTGGCTCTATAATCTCACTGGCTTCCATGATCTTTATCTTAGTACTAATAATTTTTCTGGTCCAATTCATAGCCTATTTGAGCAAATGACCTCTCTAGTTCATTTTGATTTGGAGGAAAACCACTTTGATGTTTCAAGACTGAAATCACTTTGCAATGTTAGTTGTCTTACTTATTTGATCTAAGTTCTAACGACTTACAAGAGTCAATACCAAGTGAAATTGGTCAGCTCTCAAAACTCTGTGCTGGCACTATATTCGAAGAAGCTACATGGTTCCGTACCGACTAATCTTTGGTAGCTAAGGAAGATACAATTATTGCACATTGCTGACAAGTCATTAACCGATGTATTATCTTGCGACCATTTTGCAAAACTCGGAGAGCTAAAGTTATTGAAGCTATCTGGAAATTTCTTGCTCTGAATGTGAGCTCCTTGTGGGTTCCTCCATTTTATCTGCAACATATTTTCGATGTCATCCATCAGAGTAGGCCTGCTATTTCCAGCTTGGCTTTGGACGCAAAAGGAGGTTGAAGTGTCCTTTTTTTTTTTTGGAAGCAAAATGAGGTTGAAGTGTTAGTCATGCAAAATGCGAGAATTTCGAACATCATACCTATTTGGTATTGAGTGCTTTGTTATGATTTTAGGAGCCTTTTGGTTCGAATTCCACGATCACTATCACTATTGGTATCATAGAGTAGTCAATGATAATGGATTTTGATGAAAATCCATATGGTATTTGTTAATGTGGAATGGGTTTTGCAATTTATTATTTTTCTTTTTATTATTTCTTTTTTCTTTTCTTTTTTTTCCATGCGCTGAAACCAGTAGAAACGGTGGCATTTTGTTTTGTTATTTTTTACATTTAAGGAGAATAATGTGGGTATTTAAGGAGAATAAGATGGGTAATTAAAATGATTCCCTAGTGAGATGGTTAATCAGAAAACCCATTAAAGATGCCTATCATTCTCATTAATTTATTCCCATTGGCCCCAAGCAAACATCAGGTATGGGTATAATTGAATTTGAAAACCATAGTAGGGGTTGAAACCTATTTACCAAACACCTTCTTAGATTTTTAGATCTCTCCAACAACCGCCTAATTGGCAATCCGGCAATCCCTTAAGAGTTCAAACAAATGAAGAAGACTCATGATGGTTATACTCAAAGCATATTTCAAAAGTCCAACAAATTGGATAGATGTCTCAAATCATTTCCATTTTATATTTACACCTTAGACTTTCAAAAAAATTTCTTACTGGACAGCGGACATATCCCGGAAGAATTGTGCAAACTGTTGCAATCTACTGATCAACTCATACTCAATGATAATAATTTCACAGGTAATATCCCGGAAGAAATGTGCAAGTTAAAAAAAATTTAGAATATCTAGATCTGTCCAACAATTTTCTATCAGAAAGAGTTCCTTTGTGTCTAGGAAACTTAAGAAATTTGTTGGTCCTAAACTTGGCAAATAATAGTCTATGTGGTCAAATTCCAACTTCACAAGATTGTTAAGAAGAAAGAGTTTTGGGGAAAATATTTTCTCTATTTCACTCACAAATGTCACAATGGTATGAAGCCTATATGTAGGCTTACGACAAGGTAAGATACAATGAATCTAGATAATTTTATAGGTGTTAACTATCCTAATTAAATTTCTAATTGATAAACAGCAAAACTAAGAAGACACTTACAACCACAAATCATGTCCTAACAACCAAGAACAAACAACTTATTCCAACATTCCCCTCAAGTTGTGCATAGATATTATACAAGTGAGTTGTAGAAGTTTTTAGTTGGCATAGCCTTCGTGAGTACATCGTACAACTAATCTTTAGACTTCACGAATGGGAATTGTATCACTTTGTCTTCAAGATTTTTTTTTTTTTTGATAAAATGTCGATCTACCTCAATGTGCTTGGTGCGATCATGTTGAACTAGATCCTGATATCAACAGTTGCTCTGTTATCGCAAAACAGATTCACTTCTGATTTTGGAGTAAAGTCGATATCTGTTATCAGTCTCTTAAGACATAGAAGTTCGCATACACCTTTAGTCATTTCTCTAAACTTGGCCCCTGTACTGGACAATGCCACCACTTTTTGTCTCTTATTACTCGAAGTAATTAAATTACTATCAACAAAAGTGAAGTAGCTTGAAGTCGATCTTCGATCTGTGAGGTCTCTCGCCTAATCAGCATCAATGTAATCATTAGTGTTGAGATGGTTGTTCTTGGAAGATAAAAGACCTTTAGATCCACATCATAGCTTTCATATGCTGCTTATTCGAAGAATGCATGAATCGACTGATAATATTACAGCATATGCTATATTAAGACGAGTATGAGACAAATAAATTAGCTTACTAACTAATCTTTGATGTCTTTTTCTATCAGCTGGCTTCTGATTTACACATCCCCCAAGTCTGTGGTTCTGATAATCGGTATGTTAGCAAGTTTACAGTCCAACAACTCAAATTTTACCAAGAGCTGAAATACATACTTTCGTTACCAAGAGCTGAAATACATACTTTCGTTGAGATAGGAAGATATCTTGTGCCAACCTTAGCCACTTCAAAAATTGAATAACTCGACTTCAATTTGAGGCCAAGTACTTTTGTTACCATTGTTAATTATGTTAAATTTATGATCAAATAAAATTCAAGTGGATGGCTGAAATTAGCTCCTAATTATACATTTTTGAAATAATAAATTTTCAAGAAATGAAGCTCATAATAATCACTAACTGATTTTTTTAAATTTATTATGCCATTCATAGTGGATTTGAGACCAAAGAAGCATATTTAGTTTACAAAATTTGTATTTTACATTCAAATTGGAGTATTCTTTTTCATTTTTGTTACAGTACTGAATCAATTTAAGTTCATATTAATTGTTGGTTGATTAGTCTAGCTTATGGTACTTACTAATGTTGAATTCAAGACTGAACAAAAATTTTCTTAATATGAAACCAATACTTTACGTACACAACTTAGGTAATCGTTAGCAACTAAGTGATTAGTGTTTAATTTCGGACACTTGTGCACATTTATATTCACTAGAGTGCACATTCATGTTCACTAAATTACGCTTATGTAAGTTGCTTATATCTATGAACAAATTATCCAATTTAGGCGATATTGAAATATGCTTCCTTGCCGGTCAGAATTTGCGCATCTTCCCCAAACTTCAACCCTTAACAAAATTCATGAAAAAAGTTACTATAATCCGAACAAGAACTGGAACTTGCTTATGAAAATCAATATCACCAATTAAAAGTTACTATAATAGTATGTTTGAATTCTGCTATCTATATGATGACCGTATTGGTGAATAATGTGTAAGAACTCCTATAAATGACTTATGATCTCAAAAACTTACCCTTATTCATGATCATGATTGGAGCTAAATCCATTCAAATTTTTTATTATTAAAAAAAAAAAATCTTACGTGCCGCATGTTCCAGTTGGTTATACACGCAGGATGCACTGAACATCCATATGTATGTACACCAAAAAAATATACCTCTCGTAAGTGTAGGCTAACTTCTACTTTTATATATAGACTAAAATATGTAATGCAATCATTTTTGCTTAGTAATTTCCTCATATGTCCTTTCCTTAATACTAGTTTTAGTATTGTTTTTATTACTTTGAAAATAATTAGTAGTATATTTATTGACAAAGATGTACATTAAATGTGAGCATGGCAATGTAGGACAATCACAGAAGAAAAATGAACATTATTTTAGGATAGAAGGAATAACTATTTACTGCTTTAGTATTATAATAATTCCCTCCGTGCCATTTTAATAGTCTTATTTTTATTTTCATCTATCCCAAATTATAATCCACTTTCTAATTGAAAAATATAATTAACTTTTAATTTTTTTAAAATACTCTTATTTAACGTATTTTGTTATCAGTGAGTCTAACCTATTCTATTCAATAATTGCTCTAATTCATGCCTTAAATGATATAACTTCTATCAATATTATTGTTATAATTAATATAAAGGTATAATGATTGATTATACTTCTAATATTAATGTAAGAGCATTAATAAAGTTACTCTTTCAATAATTTCTTTACTATTATAACTATTTTACAATGGTTGTAGATATCGAAAATGAAATGTAAGTAACCATTTCCTGCTTTAGTACCCAGATTTGCCTGGAGTTGGTATTGTTTCTACGCGGTTTAAAAATGCCCATTATTTGTAGATGCACTTTGGCTGAAAGTAGGCAAAAGCTCCCTCGTTTAGGCCTCGGAGCAGGGGACCTGAAGACCAGTCTCCACCGAGACAAGAAGACAAAAGAGTCTTAGAGGTTGCAACAAGAAAAGAAGAAAAAGTCTCGCCTACTATATTTGACTAAGTTTATTCAACATACAAATCCGGTCTCAGAGGGAATGGAAGATACAACAATCATGAAGATAAAATATTTCTTGATACATTTTTTAATGTTTTTTAATTTTATATATATATATATATATATATATATTAAATCGTAACAGGATACCGTATATATTTTATAAAAAATAGTTTCTACTGAGAACCATGTATGTTTCTACTGAACGATGCTATATATTCTTCTAAATATAGAATCCTCATAATGGTTGACATGAAAATGATACAAACAAAGTAATTAGAGTATAAAAACCTACAACAGGCTCTGTGTTGAAAAGTTGATTTTCCTATTTTTGTAGCCTGAGACCACCAAATAAGCGTGCCCGCACCCAAAGAGGAGGGGGGAGGGGGAGAGGGAGGGGTTTGGTTTAGACCCATTATATACCTCTGAGGTTTATGTTAGCTAATTGCTGTCCTCCTAGACAGTAGTCCATCGTACAAACAATTCGTTTTACAAGAGAATCACAGTTAAAAGTCCATCATATTTCTCAATTGGTAGGATAATTTGTCTGGTGAGTTTGTGTATGGATTTTTAGCAAATGTGACCTGGAGTTTTATGAAGCATAGTTACCTTAATGTTGTCTGGAGCTTTCTTTGGGTGCCCTCAAACTTCTAATTGAGTTGGCATTGGCAAGGATAATGATGGTATTGATGAAAAAATAGTTCGAGATATTAATATAATATGAGCAGTTTTGACTGTGGCGTTTTCATTCTGGTAATATTATGACTATTTACAGTTTTTGTAGGTATCGAAAATGAACAGCAAGTATTATGAACCATTTACTGCTTTAGCATCTAGATTTGCCTCGAATTGGTATCGTTTACATGGAAACGTACTTCGGCCGAAAGTAGACAAAAGCTGAACCCTTTAGGCCCCACGAAAGGGCCCCCGATTGTGTCCACAGGCCAGGCCAGGAAAATTAAGAGTCTTGCCGACAATATTTGACTATTTTCATATCATGAGAAAGTTGTATACCTTGAGCTAATGTTTATTCAAGATACAAATTTGATCTCAGAGTGAATAGAAGATACAATAATGGAGATATCCTGCAGTAGTAGCACTAGTTGCTTCGAGTTCGCTCTAGAGTATATTCGCCGCTTGCATGGTACCAACATACCGGGCGGTTATCTTATCTCGGATCTGAAGAAGGGGGTGAGACTATTACAAAGCTTTGATCTGTATCTGACAATGTGTAGGAGGAGGAGGAACCATGAAACCTGTTTGGAACAAGATGAGGAGGAGAAGGATGTTACGTCTTCCAGAATTCAAGATCTGATTACCAGGAGAATGCAAGATCTTGAATTTGCTTGCAACGAATGCTTGATTCATTCTCGTTCAACTTATGCGACTCGGGTCCGAAGTGAGCTCACCAGATTCCGGAAAGCAATCAAGTTGTTCTTCGAAACAGATATCAGCGAATCGTGCAACAACTATCTGCTGGACTGTTACTGGCTGCGAGATCCAGAGCTAGTTATTGATTTCATCGATTCTGTTTCCGAGATTCTGGAGGAAATTGACAAATCCTATTTCAAACGCCTTGACGAGAAGCTAATGTTCTTGAAGAGTTTCATTCGCTTTGCTATGCTTCGCGGTGTCGAGGCTCAGCAATTGATAGGTCTCTTGATTCATACTGAAGTGGTGTCTATCAACGCATTACGCCTGACTTCTATATGGTGGTCTGACGGTAGCAGATATAATGATCCTGAAGCAAAAAGTCAAATTTCACGGCTAATAAGTGAGAAGATTATTCCTACTGAGCCCCAAGTCCTAGAAACTTACATCCATGTCTTGACTGCTTCAAAGTTATCAATATCATCAGACACTTCAGCTCTGGAGAAGAGTAAGCAACCAGTAGCTGACTTTATGGATTTTCTCGTTCAGAATACTGCGGAGCTACTACAACCTTGTACCAGTACTCCAGTCCCGATTATGAATCAAATACTCAAAATTGTTGAGGGGCTAAGATTCCTGACAATCCTTCTTAGGCATCAGGAGAAGTTCAAAGAGCTATGCCATGAAATGAAGAATCTTATTGGCATTGCGGCCTGTGATGCAGCGATTGTAATTTCCTCCCTTTTTGTGAATCAAATCGAAGAAGGCTTGGCCAAGGAAACCGATCTTGCTCTTTTTCATTTGCTCAAAGTGCTCAAGTTTATTAGGGCAGAATTTACACAGGTCCATCCACTAACATCAGTATCGGGATTTGGTTTTCCTAGGATCTGTGAGTTGGGCTCTATGGATTTTCTCCTAAGAAATCTACAGGAACTAGCAATGTCTGATGAAATTAATGGTTCAAATGCTTTTCCAGTGGATAAAATCCAGACGATCCAGAAGATTTTGAATTTTTAAGATCTTTCCTGGAGAAAATCAAGGAGCAACGCAATCAGAACGAAAAACTCCAAGCTTTCTGGAGTCATGTTATGGAGATTGCATATAAAGCAGAGTTAGTGATCGACTGGACACTTGTTGGTGATGGATGTGAATATTTTTTGGATGATGTTGCTAGAGATATCAATGTTATGAAGATTGAGGCTCAAGAGATCTATGATAGCATAAGCTATGTTGGTGAAACCATCAAGGGAGTTACCAAGACTTTCACTCGCGTGCCATCACAATTTACTGTCGCCGCGTACAATGAAGAGCTGGTGCCTCTCGGCGACGAGGTGAAAACTATCTCTGATAGTCTTACAAGAGGAGGATCAAGGCAGTTGGATGTGGTTCCATCGTGGGTATGCCTGGGCTTGGTAAGACCACATTAGCCAATATAGTTTACAATTCTCCATCAGTAAAGTTGCATTTCAATATTTGTGCTTGGTGCACTGTTTCTCAAGCATATAGCATGCACAACATGTTAGTTCAGATATTGGGATAGTACTTGAAAAAAAAATGGGAAACTTGAACAATATCAAAAGATGGATGAACATGATTTGGCTGTAAAGCTAAATCAAGTTTTGTTGAGAAATAAGTATCTCTTGGTTTTGGATGATTTGTGGGACGTTAAGGCTTGGAATTTGTTGGAGAGATCATTGCCCGATGACGCCAATGGAAGCAGGATTCTCATCACGAGCAGATTGCAGAATTTGTCTCTGCAATTCAATCCTTATAGCAAGGTTCACCATCTTCGCCGCCTTACCGATGAAAGAGAGTTGGAATTTGCTGCAGAAAAAGCTATTTGGCAAAGAAGGTTGTCCTCCAAGACTACGTGGAGTTGCTTCTCAAATAGCAAAATCTTGTAGGGGCTTACCTCTCACAGTTGTCCTTGTTGTTGGAATTCTTGCTAATACTGCAGAAGACTGCTGGGAAAGAAGTTACAAAGAGTCTAACTTTCCAATATTGTCCTTGATGATGAATACTGCATGAAGACGCTTGAGCTGAGTTACAGTCATTTACCGGATGATTTGAAGGCATGCCTTCTTTACTTTGGTGCGTTTCAAGAAGACGAAAATGTTTCCGTCCGAAAGTTGTCATGGCTTTGGATTTCTGAAGGATTCGTGCAAAGGACTGAAGGAAAAGGCTTAAAGGATGTTGCAGACGACTATTTGAAGGATCTGGTTGATAGAAGTTTAGTTATGGTTTCTGAACAAAGAATTATGGGTGGTGCCAAAGCCTGTCGACTTCATGATTTGGTACATGAGTTTTGTGTGAAAAAAGCCAAAGAAGAAAACTTTCTACATGTTTTGCATAGTCAGAATGATCCTTTTGCTCTTACTAGCCCAAGCAACCTCCACCGAGTTTGTAATCCGATGAATGGGGAGTTAATGCAAGAATTTCCCAATGTACGCAGTTTGTTATGGTTTTAAGAAGGATGATTTGGGATTTTGGTTACCTAAACTTCTTAGAGTGTTGGATCTGGGGGAATTGGAGTTTGGTTGCATATTTTCCTATAGAAGTATTTTTGCTTGCTCACTTGAGATACTTGGCTCTTTGTACTAGAGGAGCAAAATTCGTCCCAGCTGGAATAGCAAACCTCTCAAGGTTACAAACTTTTCTGCTACGAGGAACCTACATTAGTTGTTTGTTACCCAAGACTATCTGGAACATTAAGACATTGAGGCATCTATGTTCCGATGCTGGTTTCATTTTTCCTGTTGAAAATCTTGAAGTATGCTCAGGCTTATTTCATTTAGACACTTTAAGCCTTGCCATTGATCCCTCCTCTCAAAGCTTGCAAAAGATACTGACAAAGTTACCAAACATCCGCAGGCTAAGATGTACGGGGACGGAATCAAGAGAAGAACCTACCAGAACTGGCGGTGGGATTCTGGTGTTTGACTGTTTGAGTCAACTAGAATCACTTACTTTGGATTGCTGTGATGGATATAGATTTAAATTCCCATTGAATTTGAAGAAGTTGACTCTCTCATATCATAACCAGCCCATGGAGTGAAATTTCCACAATTGGAAAGTTGCCCAAACTTGAAGTGCTTAAATTACACGAGGGCTCGTTCGTCGGGGCAGAATGGGAAATGAATGAAGAGGAGTTCACTAAGCTCCGAGTCTTGAAATTGTTTGCGTTGGGGGACTTGCGCAGCTGGACTGCATCTTCTGGTAATTTTCCCCGTCTTGAGAAATTGGTTTGTGCATGGTTGTCTAAACTTGGAAGAGGTGCCTTCTTGTTTAGGGGAATGTCAGGCTCTTGAAATGATTGATGGTCGATGGGTGTCGTGAGTCTGTTTGTAAACTCAGTGAAGCAAATTCAACAAGAACATATATATATGGGAAATGAGGCTCTAAAGATCTTAATTGCGTCGAGTAATAGCGAAGAACAAGAAGGAGAGTCAAATCCCTCACAAGAAGTCTAATTCAAGTTTCTTGAAAGCAATTTCTGGAGCTTCCCCCTTTTGTTGTTGATGCAGCTAGCCATAAAATCTCAATTCTTTTTTTTAATTATGCTATAGATTGATATGATGCTTATAGTCAGCTAAGCACAAGTCTATATACACTTTTCCTTCTTTGTATTTCGGTCACAGTAGTACAGAAACTTTTTAATTGCTTCTCTTTTCCTCAACAAAGAACCATACACTCGATTAATTAATATGTTAAAACATCTATTTTTTTTGCAACAAATATTAAGAAGAGACAAGAAAAAGGAAAAAAAAACTTGGTTATGTTACTTTTTACCTTTGGAAGTATTGTATATTAAAGAAGCTACATATTAAATGGGAATGAGGGCTTAAATTAGAGACTTGGGCTCCTTTCCATCTCGTACAATGCATATCTGGTAGGATTAATTGAACTTAAAAAGATGATGTCCAAATCCCTTAAATTAGTTGGTAGTCGTCCTCCTGCATGCTTAAGTCATGTCCCTTAAATTAGTTCTTTCTGTTTTCTTCTTTTTATTCTTCTTGTTGTGTAATATTATATTTGTTGTACCTTTGATCCCTTAGGGTGAACAGACGTGCATCTTTTCATTATTTTTAAGTTCGTTGTTGGCACAAGAAGGACAATTGATCCGTTTGGATAGTCTAATTTGGAGAAAAAAATTTGTAAATATTATCCTATTTACATTATAAACACAATTTTGAACAACTTTTTTTTAATCTTATATATATTACATCACAAAAAATGTTATATAATATTTGAAATAATTTTTTTTTCAAATGATCTCATATCCAAACACACTCAATATATTCAAATAGCTACTAGGCAGCGAAAGCCTTTTTTTTTCCCCATTTACCTTTTCTAAAGCCAACATCTTTACTAATCAAAGTATATTTTTAGGCAAAACTACTTTGTGCATTCCAACTTATCTTTTTTCTTTCATGATTTTTTTCAACCATGTTTTGGTGAAAATAATTACATTTTTATACTCCATTTTACTGAAATTTTTTATCACATAACAACAGAGAAAATTTTGAGCACGTGCATTGGAAAAAGAAGATATTACGGAAGCAACTTTTAGGAAGATTACATAAAATAGGGACATTCACTAATGTGATTATTGTTTGTTTCTTAGATATAATTTTCTAAGGTGATATTTGAAAAAGGGTAAAAAGAACGAGTGATATTAAAGAAAAAACAGGTGCAACTTTTGCAAATTTCATATATAGTGCAAATTCCAATCATGCAAAGAATAAACAGAAAAAGCAATAGGCATCTTTAGAAAAATCACTTTACATCCTGAATGCATCATTACCACTTAATTCAATCTCTGAAGTTCAGTAGAACCATGAGCATCTTGGCATCCATGTGCATGAATTTTACTTGTGATGTGGCTTCCACATCTGATATTAACTTTGGCAGCCCGATCTTCTTGTGAATTTCCATTGCTGGAGGGCGTTTCTGGAGAATTAAGCAAATACGGAAAACAGGGAGAATCAATAAAACCATAAATGGGGATGAAAACTTCAACTTAATGCTTGAATCTAATCCCTACTGACTGTTTTTAGGTCTAGTTCTACAGATTGATAAAACCGTATAATGCAATCAAAACTTTTGGATTAAAGAAAAAATAAAGATAGAAAAGATGAAAAATGGTAATGATTAATTTTTTTAATTTGTCGATGTGTCTTGATTGCTAAACTGAAAGCATTTATGGAAAGAAATTGGAAACGAATGGAATTTTAAGGAAGAAAGGGTCACTTGGTTAGGAGATATATTAAGGATAATATTTAATACAAATTTAATAACTTAAAAAGAGTTAGCCACTTGGTTGGTCTAGTGATCAGGGGAGAACTTTTAAAATCTCTTCAAAAAAATAAAAAGAATTCGAAATAGTTGTGGTTGTAATGGCAGAAAACAAATTAATCCACTCGAGAGCCGCGATAGGTCTCGGGTCTCGGGTTCGAGACCTCTCACTTACCAAAAAAAAAAAAAATCCACTGATTATATATTCAATTAAAACTATCTTAACAACTTCTAATGATTGGTTAGCATGAAATTCTTAAAAAGTCAACCTTGAATTAAGACTATCAAACTACTAAATTAAATTTAAGGTTAATATAGTAAATTCACAATAAAAGGTTAAAAAAGTAGTTTTACACAAACTACTACATTACACCGTTATACAAGGTGCAAATGAAAACTAAAGAAACAGGCAAATGTTAGAAGTTAGAACATGACAACTCGGGGACCAAATTAGCAATTGTACTTTAACCCCCAAGAAATTAACCCAGAGAGAGAATGTAACATAGTAAATCCATAATTTTACTGTTCACTTTACCATTTACCTTTTTGTTCATATTTTTACATACTCTTAAAAACTAAAGCCCTAAACCTTAAACCTCTCTTCTCGAACTCCATTGCCTAATTTCTGGTAAGTTGCCTTTCTATATCTTGATTTACTTACTTTTTATGCATATTTGTGGCTCATCTTCGTCAATTTTTTTTCTTTTGTCTTTCTGGGGTATGTTTTTTAGGTAAAAATTTAAAATCTTGTTGTGAGTATAATAGAATTGGAGGGAGAAATGTTGAATTTGTTTGCTAAAATTGATGACAAAAGTTGGTTTGTCTAGGATTTGCCTTTAGCTGAACAAAACCTTAACATTGCTTATGTTGGGAAATTTATCGATTTTGTTGGCTCTTGTCTTGGGATGTGCTAGAGATCTGTTTGGATCCCCTGTTTTTGGAGTGTTTTTTCAAAAAATTAGTTTTTGAAATACAATAAAAATTTTTAAAAAGTACTCTAAAAGGTAATCTAAAAATTAGTTTAAATTTTTTTAAAAATTTAAAAAATATCTCAAAATATATTCTAGAAACTCTTCTACTCTTAAATATCCCAAAATATTTTCTAAAATATTCCAAAATATACTCTAAAAACTCTGCTACAACAAAGTTTTTCAAAAATACCCCCAAAAACAGCTAATCCAAACGGTATTTTTTGGGAAAAATAAAGGTGTAAGTTCATTTCTTTTCTCGCTGAGTAATTTGGATTTGATTATGTGAGATAACTAAGATGGGAAAGGAAACAAAATTCACCTATTTGAAGTTCTGTGCAGTATTTAGTAAATAATGCTTTCGAAATTATGCTTGTGGGTTTTTTCTTCTACAGGTTTGATTTTTTTTTGTTATCTTGTTTTGTCTGAAGGATTTTGATGTGTAATTTATCAGATTACCCAATTTAATTACCGACCCGTTAATGATGTTCCAAAATACCCCTCTTTTGTCGGTCAATTAGGAATCATGTTCGATTTTCTTGGTGGCGCCACAGCGGGCACTCATTAAGTGGAAGTGAAAAATAGGTTTAGGTATTAAATTGGACAAAATGGGAAAATCATCAATTTAGCCCCTCAACTTTTTTTTTCCATCGATTTAGTCCCTATACATTATTTATAGCCAATTTAATCCCTGAACTTATATTTCGGTTCCAATCAAGGAGCTTAGCAGCGGAGCCACGGTATAATTTCCATCAGCTTCCCAATCGAGCAACCCAAAAGGGGTATTTTAGGGACTTCCATTCTGGAGCTTTATCCACAATTAATCGAAACAAAAGTCTTATGAGAAATACCCACCCAAAACCCAAAATGAAAACAAAAAAATTTCTTGGACAAAAATTTCTTGCTCAGCTTTCACAGAAGAGGGGTGGTGGCCTGGTGGCTTTCTTTCGAATCTTGGAAGAATTTTTGAAAAGTTCTCACTAAAAAATCTGAATGCATCCCATGTTTGAGTTTTATCATCTAAATCTTCTTAATCTTCAGCCAACTAATTGATAGAATAAATGCAAATGAGAATCACAAGTAGGAATACCAGGAACAAAGGGCGAGATTTTTAAAACAAAATGAAGGAAGCAAAGGACTACTTGATATTAACACCGTTCTTGACCATGTATCTGGATACATTCTGGGAGACCCACGAATCGGAAGCAGTAGGGAAGGAGCTAAGCAGAGACAATATGTCATTGGGGATCCCAACCATGACCTCAATCTCGGAGCCCATGAGAGCTTTCAACGAATCTGGGTCGGCATCGAACAGCTTCACCTTCCCTATCTTGTTGTCCTTGAGAAGATTCACCACAGTGTGGGGAGACAGCCTGTATAGAGTGACAATGCCCCAATTGACTCCTATTCCGAACTCCACCACCAGCACCATACCTGATGACCCAACTACCACCACCACCGCTAGGATGGACAAAAGAACCCTACTACCAATATTACATTTACTCCCGGTAGCAGCGTCTTTAGGGAAAAAAGGGGACATTTTTTTCTTCCCTTTCTCGGAATGTTTTGGAGGGGACAGGTTCTCAGAGATACTAACTAGCCTGTAGTACACCAAGCATGCAACGCAACCACAAAGCTTGAGTTGCACTGTTAATCGCTGCAATGTACTCTGCCTCCGCTGTAAACAATGCAATCACTTGTTGCTTCTTCAAACTCCAGGAAAACATGCAAGAACCAATAAAAAAAAATGCATACCTTGAAGTACTCTTCCTCTATACTATATCACCTATCCAATTACTATCTGTGTAACCAAATAGTTCAATTAGATCATTTTCTGAATAAAAAATGTCATTACTACAAGTACCTCCAATATATCTCAAAATCCTCTTAGGCGCCTGCAAATGTGATTGATGTAGATTTTGCATGAACCTGCTAATCAAGCCAACAACAAAATTGATATCTGGCCTCAAACTCCCTGCCAAACTTTTAAAGTAGGTGAGATCCACATATCCACCAGTACCTTTCTTGGTTAATCTCAAATTTTCCTTCATCTGACATCATAATCAGCTTGCTATATCCATCTTGAATTTCTTCAAAATGTCACCTAATTTTTTTTTGATATATAAAAATCCCACTATCAGACTGAAAGACTTCAATTCTCAAGAAATATGACATGAGTCCCATATCTATCATCTCAAATTGCTTAATCATAGCCTCCATGAACTCTGCAATCAACTCTAGATTATTTATTGTAAAAATTAAATCATCTACGTACAAACATACAAGAAAAATATCACTATGGACAGAAGATTTAATATATAAAGTGTGCTCATACGAACACCTTATTTTCCACACTCTTGGGACTTGTTTCAATTCATATGAGGCTCTCTTCAATCTATACACCTTATTTTCCTAATCTCTTCTAACAAATCCTACTGCCTTGACAACTATTTGATAAATTTTTCAGTTATTTTGGATAGCTAAAGAAATTATCATACAGACTGTGTCAAACCTGGTAACGGAAACAAATATTTCAAAATAATCAATCTCGAATTTCTATTTGTATCCCTTCACCTCTAATTTCACCTTGTATCTATCAACATATTCACTAGGTTTAAAATTTGTCTTGTATACCCACTTCACTTCAATAGTTTTCTTACCGGTTAGAAAAGAAGTAAGCTCTCAGGTGTCATTCTTTTCTATGGCATGAATTTCTTCCTCCATTACTTTCACCCAACGATCATCACTAGCTGTCTCCTCACACACAACTGGATCACAGTATGCAAACAAAGCAAAATTAACAATATTTTCATCAGAAGGAACATCATCTAGTATAATAACTTAATCCTATAAATAAGCTGGCATCTGTCGCTGACGTTGTGGACGTCCAGTTAATTTAGTCTGTGGACCCTGAGCAACTAGTGATAGCTGAACATCATCATTAGGATCCTCTTGTTGATAATTTAGAGTCACATCTGCTATTTTAGGATCTCCAATAGACCAGTTCCAAACACCTCTTTCGTTAAAAGTCACATCTATAGTCACTATCACCTTTTTTTATCACAAGATTATATGACCTATAAGTCCGAGAGATTTCACTATAACCAATAAATACACATTTCTCTTCCTTATCATCAAATTTCTTTCTTAATTGATCAAGATTATAAGAATAAGCAATACACCCAAAATACTCTGAGATGACCAATAAATGTTCTTCTACCACTCCAAATTTCTTCTGAAATTTTTTCGGGAACACTTCTAGTAGGACACCTGTTTAACAGATAAATTGCACAAGAAACCGTCTTTGCCCAAAAAGATTTTGACATATTTTTCAATTTTAATATACACCTCACCATATCCGTAGCTATCCTATTTTTCATTTTTGTTACTCCTTTTTATTGGAGAATGTATCTAATAGGCAACTGATGCTGTATCTCATTTTTTTTAAGAAAATTATCACACACTAAATATTTCTGACCCCTATCTATTATCAAAATTTTAATCTGACAGCTATTTTACCTTTTAACAAAAGTTTTAAAAATTTAGAAGTGTTACAGGCATCAGATTTTTGTTTTAAAAATACACCCAGGCTTTTTTTTGTTTTTACTAAAATCATTAATAAAGGTAATAAAATACCTGCAACCATCATTAGAAAAGACCTCCACGGTGTATAAATTTGAATGAATAATTTCTAAAGATTTTCTGACCCTCCATGATTTACTAGTTTGAAAAACATTCCTGTGTTGCTTTCCCAAAATACACATATCACACACTCTACCATAATTTTTAATACTAGGCAGCCCACTAATCAATCTTTTGCTAACAAAAAATCTAAAAACTAATCAAAATTCAAATGACAAAATCGCATATGCCATAACCAATTATTATCATCTATCACCATACTCAAACAGAAAAATTTTGGCAGAACTCAAATTCAGTGAAAATAAATAATTTGAAGTCATTGGTACACAGGCAATCACCAATATTTTTATCAAAAATTGTACAAGTACCATTCTTGATACGAATATCATATATTTTTTTCTCAAACAGTGGCCCATACTCAACAAATTATGATGCAATTCAAGAACATAGAAAACATTAGAAATAAAATTACTAAACCTATTTTTTAGGCTAATAGGAATTTTTTCTTTGCCAAACACTGGTAAAAGAGTGTTATTTCCAAATTTAATTTGACCACTGATAGATTCTTCAAATTCAGCAAATAATTCTTTCTTGCCAAACATATGATTACTGCAACCCGTATCCAAATACCATTTATTTTTATCAACCACATCAATAACATTACAGCCTAATAATAAAGTCTTAAATTTTTTATTATTATTCTGCACTCGATTTTCAACAACATTAATCTAAAAATTTCTGTCTATATTTTTTTTTCAAATCAACATTCAAATTGTCTATGGCCAATTTTTCACATTTATAACATCGAATTCTCTGTCCAAATTATTCTAATTAAAATTATTTCTTGTGCCAAAATTACCACCTCTACCCCTACCAGAACCACCTCTAAAATTAAAATTATTACCTCTATCGTGTCCAAGATTTGATGTATCTCCTTTGCCTTTATTATTGTTACCCCGACCATTTTTGTTATTGTAACCCCCTCTGTTCCTCTGGCTGGATTCACCTTGTTCTCTGCCATTATATTGTCTCTCAAATTTAGCTGTGTTTGCAATGCCTTCTCTACTGTATCCTTCTCCAGAGTATCCTGTAACTTCCCATTAATTCTTTGTTCATGTAGAATTAACGACCCATGCAAGTTTTCAATACTCAAATCTTCCAAATCTTTCTTTCATTTCCTAGATTACAGTTACCACATGATCAAACTTTTAATATCTGACAAACGAGAAAAATATGATTCAATAGATTCTGACTTCTCCATCATCACAAGTTCAATTTTCTTTTTCAACATCCCTCAAATTATTTTATTGGACCCTGTCAATCCCTTTGTATGTTTTCTCCAATATATCCCAAATCTCCTTTGTCGTATCAGCCGTAGCAATTTTTTTAAAAATTGGCATGTCAATTGTATGATGAATCTGTGACAAAGTCAAGCTATCTTTTACCTTATCATTCTCACCATCTTCCTAGGCAAGTGCAGATTCAATACATCGATGTAATTTACATGTTTTAAGATGAGTTATGATTTGTTTTTGCCAAAATTTGAATTCAGCCTTTGTTTTGAATTTTTGGATAGAACAAATAATATTGGGGTTAGGATTTGCCATACTTCAATCTATCGTAATTCTGGTACCACTTTGATGGATCCAAATTAATAAATACACAAAAATCCATAAGAACAATCAAGAAAAACAGATATAGAGGCAAAGAAATTCTTTATTGATGAAAATCAAGCAGTGGCGCAAAACAAAGAAAAAACACCAGACAGAGGCTTCTCACTATAATATCTTTATGCATGACAGGTGTCAAACTTGTGCAATAATAAATGTCTACTCAAATAAAATACAAATTTTTGTATATAGCGGTGATTAGGGTCAAATCCACAGGGATTGGAAAAAATTACTTTCTTCTAGAGGCTAGAGTACGGGGGGTTTTTATAAAAATGAAAATAATTAAACAGCTCAAATAAATATACTAAATGTCAATTTATTAAAATCGAATCAAGAACAAATAAACTCTAGCCACAAAATAACTTTGAAAATAGTTCAATTAATTGATCATTGATACAATAATAATTTCATTTACTCACTGATAAATAAGTTATAACTGTCAAACATGCGATGACAATCAACTTTTCTTTACTATATTGGTGGTCAAGGTACGACCGTTAACCACTTTCCTAATTAAGAAATAACCCTAAATACGATCTTAAAGTTTAATTTTCTAATTACCTTAAGAATTAGAGAAGCCCTGTTCTAATCAATAATACACTACAAGAGTTATTTTAAATTAGCACATATGTCTCCCTAACACAAATTCAATCATGCCAGTTATCACCAATTTAGAACAATTAAACAATTAGAGATTTAACTGCTCTAACTGATTTTAAGTTATAAGATTGAATTAACTATCGGGCGCTCTTAATATTCAAATAATATAATAATCATAAGAAATTAAATCAGAGGATATATGAATACGAGTGAACAAAAGAAATAAAAATAATCAATTCAATCTCACAATTTTAGATGAACCAAATCCTCCGTCGTTACTTGACTAGAATAAAGTGTTTAGTTCATCGTCATGGAGAAAGTCATGAGCGAAATAGTTGAACTAAGCACCCAATAAGAAGAAAAGAAAACTTACGTTCTACCACTACAAGTCTATTCGGCTGGAGAAAAGAAAAGCTAAGAAACGATGCTCCCTATTGTTCCGTTCTTCTTCTCGTACTCAACTACCTCTACTTCTAAGCGAAATCAAATTGACAAGAAGTCCGATAAAAACTAATCTCTTATCCGATAAAAAAGAAAAGTCCCAATAGATAAATACTAATCTCTCAGTAGGAGTAGAGAACTCTCCATCCAGTAAAACATCTGACTCGTGCAACTTCAATTGAATTTTGGAGATCAAGTGTCAAATTCCGAACTTCCCAGATATACAGAATTTAGACTTTGACATGCCTACGCAGAACAATAGATTCATGGCTTTAATTCCCATTTCATTCTGAATCCCTACAACCAGTGCCAATTACCAAAAATTAGTAGAGTTTACCAATTAACGCAATATTTGGTAAAATAAAAGAGAGAAACAATCACAAAATTAATCATAAAAATGCAACCTATCAATGTGCCTATCAATGCACCTGTACAATAATATATTAAACACAAACAGCCAGACTTGGTACTTATATCTTATACAAAAACTTATATTAATAAAGAATTCATACCCACATGGGCCATCTTAATAAAACCAACCAATCACACTAAAACCACATGGCAACATAAATAAATAGCCAAAGTTTGGTTTATATTTCTACAAGAACCACTTGGAAATTGTCTGACTCGTAATAGGTACGCTACATAGTAGTTGTACCTGTTTTCACATTTTTTACTCATAGACACAAGCAGAGGTTCCCATGTTCTCAAATGTCGCAAGATGAGAAAATCGTTTAGCATAGGAACTTACGGATACATACCTCAACAGGTACATGAGGTGTTTAGGAATCATCAACTTGCTTTGTTGTGTGTTCACCAATGTTTTCAAACTCAGACCAGACTGGCCGGTTCAATCGATCGAACTGCGAACCGGTCATGTGTCCGGTTCAGTTCATAACTTGTGTTGACTTGGTCCTTGACGGGGTTTTGATATACGTACAAGTTAAAAAATCCGATTTACACCCGTTTCACTGCAAGTATACAGGTCAACTAGTAGTTTAGGGTATATATCGAGTCGATCCCACGAGGAAGAGTGAATAATTACCGGTGTTACTAAAGTTTCTCTATTATTTAGACTATCAATGAATTATAAGAAATGAAATCTACTGAACTTATGCAAAATGACAAATGAACCTCCTTAGGTTATGGTATCCCTCACTACTCATGCAAGTGCTATATTTGGATCATTTAATACTACCATCTAGGCTAATTATGGTGTAATTTCCTCATGCATATGAAACCTACTTTCGTAGTGAATCAATTATACTCATAACTAATCCATACCTATTCTCATGGTTACGAAATTAGCTACAAGTTCATTTCTTCAATGAAATTACATGAAATTAATCACCAAAACCACATAGGTGCACTTCTACTTTCGTGAGTGTACTCCCTATGTTTAGCACTTCTTGAACCAGTGTTAAATCTCAATTTCCATTGCAGAAACAACACCTTAGATAATCACAATTAATGGTACCAAATTAATCATGATTTGAAGAGTTTAAAGTACTAAATAACTTGCTCAAATAATGGCATCAAATAACCAAATAATAAACACTAACAATTATAGAAAGTTCAACCAAACCCAAGGTATAAACTTTAGAGACACATAAATGACATAAAATCCAAAACTTGTATATTAACTAAACTTGGAATCAAATACAAAAGCTAAAGAGTTGGAAAGGAAAAATAACCCTTGTCACATGAGCTCTTTCCTTGCCTTCTTCATCTCCTTCTTCATCTTTGCCTAGCTAATAAACAAGAAGGATGAACTACTAGCTAAACTAACCTACACTAAGAAAATGGAAAAGCTACATTTCTGCAGACTCCAAGCTTCTCCCGTATGATCCTCAGACCTTCCAAATGTCTCTGCATATAAATTGATGAAAAACTCCTTTTCCACTGGTCAAAATTTTCTGCTATGATTCTCCAAGTCTGCTTGTGTTAAGATAGTCAAAAACAATGGCTTCTTTGACTTGGAACTTTTGGCTATACCTCTTCCTTATGTCTTCTGAAGCATGTGCAGCCTACATTTTCTCTCCAACTCTAGCTGGAAAGTAGTGTGAAGATGAGAAAAATGGCTGAGCAGATTTCAGAAATTCGGCTGCCAGACACGTTTTCACTTTTGACCTCACTTCAACTGCAACTTTCTCTATGATAGCTACCGAACTGGCTGTTGTGTAAAACACAAAAGTTGTAGCCCTTTGAGTTAGCTTTCCCATGCTTCAAGAATCATCTAATTTGGAGATCGGTGGACAGAGATATGGTCAAAATACCATAGACTGGTTAATTCTGGGCTTCAACTTCCGACCATCCAGAAAAGCTTCTGTGTTTCGTCTTTTTGACCAGGAAAACGGCTGAATTGGGCTTTGATTTCTTCATACCAAATGTATATATATCTCTTAGCTTCAAAATGGTACAAACATCACCTCAATCGGATATGTGTAGCTCCCGATATGGTCAAAATACGAAAACATGTCAGAGTTGTCAAAGCTGACTTTTCTTGATTCTTTTGTCCTCAAATTGCATTTCTTCTTTAACACTTCATATTTTATTTTCACCATTTTAATCCATTATTAATCATCCCAATATCTTCTCAATGGTCTTCATTTGATGATTGAATCATTAAACCTATAAAATATGAAATTTTTACCATTAAAAGCACTAGAAATGCAATGTTAGCCGCTTTAACATAAAATGTAGATTTTTACCAAAACCTTAGTTATTTTAGTTATAAAAGTAAATAATCAAACCAAAATTAACTAATAAAATGCACTTAAAAATACGTAAAATAAACCCTTGTCAGTCCTAGAACCGGTCAAACTCGTAAAAACCGTTCAAATCATTAAACTCGGATCGAACCGTAAGCCACGGTTTTTTTAATTTTTCACAAAATTGACTGAATTTTGACCAAAATTAACGACTAAACCTAGTCTTCAGTCTTCACTCCAGTCTTCGGTCTTCCTGCTTGGCTGCTCTTGCCGAGTTGCCGTCTCTATTTCCTTCTCGGCTTCTCCCCTTAACCAGTTAACCCTAATCCCTTCTCCAAAGTCCAAACTCCAAACTCCAAACTTGATCCATAGCAATCAACACGAAAGAAGCACGAAGCAAGTAAACTTGATCCATAGCAATTAGCAAAAAGGAAGCATGAAGTTTTTCCACTCATCGCACCAATTCTAACCCAAAAAACTCTGGAATTCAAACTATTACCAGGTTCATTTCTTTTTTTTCCCTTTTTTTTCCTTTCTTTGTTGATTGTTGGGTTTTGGTTATGATCCCCTCGGCCCTCTGTATAGCTATTGCTGTAATTTTTGCGACCCAATCCTTGGATCATTGTCCCTAATCCCCTTTTCTCTGCATCCACAGCCTAGCGTTTCTGTTCATTTATTTCTTGAAGCGACGTCCCGACAATCCCATCTCGTTCACACCATCATCATCAGATTTTCTCAAAACCAACTCAGTCTCAGGTATTTTACTTCAGCTCAACTCCTCTTACTTCTCTCGCCGCAACCCATTGAATGTTCGACTAATTGCCCAAGCGGCCGCTGGTTTTGCCTTTGATCTCCAACTCAGCGTTCTAGCTCGAGTCCGCGGTAGGATCACAGATTACAGAGGCACTGTTTAGATTTCAGTGTCTGATGTTGTCGTGGAGAGGGACCCCAACATGCAGATTCTGCATTGGCTGGATTGTATGAGGTTGGCGCGTCAGTGCTACCACTAGTATTGCAATTTATTTACTTTTATTAACTCTGCTATACAGATGTTATTTAATTCAGGGGAGACAAATGGATTATGAGTCGGATACCATTTGGGCAGGTTAAATTTGTTATTTTGGTGGAAATATTGTTTGCATCTTTGTTATTGGATTTTCTAGCACTTGGCAATTAAAGAGGGCAGAGTGATTAAGTTCCCTTCTTATGTGCTTTTGCTTTATTGGATCTTCGCGGTTTTATCTCTGCGGGGATAAATTGATAGACATCAAACTCAATCCTTAATTTGTATGTCTTTTTCATGTTGTCATTTTCATAACATTGTTCCATTGTATGATTTTCTGGTAGTGCCTTTGCTAATTTTCTGGTAATTCCTTTGCATAATTAAATATGCTAATTTTTTAGATAATGAAGACGAAGTAGAAGATGTTGATTTAGAAATATTTTAGCGTCGAAACTTTTTTAATAATGATGAAGATGATGATTAGCATTAAATATTCAAATTGCAATTCGTATATAATTGTTTGAACTCTTTTATTTTTATTTTTAAGATTTGTATCACTTGGTGTGATGATATTAATATGAATTTTATACTTTTATCACTTGCAAGTGATTCATATAATGGTCTTGGATGGTGATGACGAGTTGTCTTTTTCCCGATCACTCGATAGAAACTCACACATACAATTAGATTAGAAACACTCGGAAGTTACGCCCGTTAAACCTAAGTGGGACCTACAGAGAACCCACGTCCAGCCAATTGGTGACAGGACGAGGCCCCCATGGAACTTAAATCTAGGTTGAAGAACCCACACACAAGCGATGTGGGACGGAAGTCCAACCGGCCCCAATCCCTCCCTCCCCTCGAGCACACCCTCACCATTCATATGGCTTGCTTTTTCCCGATCACTCAGTAGAAACTCACGCACACAATTAGATTAGAAACACTTGGAAGTTACGCCCGTTAAACCTAAGCAAGACCACAGAGAACCCACGTCCAACCAATTGGTGACAGGACGAGGCCCACGTGGAACTTAAGTCTAGGTTGAAGAATCCACACATAATTAATGACGACTTGTCAAGATGGCTTTTTTTGAAGTTTTGTTGTCCCAGAATGACGAAGAAGATTATAGAAGCCTCGGAAATTGGACTTGTTTGGACCTTTTGAGTGTTTTCTAGACTTATATTGTTTTTTTTGTTAATTCTAATATTTAGACAATTGGACATGTAAGTTGGATAACTATGATATTGCTCTTATGTTCGTTGTAGTTTAACATTTATATCTTATTCTGTGCACAGGTATGTGTGTGTGTATATATATTTATTTATTGAATCGGTGAACCAGTGAACCGGTGTGATCGGTTGAACCTCGACCCTTTCACTTCACCGGTTCAATCAACAGTCCGGGTTTTAAAACATTGACTAACTGCTGCTTACAAGATCAGTCATTCACTCTCGGATAGAGTCTGTGTGCGTCATAGTCGGCATGCACACAGCCACCAGGCCACCACCCCTCTTCTGTGAGAGCTGAGCAAGAAATTTTTGTCTAAGAAATTTTTTTGTTTTCATTTTGGGTTTTGGTTGGGTATTTCTCATAAGACTTTTGTTTCGGTTAATTTTGGTTAAGGCTCCAGAATGGAAGTCCCTAAAATACCCCTTCTAGGTTGTTCGATTGGGAAGCTGATGGAAATTATGCGGTGGCTCCGCTGCTAAGTTCCTTGATTGGAACTGAAATATAAGTTTAGGGATTAAATTGGCTATAAATAATGTATAGGGATTAAATTGATGAAAAAAAGTTTAAGGACTAAATTGGCGATTTTCCCGGACAAAATTAAAAGATAGGGACCAAATTGACACTAGTAAAAAAGGTTAGGGACTAAATTAGCGATTTTCCCTTTTTTTTTTTTGGCCTGTTTTTTCCGGGCTTGATCTTCACATGACTTGTGTTTCCTCTCGGGCCACAGTTTCTCTCGGCTCTCGCTTGTCAATAGTTTTTAGCAGACTGACAGCTACCGGGATTACAGTCCCATCAGCCGGTATCTTGCATGCGGCAGTAGCACCCCTGCGGACAGTAGGTAAGATTAAATTCATGTCCCAAATTCTGCCCCAGCTTAATTTTTAACCCAGTCAGTTATTAATTGTGGCCTAAATTCAAAATTTTGATGGAGTCGCTGGTAAGTTTACTGAGAGAATTTTCTTTAATTTATTCTTAGTTCCCTCTGTGTTGTTTGTGAGAAATTTATTGGCTTTTTTCTTTATATGCTTAGGAGAACGAAGAATGTTATATTTGGCAATCTATGATGGAAGAACTGCAGCAGAAGGGTGTAAAAAGGAGGAAGGAATGGAAGAAAAGTAGTTCTAAAAAGTCCAAAAACAAGAAAAAGGTGAGAACTTTAGGGCCTGGTTCAGAAGATGGGATGGTTAAGAAAATGGATAAAAAGATGAAAAAGTTTCTTCAGAAAAAGGCTAGAAGCTATAATTCAGATGATGATGAGGTGGAAGAAGAAGACCGGAATTTGAAGGGGGGAGAAGAGCAGTCAGGAGTAGTGAAAAATGAGGTAAAAGGTGGGTTCGAGTTGAAATTTTCGGATAGTGAGGAAGAAGGAGAAGAGAATGGTGAAGAGAAATTGAGGTTTCGGAGGATGAAGATGGTGAAATTCAGCCAAGAGTTATGAGATTTTCAGAGGGTTGCAAGGCTTTTAGGTTGGAGATTATTTTTGTAACTGTGATTGAATTTGATTAGAGGCGCTTCTTCTTTTTGGTAGGGTCCTGTGTTATCAGCACATAAAAAACTTGTTGCCGAGAAGCGAGCTGAAGAAGAAGCAGAGAGAAAGGTTAAGGGTGAGGCAAAGAAGGAAAAACACCTGGTATATTGATGAATTTGTTTAGTTATTTAGTTATTTTTCATGTTTAGGTTCAAGTAGCGGAATTTAGGAAATGTAATTTCATTGAGTTTTACATGAGTGAAGTTTAGCCTTAATGGTCAAATTAGTGCAAATTTTGCCTTTTCCATTATAATTAGTTCTCACGTGATTTGGTTTTCTTTGCATCAAAAGGTTGGAGAGAAGGGGCATGTGAAGCCTGCTAATTATTTGGATTCACTTGAAAAGCATCTCATTAGAGTTGCTACCAGAGGAGGTATTCCTGACTTTATTGATAATAGAATAATTGTTCTGCAAGGAAACTAAAGGTCTATTTTTTAACTGATGAAGCTTCTGTGTTTCACGTGTCTTGCTGTGCTTTCCAGTGGTCAAGTTATTTAATGCTGTAAGTGGCTTCTCCAAACCTATTATTTTCATATTTCCCAACTAAATATGACTGGTAGTTTTTTTTATTCTAGTTTTTGTGGTTTATGTACATGAACTTTGTGGTACTTAAAATGATTATTTATATGGCATACAGGTCAATAAGGTACAACACTCGCAGAGAGGACTGAATCCCTCAAGGTCGAAAGATGAAAATGGTAGGTGAAAAGCATCAATTCAACATTTCAGACTTTGTGATAGGGCGTAATTTGTTAGTAATTTTATTGTTAATTTCCCCCTTTCTCTTTACCAAATATTGTTTTAATTATTAATATTTACTTATATTTGGTATTTGGACTCAATTTCAGGGAATGGAACCAAAAAGTGCTTAAAAGGGGAAACTATCTTGAGAAAATGGCTCCATGCGTGAGAGACTCCATAAGGCTTCACACACCTGGCCCACAAGATGCTACATACGGATTGAAATTCCTTTTGCTGATGAGAAGAGTTGCTGACTAGGAGTCCTAGGAACAATAGGAGTGGAATTCGGCAGGCCACTTTCCTGTATTCCTCTTGGTCAAATTCGGTGGGGACCACGGGGAGAAGATTGAATCACTTTTGGCCTCTTAGGAGGAAACGTACAGAGGCCAATATATAGCTTGAGGAATAGCTTTTAGCAATAGCTTTAGTTTTCGTTTGCTTGTTCCGGCTTTGAGAGTATCACGTTGGGAATTTTCTCAACAATGAAGAACTAAATTCTTATTTTCTAGTCAAGGGTTAGTTTGAAGACGCGGTTCCAAATATCTGTGAGATCGAATTATTTTACTTATTTCTTTTATTCATTGGTATTCGTACGTTTTCTGATTTAATTGCTTATGATTGTTTTGTTATTTGAATGTCAAGGGCCCGATATTCGAATTAACTTAATAATCTACTGTCATATTAATTAATTGAATCCGTAATTGTTCTATTGATTAATACTAGTGGCAAGTAGCGTGATTGGTTTCATGTTAGGGAAACGTATGATCTAATTTAAACAAACCCTCATAGCGTGTTTGTTAGTTAGGGTTGGGCTTTTCTAATTCTTAATGCAATCGAGAAATTAAATCCTACGGTCGTACCTAGGGTTATTTCTTGGTTAGAGAAATAGTTAACGGTCGTACCTTGACTATCGAAAAAGTAAGGAAAGGTTTAGTTGTTTATCACGTGTATGACAACTATAACCAATCTAGTAATGAGTAATTGAATTATCTTTGCATCGATGATCAGTTGAATGGACCGTGTCTGAAAAGTTGCACCTTTGGCTAGAGTCGTATTGGTATTGATTAATTCCTGTTTGTTTCTATTAGTTGTTTCATTAGTTGGTTAATTAGTTATTTTATATTTTTCAAAAATCCCCCATGCTTTAAACTCTAGAGGAAACGAATTATCCCCAATCCCTGTGGATTCGACCCTGCTTACCACTATTTACAAAAATTAACTTTAGTTTAGCAGGTTTTTATTATTGCACAGGCTGACAACCTGTCAATTTTTGGCGCCGTTGCCGGGGAAATTAACCGGGATAATAAAAAGTGGACCAGTCCCCGCAAGCTACAGCCAACGTCTTTCCTCCTTCGCCGCGCCACCGTAATAGCACCACCTGTCCAATTTCGACAGGTGGAGGTATTGGAATTTCTCCCTCCACTAGTAGTTTTTCTAGATCCTTCTTTTCTGGATTTTGCGCCTTAATTTTCTCTATCTCATTGGGTTCAATTGTTGCTCTGTTTGGAGCTTAGTTGTTGGTGTCAGTTACATTGTTGAGCATTAATTGGGCTTCGGCTGATTGCGGTTTCTATTGCATCTGGAGGGATAATATTTGACGGCACTTCTGCCAGTTCATTTGTTTGAGAATTGTTGGGGGTGATTTGGGAGCTACTTGTCAATCGATTCCATTGTTAATTTCTGCTATTCTTTGGTACTGATTAGTGTGTTCGGCTTTATCAAGTGCTTTGGGTTGCATTTTGGTTTAATTCTTCCTTTTACGTGCACCAGTGGTACTGGTTGTGGTGGTTGGCCTAAATTTCTTCATCTTCTATGATTGACTGCCTAATTGACTACTGGATTTTGGTGATTCGATTGTGTCTCGAATTCTAAACTGTGGTAGCTGGAATTGCCAATTTCTTGGGTTAGTTGCTCATTTTAGTACATTGAATTGGGTAATTGACTGTCTAATTGGAGACAATAGTACGATTTTGGGTCGAATTGTGTCTAGTTTGCTACATTTGGTGTCTCATTGGGGGTCCTTCTCGGCGTTTGTTTGTTGAATAGGGGTTTATTGGGACTACTAGTGCTTATTGTTTGCTATTGCTGTCTTGTTGAGACATTTTTATAGCTCTTGGGTGCTTGCATTGTGCTTTTTATTGTTTGGAGTTGCCTGCTAATTACCATGGTGAGCCCCAGATCCTCTTCTAGGTCTAGGACCTTCCAACCTCCACCCCGCTCATCGCCGCCGCTGTCGCTTGGACCAAGACGTACGCCGGAGCTCTCATTTCCTCTGCAATCCTTCATTGCTGCACACTACCGTCGCATCATTTTCACTCCACCGTTCCCACCTATTCCATAGCCGCCCGAGACATTCCACCATGTATTCAGGGAAGTTCCGTTGCCCTTCTTCTTGCTTTTGTTGTTTATTTGTTACATTGAGGGCAATGTACCATTCAGGTGTGGGGGGGAGTTCGACTGGTATCTCTTTAATTTTCTGTTTTTGGTACTGCTTATCTTGGTGATCAACAATTGCCTGGCAAACTCATTCTTCTATTGCTAAATGTGATTTATTTTATAAATTTAGTTTCGGTGGCAAGTGAAAGCATATTGTCTTGGTGAATATCATGAGTTTAATGACTTTGTGCGAATTATGGTTAACTTGTTTAGGCAATATAAATATTTTGCTAGTAACTGTTGTGTGGATTGGTCCCCTGTTGACCTTAGTTCTCCATGTTTAGGAGATGACGTGGGCCATGATCTTTAATTGTCTGGTATTTTGGTACTTTGTTGTGAATAACATATGGCTATACTCCGCTAGTGTCGTCACCCAGTAACCGGGAGTCTTCACCACAAGTGTCGACTCTCGCGTCAAAAAGTGGCGATATCTACGAGTAGGTGGTCCTGAAGCGATGAAAAGTTGAGTAACCGGGTTCTTTCATCTAAAAATGTCAGAGTTCACGTCAAAAGACTTGAATGGCTTGGGACTAAGCATTTATTCGTTCAAAAAAAAAACAAAAGCAAAAACAAAACAAAAAAAAGAAAAAAAGAAAAAAAAAGGGACGAAAAAGAAAAAAGAACAGATGTGAAGAATATGTAAGCTTATGATCATGTTGGCCTGCCGATCCTTGGTTCTTAATGTCGAGATTTTGGTTGTCAGATGGACCAATTGCTGACTGTTGCTAGTTTAATATTTTGATTTCCTAGATGAGTTAGCCATGAATTGGACAAGTCTCTGATTTTAGCAGCTAACCGGGAGGAATATGTCTTGACACTTAGCCACTGAACCTTGATTTTGGAGTAAGCACAGCTTGGCAATAGATGACGGGAGAGCTGGCCATTGTTTGACTTTAGTTGTTCTCATACTTGAGGACAAGCATGATTTAGGTGTGGGGGGAATTGATAGGGCGTAATTTGTTAATAATTTTATTGTTAATTTCCCCCTTTGTCCTTACCAAATATTGTTTTAATTATTAATATTTACTTATATTTGGTATTTGGACTCAATTTCAGGGAATGGAACCAAAAAGTGCTTAAAAGGGGAAACTATCTTGAGAAAATGGCTCCATGCGTGAGAGACTCCATAAGGCTTCACACACCTGGCCCACAAGATGCTACATACGGATTGAAATTCCTTTTGCTGATGAGAAGAGTTGCTGACTAGGAGTCCTAGGAACAATAGGAGTGGAATTCGGCAGGCCACTTTCCTGTATTCCTCTTGGTCAAATTCGGTGGGGACCACGGGGAGAAGATTGAATCACTTTTGGCCTCTTAGGAGGAAACGTACAGAGGCCAATATATAGCTTGAGGAATAGCTTTTAGCAATAGCTTTAGTTTTCGTTTGCTTGTTCCGGCTTTGAGAGTATCACGTTGGGAATTTTCTCAACAGTGAAGAACTAAATTCTTATTTTCTAATCAAGGGTTAATTTGAAGACGCGGTTCCAAATATCTGTGAGATCGAATTATTTTACTTATTTCTTTTATTCATTGGTATTCGTACGTTTCTGATTTAATTGCTTATGATTGTTTTGTTATTTGAATGTCAAGGGCCCGATATTCGAATTAACTTAATAATCTACTGTCATATTAATTAATTGAATCCGTAATTGTTCTATTGATTAATACTAGTGGCAAGTAGCGTGATTGGTTTCATGTTAGGGAAACGTATGATCTAATTTAAACAAACCCTCGTAGCGTGTTTGTTAGTTAGGGTTGGGCTTTTCTAATTCTTAATGCAATCGAGAAATTAAATCCTACGGTCGTACCTAGGGTTAGTTTCTTGGTTAGAGAAATAGTTAACGGTTGTACCTTGACTATCGAAAAAGTAAGGAAAGGTTGGTTGTTTATCGCGTGTATGACAACTATAACCAATCTAGTAATGAGTAATTGAATTATCTCTGTATCGATGATCAGTTGAATGGACCGTGTCTGAAAAGTTGCACCTTTGCTAGAGTCGTATTGGTATTGATTAATTCCTGTTTGTTTCTATTAGTTGTTTCATTAGTTGGTTAATTAGTTATTTTATATTTTTCAAAAATCCCCCCATGCTTTAAACTCTAGAGGAAACGAATTATCCCCAGTCCCTGTGGATTCGACCCTGCTTACCACTATTTACAAAAATTAACTTTAGTTTAGCAGGTTTTTATTATTGCACAGGCTGACAACCTGTCAATTTTTGGCGCCGTTGCCGGGGACTGGTGCCAGATTAATTTGTTTCTTTTGAGTTCATCTTGTTTTTATTTTTTTTATTTATTTTCTCTTATTTTTTTTATCTGGTTTATGGCTGCTAACATTCCGTATTTTGATGATAGACTGGACTTTATTCCTGAATGGGGTTATGAGACTCATGTTTTTTCTAATGATCAAGTGGCTGTTGCAAATTATGGAAGTTATTTTGCCTCAGATCATGCAACTGATATATACCCTGCATTTCAAGATGGCCTAAGTGCTCCAATCAGTGCTTTTGGAGATTTTTCACCTCAATATCAAATGTGGTATAACCCTTATTCAAACGGGCATGATCAAGGATGGTGGGATGATTCCAATTTTAATTATACAACCAGGACCAATGGATTTTCAACAGCAAGAATTTCAACAGCCATCACCCATGTCAGGTATATCTTGTGAAGATATGAGTGAATTACTAGCTGCTAATATATATCGAACTTGGCAGGAGACACAAGCGATGGCGGATCAAGTGCAACTATTGATATCCGGGATGGCAGATCAAATACATCTATTGACATCCAAGATAACGCGATTAGCTTCTCATCTTGAAGAATTGCCCTCACAAACCAATATCAACCTTGAAGAAGATGAGAGTGCAATTATCCGGCCAAATGACATGGAACTGCAAGAGTTTCAAGGAAACGGATCTAAAAGATGGCAGTTGAAAAGGAAGCTGAAGTGCAAGAAATGAGGCCCCAAGTATCAACTCGACCAAGTGAATGAATCCAGTGAACAATCTCCAAATACGGTGATATCTTCTCCATTCTTTAATCAATATTCTCCTGACTCTTATTCTTCAATTCCTGTTAATGAGATTGACTTTATTATACCAGAAAATTTTGAATTTCATGACAGGAATAAATTAAGAGTGGCGATGGCAAGATATCTTGGACCAATAAATGCACGTGAGGGAGGAGTAGATGGAGAATGTAAATTATCGTTGACTTGTTTGGCGCCATTTACTAGTCCATGGAAGCCCGTAGCTCATGTGTCCAAAAATTACTCTATTTAACGAGGGCTATCAGGATTATATAGAGGATGAAACACTGAAACGAGCTACAAGATTTTACCCTCCCTGAACAAACATGACAATGTCTAGCCAAAGACGTTAAAGAAAGGCGCTTTTTGGGAGGCAACCCAAATATTGGTTTTGTTTGTTTTTTGTTGTTCAATTCTTTAAATTTGTCGTTTCTCACTTGGGTACTATTCGATCTTGATATTTTCCTTCACTGTGATCAGGACAGGTAATCTTGGCGTGCCCACGCGAGGAGGGCACGCGTTAATCGTCTCAACCCCAAACCTCATGCGTAGAGGACGTTTGTAAATCATGGCGTGCCCGCGCGTGTTGGTAAAAACTCAATAGCTCGCGACGTTCGCAGGAAATTGAATCTTGGCGTGCCACCGCGAGGAGGGCACGCGTTAAGTTGCAAAAAAATGACTCTCAAGGTCAGTGGACGTTTTATAATCTTGGCGTGCCCACGCGGTTGTTTGACGACCCAAAATCTAAAAAAAAAAAATTGAAAAAAAATATTTCCTTTTAAACCTTCAGTTTTTGTTTTTTTCAAGATTCAAATTTTGAAATTTTAATTCGGAAAAAAATGAAAAAATTTTTGAAAAAATAAAAGCCAAAAACTATTTTCTTTTCTTTTCTTTTCTTTTTCTCTTTTTCTTTTCCTTCTTTTTTTCCTTTCTTTCTTCCTTCTTCCCCGCTACCTGGCTTCTTCTTTTTCCTTCTTTTCTTCTTCCGCCGCCGCTCGCTCCTTCCATCGCCGCCACTTCCAAGCTCGATCTCACTCTAGCGCCTCTCTCCTTGCTTGGTTCTCCACCACCACAGCCCCTCACCTCGCTCAGCTCTCTCTCTCCGTCTCGATCTCCCTCTCTGCCGCGCTAGCCGCCATGGTCGCGGCCACCCGCGAGCCACCACCAACGACCAGCGCAAGCCGCTGTCTTCGCGCGTCCCCAGCTCTTCAACCCTTGCTCAACCCGCGCGCGTCTTCTTCTCCACCTGCAAGCTGCAGCCGACGCCTTTCCTCCTTCGCCGCGCCACCGTAACGGCACCACCTGTCCAATTTCGACAGGTGGAGGTATTGGAATTTCTCCCTCCACTAGTGGTTTTTCTGGATCTTCTTTACTGAATTTTGCGCCTTAATTTTCTCTATCTCGTTGGGTTCAATTGTTGCTCTGTTTGGAGCTTAGTTGTTGGTGTCGGTTACATTGTTGAGCATTAATTGGGTTTCGGCTGATTGCGGTTTCTATCGTATCTGGAGGGATAATATTTGACGGCACTTCTGCCAGTTCATTTGTTGAGAATTGTTGGGGGTGATTTGGGAGCTACTTGTCAAACGATTCCATTGTTAATTTCTGCTATTCTTTTGGTACTGATTAGTGTGTTCGGCTTTATCAAGTGCTTTGGGTTGCATTTGGATTAATTCTTCCTTGTACGTGCACCAGTGGTACTGGTTGTGGTGGTTGGCCTAAATTTCTTCATCTTATATGATTGACTGCCTAATTGACTACTGGATTTTGGTGATTCGATTGTGTCTCGAATTCTAAACTGTGGTAGCTGGAATTGCCAATTTCTTGGGTCAGTTGCTTATTTTAGTACATTGAATTGGGTACTTGACTGTCCAATTGGAGACAATAGTACGATTTTGGGTCGAATTGTTTCAGTTTGCTACATTTGGTGTCTCATTATGGGTCCTTCTCTGCGTTTGTTTGTTGAATAGGGTTTATTGGGACTACTAGTGCTTGTTGTTTGCTATTGCTGTCTTGTTGAGACATTTTTATAGCTCTTGGGTGCCTGCATTGTGCTTTTTATTGTTTGGAGTTGCCTGCTAATTACCATGGTGAGCCCCAGATCCTCTTCTAGGTCTAGGACCTTCCAACCTCCACCCCGCTCATCGCCGCCGCTGTCGCTTGGACCAAGACGTACGCCGGAGCTCTCATTTCCTCTGCAATCCTTCATTGCTGCACACTACCGTCGCATCATTTTCACTCCACCGTTCCCACCTATTCCATAGCCGCCCGAGACATTCCACCATGTATTCAGGGAAGTTCCGTTGCCCTTCTTCTTGCTTTTGTTGTTTATTTGTTACATTGAGGGCAATGTACCATTCAGGTGTGGGGGAGTTCGACTGGTATCTCTTTAATTTTCTGTTTTTGGTACTGCTTTATCTTGGTGATCAACAATTGCCTGGCAAACTCATTCTTCTATTGCTAAATGTGATTTATTTTATAAATTTAGTTTCGATGGCAAGTGAAAGCATATTGTCTTGGTGAATATCATGAGTTTAATGACTTTGTGCGAATTATGGTTAACTTGTTTAGGCAATATAAATATTTTGCTAGTAACTGTTGTGTGGATTGGTCCCCTGTTGACCTTAGTTCTCCATGTTTAGGAGATGACGTGGGCCATGATCTTTAATTGTCTGGTATTTTGGTACTTTGTTGTGAATAACATATGGCTATACTCCGCTAGTGTCGTCACCCAGTAACCGGGAGTCTTCACCACAAGTGTCGACTCTCGCGTCAAAAAGTGGCGATATCTACGAGTAGGTGGTCCTGAAACGATGAAAAGTTGAGTAACCGGGTTCTTTCATCTAAAAATGTCAGAGTTCACGTCAAAAGACTTGAATGGCTTGGGACTAAGCATTTATTCGTTCAAAAAAAAAAAACAAAAGCAAAAACAAAACAAAAAAAAAGAAAAAAGAAAAAAAAGGGACGAAAAAGAAAAAAGAACAGATGTGAAGAATATGTAAGCTTATGATCATGTTGGCCTGCCGATCCTTGGTTCTTAATGTCGAGATTTTGGTTGTCAGATGGACCAATTGCTGACTGTTGCTAGTTTAATATTTTGATTTCCTAGATGAGTTAGCCATGAATTGGACAAGTCTCTGATTTTAGCAGCTAACCGGGAGGAATATGTCTTGACACTTAGCCACTGAACCTTGATTTTGGAGTAAGCACAGCTTGGCAATAGATGACGGGAGAGCTGGCCATTGTTTGACTTTAGTTGTTCTCATACTTGAGGACAAGCATGATTTAGGTGTGGGGGGAATTGATAGGGCGTAATTTGTTAGTAATTTTATTGTTAATTTCCCCCTTTGTCCTTACCAAATATTGTTTTAATTATTAATATTTACTTATATTTGGTATTTGGACTCAATTTCAGGGAATGGAACCAAAAAGTGCTTAAAAGGGGAAACTATCTTGAGAAAATGGCTCCATGCGTGAGAGACTCCATAAGGCTTCACACACCTGGCCCACAAGATGCTACATACGGATTGAAATTCCTTTTGCTGATGAGAAGAGTTGCTGACTAGGAGTCCTAGGAACAATAGGAGTGGAATTCGGCAGGCCACTTTCGTGTATTCCTCTTGGTCAAATTCGGTGGGGACCACGGGGAGAAGATTGAATCACTTTTGGCCTCTTAGGAGGAAACGTACAGAGGCCAATATATAGCTTGAGAAATAGCTTTTAGCAATAGCTTTAGTTTTCGTTTGCTTGTTCCGGCTTTGAGAGTATCACGTTGGGAATTTTCTCAACAGTGAAGAACTAAATTCTTATTTTCTAGTCAAGGGTTAATTTGAAGACGCGGTTCCAAATATCTGTGAGATCGAATTATTTTACTTATTTCTTTTATTCATTGGTATTCGTACGTTTTCTGATTTAATTGCTTATGATTGTTTTGTTATTTGAATGTCAAGGGCCCGATATTCGAATTAACTTAATAATCTACTGTCATATTAATTAATTGAATCCGTAATTGTTCTATTGATTAATACTAGTGGCAAGTAGCGTGATTGGTTTCATGTTAGGGAAACGTATGATCTAATTTAAACAAAACCCTCGTAGCGTGTTTGTTAGTTAGGGTTGGGCTTTTCTAATTCTTAATGCAATCGAGGAATTAAATCCTACGGTCGTACCTAGGGTTAGTTCTTGGTTAGAGAAATAGTTAACGGTCGTACCTTGACTATCGAAAAAGTAAGGAAAGGTTGGTTGTTTATCGCGTGTATGACAACTATAACCAATCTTAGTAATGAGTAATTGAATTATCTCTTGCATCGATGATCAGTTGAATGGACCGTGTCTGAAAAGTTGCACCTTTGGCTAGAGTCGTATTGGTATTGATTAATTCCTGTTTGTTTCTATTAGTTGTTTCATTTAGTTGGTTAATTAGTTATTTTATATTTTTTCAAAAATCCCCCATGCTTTAAACTCTAGAGGAAACGAATTATCCCCAGTCCCTGTGGATTCGACCCTGCTTACCACTATTTACAAAAATTAACTTTAGTTTAGCAGGTTTTTATTATTGCACAAGCTGACAACCTGTCACTTTGATATATTATTTTTTAACAACAAGGTTCTCGCTTCAAGTACATGGTATTATTCCTTATTATCTTTCCCATGCTTCTGTTCTCACAACAATCTAATTTTGAAGCCTAATATTGTTCTTGACTTGATATTCATCAATACCTTCTCTTTTACTTTAAAAGAATTTGTATTCAGACTTTGAGGCTTTAGTTACTTGGTTCAAAATGTCCATCAAAAGCTTCTCTTGCTTCCAAAAATGCATTATAAGGGGGATCCATTTAGTGGTCGGGCTTAAAATTTTTCTTCTTGAGCTACGTAAATCAGTTTAATTTGTTCTATATCATAAATTGCATCTTCTTTGACAACATCTTCTTCGGTGTAAATATTTTTGATGGCGGAGATTCTTCTGATGGTAGAAAGTCTTAAATAAAACTCGAATTGCATGGACAAGTGTCATCCAAGCCAAGGGAGTGGATGGAAGTTTACTGAGATCTGGACCGGAAGGAAGGAATTGAATTACATGACGAGGTTAGCCATTAGAATTAGAAGATACGGATTACTTTAAGTTCTTCTCTAGAGATATAACTTACCTATTTAATTTCTTAGAGCCTTCAGATGTAGTTAACACTAATCAGTTTTAAACACTATAACTTGTTTTTTTCTAAGAACTTGATCATTTGCAAAGAACAGCCCAATTCAAGGTTTTCTCTTGGTTTTCCTAAACTTTTGTGTGATCATGAAGACTATGTACTTGCCCACTTCTACTTGCCTTATAAAACAAGTCTTCTGAACTAGTATTAGTTGCAGATCATTGTGCCTAAATTGGAAAGCAGCAAATTTCCATAGTTGGAACTTGAGATGTCATATGAAGATACTTTGTAGTTTAAATATGATGTTGGTCTCTTTTTATCTATCTTGTAGTGCATGGAACAGGTGGATAACCAGAGAACTCTGTGTGTGTGTGTGTGAGAGAGAGAGAGAGAGAGAGAGAGAGAGAATCTTTATCGACCTTCAAAATTACAAACGTTCACTCTGCTGAAACTTGCTGTCACACTGCCTCCTCCGTAATATTAGGCAGAGCTACTTCAAGTAGTTGTATTGCAACTGAAAAGTGTGGTCTTCTGATTAGTCATTTTTCAATCAGTTTTAGAAAGAAACAAGTTGGTTTTTGACTGTCTAGTTAAGGGGATTTATTTGTAATTCACCCTGAGCTGCAAAGTACATTGACATGCTATTTCAACTCAAATTTAGGCTAATACATGTCCTTAATGCTGTGATTATGAAATGGGATTTTTTTTAGCGTGAAAGTTAGGAAATGGTAATTTCATTTCAGCTGGGAGGTGGTGATCTCCATCTCATCAGTGCACTTAATAGTAATCATAATGTACATCTCACTGCTTATGGCCTTCTAAGCATACATGAATTTAGCTGGTAAAGTACATAGTTGCATCTATTGAGCATCCCTTTGGGAGCTGAGGTTATAATCAGTTTGATTAGTTTTAATTTGTCTTTCTTGGGTGTCGGGAGTTTCTAGGCTGGTAAAGTACATAGTTGCATCTATTGAGTTTCTCTGAGGTTATAATCAGTTTGATTAGGTTTAATTTGCCTTTCTTTTTAATCTGTGCACCAACGTTAAGTGCTTTCACTCTTGAGCAACTTTATACAAATTCTCATTTTTTTAACATCGAGTGATATGGATATTTATGTTGTTATCTTAAACCTGCTGTAATTAAGAAGCGGAGGAAAGAGGCTTTTTTCTCAGTCTTCGGCCAGACCCCTTCCCAAAAAACTGGGAGCATAGAAAAGGTCAATCTCTACACGTTTGATCCTAGTCTTGGTGTTTGAACTAAATTGCTTTCTGTTTCTACCTTTTTTTCCTTTGTGCATGACGTATTTTGGATTTCATCAATTTTTTGCCCTTTTAAATTCTTAATAAGGTAGTCAATTAATTTGCTATATTATGTGTAGATTGGTGCATCTGCTGGCACTGGTTCTGTTGATGCTCCTGCATGGGCGCCATTGCGTGATAATTACATGTTAACAAACTCTAAGTTGAAGTACTGGGATAAGATGCCAGTGTTATACCCATTCTGTAACGCAACATCCCATCTCATTGCTTGTCCGAATTTCTGCCGATGCAGGACACAGCTGCTGTAGATGACTTTGGGTTGCGACCAGATGCAGATAGTTCATCTGATGATGAGTAGTAAATGTCAGGATAAATTACAGTCGACTTGCAATGCTTGGATGCAGCCAACTGGATGGAGCTGGAGATGATCTAAACAGAAGCAAGAAGTTGACTCTTGTCCTCTTCATTCCAAAAGCCGTTGTCTATTATTATCATTAGAGATGAGACATCATAGACAGATTCTAACCTTGATTTGGACAGTTCCATACTCCATTTTCAAGACTTGGACAGGGTTCGGTTTCAAGGGTTCCAGCTCAATCGTAATTCAATTTTCATCCAAAAAAAAGAAAGGAAAAAGAAAACGTAGCGTCAGTGAACCATTTTCATCAGAATCCCCATCAGTCTCGCATGACTATCTTAGGATCATCATTGTATCTACCTGTGAATAGTCTCATTGCCCACAAACACCATGTTAGAAACAATATCATAATTATATAGGACTTCATTGTCCAATGTCCAGTATAACTCAATTAAAAGAAAAAGGAAAGAATCATTTAAAATGTCCTTTATATTTTATAAAATGATTTTTTTCGTCTTTCATTTTTAAAAGTGTAATTTTATGTTCCTTATGAATTTATATTGATCAAATTTGATCCCTATTTAGGTTGCCTAAGTAGTTTTGGGTGGAATTTACTCTGTACCTTGCACATAATTATTTTTTAGGGGTAAAATTGTCAAATAATATTTTACATAATCCAATCCATAGTCTCTGACATTTCATGAAATGAATTTTTTCATCCCTCATTAATTATGTGTACGAATAGTTTTTTTTTTTTAAGCTTATGTATATGTCTATTTGATTGCACCTACAATTACAATTAGCTTGTTCAAATAAAATTAAATAGAGATATATTGCATAAAAATAAATAGAGATATATTACATGCCATTCATATTGTTTAGGTGAAATCAAATAAACATATATATGAGTTTTTAAAAAAAAGAAAAAAACTATTTGTACACATAATCAATGGGAGATGAAAAAATTTATTTTGTGAAATGCGAGGGACGGAAAAAAATTCATCTTATAAATTGTGAGGAACTTTGAATCGGATTATGTGAAATGTGATTTGACAATTTTGCCTCTAAAAAATTGATCACATGCAAGGCTCGTTGTGAATTCCAGTCAAGAACTAGTCGGAAACCTAAGTAGGAACCAAATTTTATCAATGTAAATTTATAAGGGACATAAAATTATACTTTTTAAAAATAAGGTACGGAAAAAAATCATTTTACAAAATTATGAGAGACATTCTAAGCAATTTTCCCAAAGAAAAATTCGCAAAACACCTCTCAACCATCATTATCTAGTACAAGAAATTGCTCCGTGGTTAGCATGAAGTTTCTGCAAAAGCACAAGACCAAAAGAAATCAACTTTAATTGTAGTTTGTATTGGGATTTTTTTTTACACGGAAAATGTAGTGTGATAAGTATTACCAATTTTTATGTTTTCTAGATCAGCTAAATTTCTTTTAAATTAACGCATTTTACAAAGCCAATCTTGTGTCAAAAGTGTAGCTTTTGACTCTTTGATTGAGAATTTGATTGCAAGTACTCAATCAAATTTAAGAAAATTATTTTTAGAATTAACTTTTTATGCACTAACAATATAGTAATTTTTTATATTAGCAAATTTTTATACATGCCACATGTGCATGATTTGAATTTTAAATTTAAATTCATATTATATGGCATGATTTTAACCTATTAGTGCAAAAAAAAATTGTATACTAACAGTGTATAAAAAAAGTTATCCTTATCTCTAAAAGTTTAATTGGTATATTTATATGGATCGGGTACCCATGCTCGCCAATTCTCAAATTTATGATATGTTTGCATACATGCAATATCTACTTCTAACCTCAATCCATTGATATTAGATACTGAAAGTGGATTTCATATTTGTTTAAATATGTAAGAATTAAAGAAAAGTAGGTGGTACCAAAAATCTAAGCTTCACTCACTTGAACCCAATGCAATAAGAACATATGAAATCTAATGAAATGACAATATTAAACTTGAAGAGGCAGTTGAAAATTCGAGAAGCAGTTGAAAGCAAACTGTTTTTTAAATAGAGAAATGTTATTTGCATTATTTCAATAAAGGCTCGTGATTGGGTAACTTCCTTTATTACTTTCTATGAATTGTGCATGTTTCATTTTCATTTATTTCAAATTTTGTGATATGTAATTTCTGTGTTTTATTATAAATGAACTTTTTTGGATCTTAAGACTCATGACATGGCAATCAATTTACTGAGTAGGAAAATATCGATATTAATAGTTTAACCATTCTTCGTCTCTATTAAGCTCTGGAGCCAAGTTTCTTGCTTCCAACAAGATCAAGATTATCACCTTATTAA
The DNA here is from genome assembly GCA_023065735.1 of Coffea humblotiana. Taxonomy (NCBI): domain Eukaryota; kingdom Viridiplantae; phylum Streptophyta; class Magnoliopsida; order Gentianales; family Rubiaceae; genus Coffea; species Coffea humblotiana. Next base: position 24,946 of record JACYVW010000075.1, on the reverse strand, counting down.
CAGCTCTAGGTTAGTAAAATGAATTGCAAAAAAATCAAAAGATTATTAGTGTTTAAGCATGAAATTGTTTTGGTGATTCTATACACCTTGAATGCAAAGTTGAGGGGACATTTTAAGGTTTTTGAAAGGCTCTTTCCTATAGTATCTTTAAATATTGTATCAAAAGTCCCATTTAAGACTTTTTCTTTTTTATTTCTATGTACTCATTAGTTTCTTCCTTTTATATTTATTTTTACGACAGGATAGAGCTCATGTAGAAAGTATTAATTGATTTCTTGAAGCAAGAAATGGGTTAATACAAATTAATACTACAAATTAATAAATTGGAATAACTTCGTGACTATACCTTCGATATAGAAATAGAAAGCATAGCATTCGAGGAAGTTTCCCATTCAAAAAGAAATTTTGTTGGGATAGATCAAACTTTTTTGGCCCAATGTGTATTTGTCCACAGGACGATAGGAGGAAATTCCAGTAACTGGTATGTTGTTGCCATTTTGAAAGGATTAAGGACTGGAGTAATGTATAAAGTCTAAAACCCAATGATGGGTAAGGATCCCAGAACCAAGAAGAGCACCATCTTAATTGTCTCAATAAATAAGCCCGACTTAGGATCTGAAGATAAGAAACAAAATTTTAAATGAAACAAAACCAAATGATGAACAATGGCTTTACCAGAAAAAATGTTAAGGTGCTCTACGTACAGCTTGTGGCACACATAAAGCATGCAATACCTTCTCAAGATCCACTTCTGTCTGCAAGAATTTGAAATGGCCAAGGCGGACCTGTGGCAATGCCACTTACTGCATCAAAACCAATCATATTTCACTGAGCAAATTATCTGAATAGTCACTAAACTTTTTAAATAATTAAGATTTAGCTATTGAACTATTAATAAAATATTTTTATCTATTAAACTATTAAATGTGTATGTTTTAACCATTTCATCTGATTCTACCGTTGACTCTAGATCTAAAAAAGTGCACAATTTACAATATATACTATTAATAATAGTTAGATTTAACATAATTAATGGTAGAATCGAATAAAATGATCCAAAATTTTCACATTTAATAGTTCAATGGATAAAATATTCTATTAATAGTTGAGCGGCTAAAACTCCACTATTCTAAAAGTTTGGTGATCACCCAGATACTTTGCTCTATTTCATCGTATAAGTTAGGTCCTTATTTGGTGTGTACATACGCGAAGCATTCAACCTTTATTGGAGTGATGCCTTCTCTATCAATAGTTTGAACTAGTTGTATAAATGGAAATGAAGAATTAAAACCACAGAGGTAGGATCAGTGACCTTATTAGAATTCTTTTACAATTTGCATACCACAAAATCACATAGGACTCTCACAATACATTTGCTATTAATTTCAACCACCCCATCTCAAGAGATGGCAAGACAGCTAAAGGTTCCTAATTCGATCCCAATGACATCATACGATCCAATAGAGAAGAGGAGTTTCAATAGCTGATCTAATACAGGAAGCACCTGCAATGAATGAACACTGCAGTTACACTTCATTGAAAACACAAGTACTGCTAAGCAGACAGATCTAATACAGGAAGCACCTGATTTTGGTTATACCAGTTAAAACAGTGACAAATCGATTGTTTGGGCAAAGATGGGGCAATTAAAACATAAGAAATTAACCATCACAAGCCGCTTTTACCCCGAAGCCAAAGGATGTGTCATATAAATCAGTATGATATAGGACATAAAATGCCAAAGAAATCAGAAGCACATTTTTTACAAGTGAAAAGCAAAGACAAAAGAAGTTCATCAATTATCCCCTCTTTCTACAAATATACATCAGTTACTTTCAAAAGCTTCACAAGAGAAACAGCACATAAGGAGAAATCACTCACCTTGAAGCCCTCCAAACCCTTTTAGATGTTTCTTCTGTTAATGCCATGATACATCGTCCTTTAGCACATGTTCCCAATCTGATGGGCAATTATCATTAAACCCTAGAGAAAAATGGTTTCCCCGTCCATGCATTGCACTAGATTGGTTTACTGGAACATCTGGGATAGAGGGGAAAAAGTCTTTTACCAATTCATATTCAGAACCACCAACATGAAAGCTAACATGGCCTTGGTTAATATCACCTGTTTTGAGAGAATCGGTTCCACAGCAAAATTTAATCCACCATCCTCCGATTGATCTTTACTAAACAGCATGATATCAGAATAGACAGCATCAACTAAACCTGCATGTTCCCCTACCAAATTTGTACCTTTCATGTCATTGCGGCATTTTAAGATATTGAATCTGGTCATAATGGCTGCATCAACATCATCGATATTCCTATTTGAGCTCAAATCATCTTTGACTGCTTCATTTTGGGAACAACCTATATTCAAGTCAGCCTGCCCTTGATTAATATCATATTTTTTTTAGAATTAGGTACCACAGCTACATTGGGTCTTCCATCCAGCAATTGGTCTTTAACAAATGGCATCTCATCCGAACAGAGATCATCAGCCATAACTGCATCTTCTCTTGCCAAGTTCGGACTTTTTGAGCCATCACGGCATTTTAAGATATGGAATCTGGTCATAACAGAGGCCTCAACGTCATTAGGATTACTGGTTGAGCTCAAACTCGAGCTGCAGATTGTAGTCTTTTGCAGCGAGCCATCAACCTTAGGTGGTGGCACATCAGATATTCTCAAGTCATGTGAACTAGAAGTTGACATATTCTCCGAAGCAGCTGCATTTTCTGTAAAATTTAAAACAGAGAAAATCAGGTAAGCAATCAATCATACATAGAGAATTGCAATAAGCAATCCCTACCTTTTTTCTGGTTGGACTTCAATTTCTCTATCTCAAACTTCATCCTATCAAAGCGAGCTCTGTAACTAATGGAACACAATTTAGCTTCAGCCTCAAGCCACGAGTTCTTAAAAAGAAGAGCTTGTGAATCCATTTCTTCCCCAGAATGAAAATTTTCCTCAAGGACCTTCTTTATTGCCTGAAATACAATAGTCCGAACAAATTTATTAAGAATTCTATTTAAAAAAATTCCAGAACAACTTAGCAGAGATACATAGATCATTCAAGTTAACCACATGCAAACACAAAACTTCTCATCTGTTATTGCTGAAAATACACTGTTTCTTAGGAGGAACATAACCCCTACCTGGGTATTGCCTGAAATACACAAAACAGTGTATTGCCTGAAATACACTGTTTCTCAGGAGGAACATAACCCTACCTGGGCCATATATCATCTCTCAATACTTCTAAACCATCTGTTACAGGAGAGAGGGGCTGAAGCTTCTCATTTTTTTCCTGGGTAACATTGTGATTCCCCATCTCATCATCGGTATTTTGAAAATCAAGATGGCAATGAGAATTTGTACCCACTTCATTTTCAAACTGATGTCTGCCTGCAGCATTGCTCTGTAAAAGATACCATTTTGGTTTTACACATAATCAGATGCTGCTTATATACCCAAAAGATTATCTTTATCTCGCGTATTATGTCTTTATGTTTACAAGCCGTAAACAAAAAAATCTCTGCCACAAAGAAAAAATACTTAATGGACAAACAAATGGAAACAAAATATTCAAAATATGTTGTGAATTGAGTTTAGCCTCCACAAATTCCTGGGATAAAAGATGCAATTGTTATAAGCAGATATAACTGCCAACTCCAAATTATCACCCAATTATTTTTTTCTCTTCTGCAGTCTCAGATGTACCAATTAACATTATTGACACAGAATGAAAAGAACAGAATTCAAAACTATATAAGCTGCAGATTAACAATGCTGACGAACCTCTAACTGGACATGAATAACCAGAATAATTTCCTCTACTGCTATAACAATCTCAAAGTTAATTCTACAGAAGTCATATGCACCATGATATTTAAATAATTAAACTTAAAACTTCGAACAACTCACAGCAGACACTTCTTTAAACATAGCTTTATCTCATAATGCAAATCTAAGTTTTGGACATGATCCAATATTCAAACATACCACATGAGGATCAAGCGAGTTTTGAATTTTATGACAAGTAACTTGCTGCCGAAATATTCGCTCTTGTGGTTGAATGAGCACATCCAGATTGCTCATTACAAGCTTAGGGGCCTCTAAGTCTTCATCTTTTAGTGCAGATGAATCAGTTATACAGTTGAAGACAAGCAACTCCGAAAGGTTTTGCTATGCTTTAACTAATAATTGAACATCTATTTTGGAAGCCGATTTACATGATCTATACTATGTTGCTTGCTCAGCAGCACCTTCTTCAGAGGAAGGAGAAACAAAGAACATTTTCAGCTGCACGAACAGCAACAGAACCCTCTGCGGTGACACCGGTGTTCAACACAGAGTCCATAACTGAAGAGTGAAAATTCAGAACTGAAGGGGTAAAATCTCCACTCCAAGTTGTTTGATGCCTGAAGATTTCAAATCAGAATCATTCTTTGAGTGTGTCTGCAGGTTGTAATCTTCTCTAGGCTTATTGTAAGCCTCACAAGGTTGAACTCCTTCACCTGGGCCTTTAAATCTGGCTTCAATTGACTTCAATTGTCTGGCAGTGCAATCAACTTCTGAAATATGTGATATGCCTCTCCCTGCACTGTTACATTCGTGCACTTTGTCTTCCCCTGCTTTTCGGAGGAGCACCTTATAGAATCTTTTGGCAGAGAAAAGCCCTCATCAACTTGAAGATCCAACTGACAATATCTATCCACTTTCTTTTCAAATGGATGTGTTTTTCGGTTTCCACATCCAATAGGACAGAAGTGAGAAGCTGGGGCTCCTTTCCAGCAGGGAGAATCCACAGCAAAATTATGATGATCTAAAGAATCTGGAACATGGTCAGAAGACTTGATATCTTGAAAGCAGTCTCCTGACAGTGAAGAGCCATCTGAGACATTAATGCCTGGGACTTGTGATCCAGATTTTGATTTTGAAATACTATTTATGCCATCCCAAATCTGGGGATTGCATGATAGTTCCTCCGTCACAGCTGATGGTACAAAAAAGTAGCTAGCCATTACCTTCTTTCTGATACTTGAGCTGACTTGAGATTAAGGAACCTTCTTCAACTTTATGATCAAACAAAATCTGATGTTCTTTTCCGTTAGCAGGACAACTGCTACCCAGTACTCCTTTCAGATGAATGGCTGCAAGATTACCAGTATCAAACAGTTTTGCCTAAAGAACCATTACTAGTATCAACAGTTTTGCCTGAAGAACCATTACCAGTATCACCAGTTTTGCCTGCTTTTTGGGTTACTGGTGGTCTAATCACCAAAGCAGGAGATTTCGTTACAGATAAAGAACCATTAACGCTAGTGGCAGGATGCATTTCTCATAGCATTCTGAGAATTCTGGAAGTTAGTAAAATTCTTAAACAACTGCAAAGATGAACGTGGAGAGTCAGATGCTGAAATTTGAAAACTGGAACTTGAAATTTATGTCCTTGAGTAATCAAAAGGAGGGGAGAGAATTTTTTGAGCCAAAAGTGATGTATTATCCACAGGTTCCATCCTTATCAGACCATTCGTGTATTCTCTTCCATTAGCATCAGAAAATTGCCCAAAAGAAATGCTAGAATCCGTTTCAAGTATGTCCCCATATTCAACAGTATGATAACCTGCAAGTTCACAGGTAGACTTATAAAATAGAAATTCCAAGTTGAGCACACAATCCAAATTATAATGGATTGTCACATAATATTTGTCATATATTGAGCACACAATCCAAATTATAGCTCTGAAGCAAATATCTAACTAGTAATTAATTAAAGTCATGAACTTAGATTTTATTGTCATCCTTTAGAAATGTCATTTTAAAATATAACAAACTTTTAGCGAACATGTTTTGGCTTTAGTGCAGAGTAGCAATATTGACAATACCTAGCAAATAACTGGCTTGCAAAACTAAGGGCGATTATATGTGTTGAAAAATTTTAAAATTTTGTGAAAACATTTTGCATACAAAACCAAAAATCAATATTCAAAAATTCAATTTTAAGACTATAAACAATCTAGTTTGAGTATGAACTCACGTTTCATGTCATACTCTACAGCACCACAGATTCATTCTTCAAGAAAACCAGCAAGAACATGTAAGACACATCTTTGATCCCTTGGAATATTGCAATTTCAGTTCAATAATACTAGCTAACAAATTTCAAATCTGCTAGAGCTAATATCATTTAGTAAACCAAAATGAAACTCCAGAAACGAGATTCGCACATAATGAACCAAAAAGGAAACACTATCATTAAGGACAGATAGATTGGCTAACAAATAATAATGGAATGCAAAGGATTGGCTAATATGCTGGGAGAAACATGATTATGCATCACTTTCACAGCAGTAAAGACATGAATTAACAGAAAAAAGAATGAGGTGGTAGTAGTAGGAGAAGCACCAGTGAAGCATGCTGGGGAAGGAGCAGGTAAAATTCCATTAAATTCTTGGCAGTTTGCTATACGCTATATAATTACTGAACATTCAAATCTCAAAAATCAAAGATCCAGCAAAAGTATTTTCTCTAACTGTGCCGTTAACGCAAGTCAAAGTTATTTCTACCTTTGCTTTTCCAACCAGCCACCGATAGTCATGCAGTAATTTGAAGCTAGAATTTCAATGACAGATGGAGAGATCAAAAACAATAAGATGAGTTGGACACAGGAAGAAATCATTAACAGAGAATAAAAGGCACAGTTTATTGGACAAAGTACACCCAAATACTATCATATTGAGCATTGATATCTCAGACAGGAGAGGTACTGTGAATCACCAGCATTGTTATATCCAAGGAGAAACCCATATCAAGTTCTGCTCGTTTACTCCGCTTTGCATCAATTAATCCACTCCAGCCACTTTAGCCACTTGAGAAGATAGATTTTGTACTAAACCTACCCCCAAAAAAAAAAAAAAAAATTCCGGTACTGTGAATAACAAATAAGGAGTTTGTGTAGAAATTTGTGTAGCCTCAAATTAATCTATTGCTATATGAAGTTTCTTATAAGATACTATTATCCTATGCTACAACGAGCAACGATTTTGGATATTATCTTCAGTCAACAGCTTGCTCAGAGGTATTCTTATTAAGTGTTGTATTGATGCAAAAATGACTTTTTTCTTTCTTCTACCTTCAACTTTTTTTATTTGGAATTTCCTATACAATGAAAGGATAAATCAAATTTAAAAGAAGATAGGACCTTAGACTTTCTAGTGCATATAGAACTATCAAATCCAACTTTTGGAATTGCCAATCATATGCACTTGTGCTTTTTTAGAAAACAAAAAATCCATTGCTCAAATTAAATACTAGAAATTTGCCAAACCTGGAACAATTCAACCAATCATTTGGCAAGCCCTCAATTGTTTTAGTGATACCCTTCTTTAAAGATCCCTCAAAACACATTTTCCACTAGGTTATAGGGCAGATCGAGTCTCCAGTCTTTATGGCCTAGTATTAATATATCTTACTAGAGTTGGAATAATCAAACCATTTTCTTATATGTATCTTACATATCCCAACCTCCTCATTGCAGATTACTTTTGGGGATTGTGATTCCAATTCTCTTGCATTTCTTTTTCTCCAATCAAACTAATTTATATCGAGTTGATTCTGGAAGTTTGCAATTCTTCATTATCAACTTGACTGGCATGACTTTGCCTTATGCTAGCCATGCCAATCCCATGAATTGGTTAAAAGAAACCAATCTTAGAATTTTTTCGTTTCTACATGTTGAGGTTCCCACAGTTAAAGATCTAGGATTTTAGTCTCATAAATTGTACATTGAGTGCTAATTTATATTAGTGTTTCCTCTACTCAAAATTAAAAAAAAAAAATCATTCGTGAATTAGTGAAATTTTACTAAATTGCAACCTATTAATGTGAATTCAACAATAGTGGGTTAGTTATAATCTTATATAGTCCTCTGTCTCCAAAGTTATCTTCTTTTCCTTCTTCGTTCTCAATAACTTTTTGTCTCTAACTTCCCTCGCTTCGCAAACAGAACAGCTTCCTCCTTGGTTGGTTTTCCTCCCCCTCCCTGTGGCTTATATATATATATATATATATATATAATGTTTGCAATAAAATTTTTTTAAAGTCTTCTAGTGTGAGTTTTCTCCTCTTCTAGAATTGCTGATAGGAGTTTTCTTCTTTTCTAACAATTTCTAGTTGCAGTTTATGTAGTTTTCCAATTTCTTTTACTAGATCTTTTTTTTTTTTCAAATTTAGTTGTTAGATTTGAGATTCGTTAAATCTATTCGATAGATCTTATAATATTTGGACTTGAAATAATTAATCAGTAGATCTGACAATCGAAATTATGTATAGATGTTCTTAGGGCTATAGTTTTTTATCTTATTTATTGGAATATTTTTGAAACTTTATATTATAATTTTATCAATTATTCAGATGCATTGTTTCTATTTTTTAGATCTTTAGTTTCTATGTATGTTTGATGATGTAATTCGTTATCATTGTAGAATTTCATTATTAGTTTTTTTGCCCTTTTTACAACAAATATTAAGAGGAGACTAGAAAAAAAATGTGTTACTTTTCAACAAAGAAAGCGCATAGGAAAAGAATATTAAAATTTGCCTCAAATAGTTGTCTTCATTTTGCGTATTGTTGTCATCTGCAACCCATTTTCATTAGCATTAGATCTAGAAATAGCTTAGGATATCAAGCCAAAAGAAAAAACATCTATAAAAACTTGTGCAACAAACTTCCTCCATCTTTAGATTAGCCGTACTTTTGCCAAGAAAACCTTGGTCTTGTGGCTAAAATTGAGAATTCAAGAATTAGAGATCATAGATTATAATCCATCTGCCCTTCATGCTTCTTAAATTTTACCTCTCTCTGCCTAGAAAAATTTTCCAAATTAGCAGTACTTTTAAAAGTCTAAAGAAAGTAAAATATTCTAAACTGTTTCTTTTCTATTTAATCTTTTAGTTTCCATTCGAAGTGATCAACTATTCAAACTGATCAAAAAGAAAAATCAAATAAACTGGATGACAATTTTGTTGAGTAGTATTTACACTTCTTTATCCGACTCGTCTCACTTTGCAACTGATCCTTCCTCTAGAGAAATTAATGGCAATCGATTTAAGGTCTTTTAAGCTCGAAATAGGTTGTTTAGTTTTACATAAAGGATTTCATTAGAATTTATCGTGCATTCTAACCAGAGACCTCACATATCAAAACGCATCTTCAAGAAAACATTTTTTTCTTTTTTTTCCTTTTTAAAGAGCTTATATTTTTTTCAACTTAATCTTTTTTTTTCTTTTTATTGCAAATATATCTATTCTCTACAGATTAAATAGAAAAATTGCATCAGTTTTTGAGATTGGATGTAATCCATCTCTTTCCACTATACATATAAAATTTGAAAATACACCTTCATGTTTTGAACTATTTTATCACAATCGAAGAAGATGGAGGGAACTTTTACTCTACTGCTACAATTGAACGCCCTTAATTTTTTTGAAAATTATTAAATAACTTATAAAAATTTTAGGATTTTAATATTGCCTCACTCTTGCCTCCTCATTTTTTCAAAAGCACTCTATCTAGCCCCTCCGTTGTCCTCCAAAATATTGAAATTTTTTACATTTGCCCTCACTATTTCTAAAATAGAACCTTGAAATATAACATAAAGCTATTTTTAATTTCTTTTTGTTTACTTAACGTTGAACTTCATTTATATGTCCAAGCATATGAATTACAAGTGAACCAAATAATTCTTTGACAATTTAACCGTGTGCAGGTAATCTGCCTCTTGGATAAGTTAAAATGTCTATGTCTTAGTTTTATAAGTAATGTTAACAGTTTTGCAATCATATCATTAAATGACCTGATAACTAATACACAAAATTAATCACAAACTATATAAATTTTTTTATTTGATTTTTGTAATGTTCAATAAATTTGCTCATATGTGTTAAATTTTTTGTGAACAAATACTTCTATCAAAAAAGTTGCAAACCACAGGTTGTGAGTTGAATCTACGATTATTTCATCCTCTGAATAAAAGTCGTGACTCTCTACTGCTGCTTCTTTTGTTGAGTTACGCTGTCTGCAACATGAGCACTTACTCCCTTACAATTTGCGTGCGAATAAAAGGTACAGTTTGTGCATCAAGGACACAAGCAGCCCCAACTATTGGGGGAAGTTGATTAATTAACATGATCAAACACGTAATCATGACACAAATCCAAATCTGCAACCTTATCTGTTGTCGAATTTACCTCCCTATAAAATGTGCCAGAGGAGCCCGCAATTCCTTGAGTAAAAAACAAATTTGCACACAAGATAGTCTGAACTCGTATCTCATATAACCCCGAATCTAGACAAAGAATCATGTTGAAAGTTGGCGGAATAACCCTTGACCTTTGTAAAATCACAAGATTATGAACTAAGATAAAATCTTAATCCACAATCTAATAAGATTTGCCACCAAGAATGGTTGGTAGAATGACGCCACACTCTAGTGTGTTTCTAGATCACAACTCCAATCCTAGCATTATGAAACCATTCATTTTATACATGCAGTCAAATTTTAGATTTATTGTGAAACAAGGTAAAAATCATGAATGACTAAATAGAAATCGATGCAGAAACCACTGTATCACATGAATGCTATTACATATTTCTTTCATTTCTTTCTCTCTATTTCTTTTTTGTTTTAAATAAAAAAATTATGAATATGATTAAATAGGACTTTAGATAAAAAAAATTAAAGACCAACAAAATTGAAAATAAAAAAATTCGAGAAAAGAAAGTTGCAGTGAAAATCAAACTTTAGTGTCTATAAATTTGGTTTTATGCATGTACTGACAAGTTCTTCATGGAAGGACTAATATTTTAGTTTGACAAAACATAATTAGTGCTTTTATATACTAAGCTTGTATAGTAGACAAACATTTCCCCTGATAAACTTGTATGCTTGGGCAGAAATCAAGGACAAGTCTTTTTTTTAATATTTTTCCAAAAAAGAAAAGGTGAGATTTAAGAAGTGAGGAGAGAAAAGGGAATTTGAACCTTGGACTTTTGTGTCCTGAAATCTTAACTTTAACCACTACACCAAGGGCCTCCTTGATCAAGAACAAATCTTCTAATTGTGAAATCACTTGATATTAAAATTTATAATTGAAAAGATCCTAAATCTGTCTAAATATCTAATATCTAGATATTTTGCCTTTTTAAATCATTCTACTGATTTTGTGACAAAAAGGTCAAAAAATTGTTTTATTTTAATATCGACAAATGTTTCTATTATCTAATTTCAATTAAAATTGCATCTCATAATAACAATTAAAATTGGTTTTAATTCTTTTTGTGCTGTTGTGATGTAGCTTTTCTTTCTTTTTCTTTTTTCCTTGTGAACTTGAAATTCTAAGAAAGTATACTTATAAATTTGAGTTTATAAAATAAGCCAAAATCCTTCTAAGCACTCGGAATAAATATCTATTACTTAGAAAGTTCATTTGTTAAGTATACTAAATTCCTCCATCAAACACGTAGTTTGATTTGTTAAATTTTGATAATCCAAAGCAAATGGAGAGAACTTTTACTTTGAGGGTAGCAATGAAAGCTGAGAAATATAGTTACTTGTGTATTCATCTGATTCTAATAATATAAGGATCACATTATCCTATAATTCAATGGTGGAGACATATTTATAGGAAAAAATAGATTAAGTCACCCGAGGAATAGAATGAAATAATTGATAGAATTGTTACTCATCGTATATATGATATGTAGCATAACTGTCGAACACCGACCCTCAAGCTTGAGATTTGAGCCTACCAAGAAACCATCAGTAAAGCTACTCAAGAAACATTTTAAGGTTTTGTTTAATAATTTTATTCATTTTTATTTATTTTCTATATAATTTCCATATTTGTTTCTGTGGCGCCCTATTTTTTAAAAAATAAAGAAAAATAAATGAAATGTTAAGAAATGGATTTTGATTTGATTTTGATTTGAAAAATGTGAATTTTTGATTTTAAAGAAAATAAAGAAAATGAAATGGGTCTAAATGGAACTTTGAAAATGCGACGATTTGACCCAAAAATAATAGTTTTAAAAAGGGTTTTTGAATAAAAATCGGAGTCGCCACTTGGTATTGAGTTGAGGTGTACCAAGTCACCTAAAAATGAATTTTGAATAAAATTATGAAAACCCCTTTTAAACGACTCCTAGGTCTACGAAAATCAGAGAAAAAGATTCGGGAGTCACATTTGAAGAGAGGGAAGGCAAGGATAAAAATCCAAGGCACCATCTCAACCTAACCAAGGCTAGTTGCGTGATTTAGTCAAGAATTTTCTTAATTTAACCTAAAAATTTATCACATTTGAAAGTCACTATATGAATGCAAACCCTAGTCCTAAGGGGATATCGAGGGGTCAAGATATTTTTTCGAAGTTATTTGATGCAAATCGCATTAATTGCGACGCCCAAAAGTAAACTTTCGAAAAAGTCACGAATTGTGCAAAAATATGAGAGTCAAAGAGAAATGAAAAGGAAAAATCAAATAAAATAATAGAATAATTATATAAATATGCATGTCCTAAAGGAATGCATCATGTCAGGTACGAAAGACTAATGTTCGTGACTCAATTTTCCCTTTTCTAGAGGGAATACGAGCGTGCTAAGGTTAGAAAGTCAAACTCGTCCATATCCCATATTTAAGGGGTATTTCCTACCTAATCAAACAAATGATCTAACCTAATTCTATTCCCCTAAATGGAATGCAAATCTAATGCCATGCTTTCATACAAAGGGGTAAGGAATATACATATAGGGGAAATATGGGGGTAAGAGATATGCATATAGTGGAAAATATCATGCAAAATGATAAGAAAACCCTAAAAAGTGAAAAAATATGTATGAGATGAAATGATTTATCACACAAACATGATCTAACGCTCGAAGGGTTCCTAAGGGTCTAGCATTGGACTAACCCATGTCTACAAGTTCTCACTAGCGTTGGACTAGTGAGAAATCGGAAAAAGAAGCCACAACTAGCGTTGGACTAGTGTGGTGACGTCATGCATTCATTTATAACCAAATAAATCATGTAAAACTAATAAAAGCAAATAAACACATAAGTTCACATAAGCACATAACAAATAGGCATGATATCTAGATGCAAGGTTCTAGAAAAGCGGTAAACACGTAGCACATAAGCATGCAAGGCACACATAAACAAGTAAAACGAATAAAACCCTAACTATTACATTCGGGGAGCTCTACTACAATCTAAAGGGGGAAAGAATTAAATAAAATGATATAATAACCTAACTATTACAATTGTGGCATTTAATTGCCTTCTCAAATAATTACAGATTAAATAAATAAAAATAAATATACAAAAATTAAAGCGAATAAAGCGAATAAATGAAATGAAATAAAAACATTCCAAGGCAAGCGATTGAACACGTAAAGTCACATAAGAGCACATAGGGTCAAATCAAGCAAAAAATAAGGGATAGAGTATACCCCCTTGAGTTGAGACCCTAATAACACGAATTTACTTATTTACCCTCCAAAATAATAAAAGGGTTAAGGTATCACTTTAATTAACAAAATAATCGCAAAAAATGGAAATAAAGACAAAATCAAATCAATCAAAGTATTCAAATAAAAATAAACAAACCATGTCTATGAAATTAAAATGAGTAGGAACTTGATTGCGAGAATTAAAGAAATTAAAAGGGGCCAATTTATTATTATGAGAATACTAGGGGTCTAAAATGGAAGAAAATTAAAATGGATGACTTAAGATAAAACATGTCAAAATAAGATGCTAAACTTCACAAAATGATGAATGGGAACTAATTTATTAGGATCAAATGACAAAATTAGCTAAAATATTAATCAAATGGAAATCAAAATTATGAATTCTTCAAAATTATTAAACTTTCCCTATTTCATCCTAAAATTCATGAAAATTCTGCCCGAAATCAAATCAAGCATGCCAAAGGAAAAATAACATGTTAAAGGGATAGGATTGATTAATTTATTCAATCAGTTGGGCCATATTAGCATGAGGAGAAACATGTGGGGTTGGAATGCAATTTTAAAAGGACTTCCATGCATGCAAACGAAGGCTCTGCGGCAAACTAGTTTTATTTCTATCATCTCTGCTACAATTTTCATCCGAGAGCTTCTATAGCTCCATGCAAACTTTCGGCAAAAGCAAGATTCATACAAGACTATGAACCAACCACAATTACACCTGGCTAAACAAGGGAATTCTTGAAAAGGTCTCATGCAAGACTCATGTAAATGCTACATGCAAGCTCACGGAAAACATTTCTGCAACAAGTAGAAGTTCTCGGCAGCCAGTTGATGAAGCTAAATTCCATACCAAACTTCAAACAAAAACCAGCTAACACCAACTCTCAATACCCCTTAACAACTAAACATCTTGATTAACGCAGTCCCAATCATAAACAAGCCATTAAAAATCAGATGAATAACCAAATGGAAAAACATATGCTGCGATGGAGAAAGAAAAACCAACTTTCTGAGCTTCTTGGTGTAAATTCCCTTCCATTCAAACACCACTTAACATTTCAACCAAACCAGAAATTGGAATCAAAGTAACGAAACACAAAGCTTTCCTTTTCATTTTCAACGTGAAACTTTAATATACAAAGGCTCCAAAAGAATCATTCAAAGCTGGAAACAGAAGCATTGCTGCAACTATGTGATTTTCTGCAATTTTTCTGCTGCAACTTTGCAGCTCCAACTCACACAAATGAAATGCCGAAAAATTGCACAAACTTCATCACACATGTTCACTCATCAATCTTAACATTTCTCAAACATGACTGCCTACCCCTAGCTATCCTAACCGAGAGGATCCAAGCCAAGAAAGCTAGAAAACACAAAAAATGCAGCAAAGGAAAACTTAACAGCTTTTCGCACAAGAAGTTCGAGACTACATCATGCAACCCATGAAAAGACTTTCTTTCTTGTTGTTGGTTTCTGGCTTCTACAGCTTTTAAAGCTTTTTGCAACTTATCCAACACACTAAACGAGCATAATGCAGGCTAAGAAGATGGGCTCCCATCAGATACGGCAAGTCATCAAAAACAGAAGTTTTGTGGTGATGTTACTATCATGCTACGGAGGCGGGGAGGGACCAAATGAAAGCCAGGAAACCCAGGTTCTTTACAAACTTTCTGGTTAAAACTTTTTGCAAGCAAAAAAGATTATTTCGACATTACAAACTAAACGCTAATCGAAAAGCATGCCCATACAAAACAAGAACCAACTGATCATGCTTACAAACTTCAATTGAAACAACTAAGGTTTTTTCGAAAAGCACTTCAAACTACTGCAACAAACTTACCTATGGTAGCTAGTCATAAAGCGCAGCAAATAAACACTAAGATACTAGGAATACAACTCGCCATTCTTGGATCATACGCATTCGGTTTCACGGAGGAAAACAACACGAAAGTTGACAGCTTTTTAGTTCATAAAGTATTCAGTCACACAGATTCCAAAACACATCTAATGGGGTTACAATCCTTCCACTAAATCATGACCAATCAGAGCCACAAGACTTGGCTTTCACAAACGAAGGGGCAAGTTCTCGATGACCATGAAGCAAGAGCAAAGGAACAATAAGCAACGAAAACAGTAAAGTTGTCGTAAACAAACTCAAGGAATACACGCTTCGAAGGCTTCAAAAATCTGAACTTTGAAAAGGAACTAGAATTTAAAGGAAAAGAAGAGCTCACGATGCTTTCTTTCAATAAGGATCCACAGGTCGATGGTAGATTGGGGTGATTCCAACTCTTGTTCTCCTGATCCTCGAAGAGCAGTACCAAATCTTCTCCCTCTTCTGGTTCTCGATCTTTCTCCTATGCTCTCCTCACTTTTCCTCTCTCTACCTCAGATTTTCCCTTGGTTTGTTTTCCTCAGCCCTCAACCTTCCTCGGTCCTCTCTACCAGCCCGTAACCTGAAGCTTTCTTTCTCAACCCCGTCTCTACCCCTCTCTCGGCTCTCTCCCTTTCACTCCTACCTTTTTCCAGCCGCCACCAGATTCCTAGCCTCTCTTTTTTTTTTTCAGTCGTTCCTCTGCTATTTAAATGAGATGAGGGGCCTTAAACCCTCACCTCAATGGCCATCAAAAAACCATTTTTTGTGTGTTTATTAGAGCCGTTAGACAGATTATTTCTGGATCCTTCTTGATGGTTGGATTGAGCCAAGTGGCTTTGGGTACTGTCGTGGTCCGATGGAGCCAAAAATGGGAAAAATGAAAAAAGGCTGGAAAATTGCTGCTGATATTTCTGCTGCCTTGCCTTTTCCTTCTTTTTTTTTTTTATCAACCAAAAATAAAAATAAAACAAAATTAACCGAATTAAATGAAATGCTAGAAAAATTTTGATTTTGATTGATGATTTTTCTTCTTTTCCTTTCCAATGAACTAATCAATAATAATAAAAATGATTTTCTTAACAAAATGAAAATAAAATAAAAATCAAACAAAATCAATTAAATAAAATAAAAATGCTAAAATTTTGTGTTTGATAAAAGAAATGATTTTCTTTAATATAAAATAAAATAAAATAAAAATTAAAAATGAGTAAAATAAACAAAAATATGAATAAAATGAATAGTAAAATTTTGGTGTCTACAGCTTGCCCCTCTTTGTCTGAGTTTCGAAGAAACTCGAGACAAAGACGTAAACACCAAATACTTACCTGCAATTATTCTGTTGTGGGTTGGAATATAATGATCAGTGGGATGATACCCGAACCTGCTAAAATTCCAAATTCAACACCATAAAACGATCAGTGGGATATTACCCGAGCCTGCCATCGAATTTAAATTCAACATGATAAAACGGTCAGTGGGATGCTACCCAAGCCTGCCGAAATTCTTCAACGAGAAATTAAATTTGATTTTTTTTTTTTTAAGAATGGGGGATAGAAGGGTGCGCGGCGGACGTTGAAACTTCACCAACTGAAAATTAAAATCAAAATTAAATTTGTCGAGAATGGGGGATAGAAGGGTGCGCGGCGGACGCGGAGACTTAACCAACTGGAAATTAAAATTGAAATTTAATTTTTCAAGAATGGGGGATAGAAGGGTGCGCGGCGGACGCTGAAACTTCACCAACTGGAAATAAAATTTGGAAATTAAATTTGTCAAGAATGGGGGGTAAAAGGGTGCGCGGCGGACGCTGAGACTTCACCAACTGGAAATTAAATTTGGAAATTAAATTTGTCAAGAATGGGGGGTAGAAGGGTGCGCAGGGGACGCTGAGATTTCACCAACTGGAAATTAAAATTTGGAAATTAAATTTGATTTTGATTTTTGATTTGATTTTTGATTGATTTTTCTTCTTTTTCTTCTTTTTTTTTTCAAGAACAATTTGCCCCAATTTCGATCAATTATTGTGCAATCGATCATTCAATTTGCATTACGGCATGGTTGCTCTTCCTTAGAGATTTTGATTCACTTCTTCCTCGATCTGAATCCTTCAATTCTTGGGTGATATTCCATATTTATAATAAATTTGCCCCAGTTTTTGCTTTTTCAGTATTCGAACCTGCAAAAAATAGAAATAATCATAATAACAGATAACGCCACCACCATCCGATCAACCCCTCTCTTCAAGAAATGTGTAAACATGAGTATTTGAGCGTTCTCCTTTTGACGTTGCGAAAACTCAACTTTACTCTGTGATCTGATCAAGTTTCGTTGACTTTCATGCTAATAAGACACTTGGGCTTCAGGCCATTTCAATAAACCACATGGATCGCCCTTTGATAAATTCTTGATATAACAAAACTCAACTTCGCTCTGTGAACTATATCAAATTTTCTTAACTTCCAATGCTTACCAACTATGACCTCTGGTATCCAGGCAACTTCAATAAATCATAGGGATTGTCATTTGATAAATCCAAGGAGATAAATGAGATCATGAAATTCAAGAAAAATATTTTATTTACACAAAAAAGATGAAAATTCAAGTAACATGAAAACAATCACTTATTTTTTGTTTGAAAGAAAATTAATAGTAGAGAAATGAACTTGTAAACTCAAGAATTTATGTTGGATAAACCAAAACACTTTGATCTCAAATAAATTGCCACCCTTGACCCTTTGGATATCGTCCGTCGGGATTCAATGCTTGCAACTAAACCACAAGGTGAATAGAAATTCTAATGAACCGAGTCTTCAGACATTTCATTCCTAACTCACTTTCTTCTTATAAAACCCTACCTTAGCGCCCTTTCGGGTTTTCACTAAGGCTATCACTTCACCTTTTTATTTTCTTTTTGCTTTTTTCCATTTTCATTTTTACTTTTTTTTCTTTTCTCTTCTTTTTTTTCTTCTAAGATACCCTTTTGAATTTTCACATAATGAACAAATCCCGCCGATAGTCTTTATCAATTCAGAAATGTGTTTAAGAAATGATGGCATCAATGCAACAATCCTTCCCTTGCAAAATCGGCGAAGGTATATTGACATCATTTGCCATGTGATTTAGAAAATCTCCTTAAAGAGGTGATACAAAGAACGGAAGTCAGGACTTTCAATTTTTTGTAATGGGGTCCGGTGGGGTGCTAAAAAAAGGTTAAGGCTTGAAGGCGAATTTCAAAAGTGGTTTAAATGATCTGAAATCACATCATTGTGCTAACCCTATTTTAGGGTTAAACCCAAAACTTGCCCCAATTTATTCTCAACTGAGGTTCTTCTTTCTCTCATTTTCTTTCCTTTTTCTTCTGTCATTCCATTCATCTTTTGAAATGTTCACAATTTGCCCCAATTTATTTTTAACTGAGGTTTTCTTTTGTTCATTTTCTCTTTTTTTTTAGCTTTTCTTCAAAATTGAATTTGCCCCAGTGTGGGGTTTTTTCTCTCTCTTTTTCTTTTTTTTTTCAAAACTAAATTTGCCCCAGTGTGGGGTTTTTTTCTCTCTTTTTCTTTTTTTTTTCAAAACTAAATTTGCCCCAGTGTGGGGTTTACGATCCTCAGGGGTTGCCAAACGAAATAATCTATTGTGAAGGTTCAAAAGGGATAATTAGGGATAAATGTTTCAAGGGGAAAGAAAGAGAGCCTGACTTTCATTCCATTCTTCACATTAACCCTAAAAAGAAATTTCATTTATCGTATGAAGGATTTCTTACACATATCCGATTTGATCGGCTAAGGGGAAAATTTGTCCATTCCACTTCTGTGAGAATAAATGCTCCACCTTCTTGATAATAAAAGGGCCCTGCCAATGTGCGACAAACTCTTCTTTTGGCCTCATTTTGTACTGACAAAAGTCATCTTAATGCTTTGTTTCCTCGTCTGAATAGTTATGATTTGACCATTTTATGGTAAGCACGGACCAATCCTTCTCTTTTGATAATATTAACCATGACGGACTGCATTCATCTGCTTCTCATCAAGTAATCACTGCTTTATTTCCTTAAACTTGACCCCAATTCGACTTGAGTTTCTCTTTATACCATTCGAGTCTCTTTGAAACCTTTTCGGATGTCTCCTCGATACTCCTTTCATACTTGTGAGATATTGGGGTTGCTGCAATTGAATTTCGAAACGGCGATATCCAAAGGAATTTTATTCTCGGCCATTTGAAAAGAATGTGTAAGTAACATTGTATATATAGAAAACTGTACATTTTATTGAATTTCAAGATAAAGACCAAACTATACATTTTGTTACTTGCTAAACAAGATGTGTCTTACAAAAAGCCACTTGATTCAAAAATATTTACAAAACATAGTTTAACAAAAGACACATGCATAAATGATTTTCATGGATTTTAATCAAACACAACTCCCCAAGTTTATCGAAATTCCCTTCAAGAGGGAAGGATTTCACTAGTTCGGGATTTTTAAACATTCTCATTGGGGGTGGGTGCCTCAAAAGTGTCTTTGTGTTTGGAAAAAGGATTTGTACTTATGCTCGGTCCCTGTTCACTCTTTTTCTTTAGCACTATTTCTCCGACTTCGATCATATCCTGAATTTTATGTTTCAATGCCCAACAATTGTTGGTGGAATGCCCTGGAGCCCCCGAATGATAAGCACAGATGGCTTGAAGGTCATAACTAGGGGGAGCACCCCTAGGATAGATTTTGGGGGGCATAACACCAATTTTCCCGGCAGCTTTGAGTTGTTCGTACAATTGATCGATGGGTCGGCCCAAGTCGGTGAAGGTTCGATGTGAGATTGGGTTTCAGGTTTCTCTGTTTATAGGATAAGTTTGGTTGTTTGGTTGAATAGGTCTCGGATTATAAGGAGTGCGAGATCGGGTTTGAAAACTGGGTTGAAACATTGGGACAGGTAGGATAGGTAGGTTTGCATAGTTTGGCTGAGGTTGAGGGTGATTGATAGTAGTATAGTAAACCGGGCGTGAGTTTGGGTAATATGGGTATGGTGATGAATAAGTGGGGTGGTTTGAAAATCTAGGTTTGGTCGGGGGGCCCTGATTCCAAACAAAAGTAGTTTCCCCTTCTTTTTCCTTAAACTGTGACTTCTTCCCACTGTTATTCTGGCTTTGCAGAGCCTCCAATTGCATCTTCAATGTTAACACATTAACAATTTTTCCAGCCTTCACAAACTCATCAAATTCTCCAATTTATTAACAATTTCTGCAAATAAGCACCCAGTCATGCGAAAAATCTCCTCAAAATACGGTGGGTCGTGAGATTTAATGAAAGCACGGACAATTTCTTGTTCGGTCATCAGAGGCTCCACCTTGGCAGCCAATTTCCTCCATCTCTTTGCATACGTCTTGTGATCCTCAGATGGTCTCCTTTTGGTTCCTTCCAGTGTGGTCCTCGTAGGAGCAAGCTCACAATTGTATTCGTATTGCCTCACAAAAACGGTTGACAGATCAAGCCAAGACCTCATATCCTCAAGCTTCAAGTTGGAATACCAATCCAATGCGTCACCTTCTAGACTCTCAGGAAATAGGCGCACAGGCAGATTCTCATCATCTATCGGCCTCCCCAACTTGTTTGCAAACATCCGAAGGTGTGTTTTAGAATTGCCAGTCCCATCGTATTTGCTAAACTTGGGTGCTTTAAAACCCATTGGCAATTGCATATCCGGAAAAAGGCACAGTTCATTGTAGTCCAAACCTCCTTGCTTGCCCAAACCTTGACTTTTCCTTATGAACTCATCAAACCGGTCCAATCTCTTCAACAATTTCTTATCCACAGGTGCGGATGACTCCCCAGTTTCAGCTTTTCCTTGAGCAGCGGTGTTTAGCATGAATGGTTCAGGTGGCATATTCAAACTAACAGGTGGATAATTCTGAGGAATTTGGGCATGAGAAGAGTTAATTTGGATGTTAGGTGCATAAGTAGGTGGTGAGCCATGAGGGAGATAGGTAAAGGTTTCTTCAGGTGGATTTATAACTTGTGAAGTAACAGTGGCTTGGGTATAGGGTAAGAATATTAGTTGAGATTCAGGTTGGTCAGGGGCTAAGGGTTCATGTTGTTCACCACTAGCGCCACCAGCGACCAATTGATCGATCACGCGCCGTTGTGCCATCATTTCGATGCTCAATTCATTAAATCGGCTTAGAACTTCACTCAGTTGAGCCCCCAAATTCGCCATGTCGGTTGATGGTGCGGTGGTTGCGGGCCTATCAGATGACTCTGGATGGGTACTCATGTTTACACTATCTCTTGAAACTCGACTACGCGATCGGGTGATAATGGGGCTTTTTCGTGTAGCTATATTTGCAGTTACCTAAAAATTGAGAAAAAACCCTATTTAGACGTCCTTCTTGATTAACTGCTATCAAAAAGAAAGGAAAAGAAAAAGAAAAAGACCCGAGTTAGTAAAAATTAAAGTAATTCGGATGCATGTCCTATTGGAGGACCCTTTTTACGCCAAGGGTTGGCCTAACATGAAAATGCAATCCTTCGGAGCAGGCACTATACAATACCTGATGGATCCGATCAATTCATTGACATTTGATTGGAAAGCACTTTTGAAAAATTTCGGGCCCATTGAACAACGAGAGACCTCTAATAGAATGAGGATAAATCTAAAGGAATGGATGGTTTTGCTTGGCACAGAAATTCATTCAAATCAATTTAACTATTGCAATGGCTAGAAACCCTAATCTATCCAAATGGAGTGAACACAATGGATGATTTTATCAAAATCGACTAGGTTTGGCAATTTACAATTTGACATTGAAACCCTAATTGGTCAAATGGGTTGGATGAAATTGATGATTTATTTAAAAAATCGACTGAGTAGCCCTAAAAATGGGTGAACTAGTCAAATGAAATTTGATAGTTTATTCAACTTGACTGGATTACCTTAAGAATGAATGAATGGATCAAGTTAATGATTTATTCAAAAATGACCAAATTGTTTTAACGAATGAATGGATTGAGTTAATGATTTATTCAAAAATGACTAAAATGTTCTAATGAATGAATGAATTGAGCTAATGACTAAATTGTTCTAAACGTGGATGAATTGATCAAATAAATTAAATGGGATTAATGATTTATTCCAAAAATGAGTAATTTGTTTAAAAATAGCCAGATTGTCCTAAAAATGAATGAATTGAGAAAGTGGATGGGATGAAATTGAATAAATTGATCAAATGAATAATTGGTGTAAAGGAATTGAATAAAATTGAAAGTTTATTCAAAATCGATTGAATTGTCTGCTCATTGGTAATTTCAAAAAAAATTCGTTGCAATGCATTAGCCTATGAGCCTCCTAAAATCATGATTTGGCCTCAATTCATTTATCGTCTCAACAATGAGGAGTTATTTTGTGATTTTCAAATTCAGGTCCTTTACGCAAGGGATTTTTACCATCTATGTTAAAATGGCCAAAAGATGATTGTTAGATGCTTATATTCCAATGCATAAAAATTGCTCGATTATCAAGGGAAAGATCGGATCCTACCCTACCTTGTGCACTACCCCTTTGGATGGTACAAGAAATATAAACGTGCAAGTCTTATTGGATTAAGTATCCAAGACATAGGGTGGTTTATTCCTAACGTGGGATTCCCTAAATGGCATTCCCTCTAAGGTTTATGCATGATGCCAATTTATGAAAGTAATTAAATATGCAAATTTGAAATGAAACATAACCTAAGAAACCCTTTGTATGTCAGGGTGGGCCTAAAATAATATGCAATTATTAATCTATGAATGTTATATACTAAAATCTTTAAACGTGCAATAGCCTATCTGAAAGGGTGGGTTCTAAAAGAGCATCACGCCAGAACTCTTATTTCCTATTGTTTGTGAATGCAAAAGATGAGAAAACAAGAAAAGTTAGTTCAACAAATAATCACATAACATGTTAGGCAATTAGGTGATACAACAAGTAAAAGAAAATTAAAGAAAGAGGGATGGGATCCCTCCCTTCGTGTCTAGTGTTTCTAGTTGGGTATGGTCGACTCTCACCTAGGCAATCTAATCATGGATGCATGAGGTTGAGACTCACTAATGCACCTAGATTTTGACAAGATTTTAAGGCTCCCAAACCTTCAGACCAAAGGCAAAGGGTCATGAATCCCAATGCCCAAGAGTCGGTGGTTCGGGTGATCCCTCGGACATTGCTACGTGCACGTCGTGCCACGCCCACATGTCCAACTGGATCGATCTAATCCTAATAAGGGAAGAGTGGTATGACAACCACTAAAAGTAAAAAAGAAATGAGGGATATAAAATAAAGCGTATACACGTATGAGGTGCCCCTATTGAAGGGAAGGAATTATACCATCAAATGCGATTGACGGTTCTAGGGCGACTATTTCCCCCACCCAAAATGCAAGCGCGATACACAAATGAAAAGTAAACACATAAACGATCGCATACGTGGATATTTGGGACGATTGTGTGTTAGATGCAAGAAAATCCTAAAAAAAGAAAAATGCAACCCTAAACCTCCGAATATGATATATAAAAAGGTTAAAAGAAGAAAAAGATTGACTAAATCAAATTTGCTCGGACTCTCTAGGTCCCCAGTGGAGTTGCCAGCTGTCGCGCCCCATTTTTTAAAAAATAAAGAAAAATAAATGAAATGTTAAGAAAATGGATTTTGATTTGATTTTGATTTGAAAAATGTGAATTTTTTATTTTAAAGAAAATAAAGAAAATGAAATGGGACTTTGAAAATGCGACGATTTGACCCAAAAATAATAGTTTAAAAAGGATTTTTGAATAAAAATCGGAGTCGCACTTGGTATTGAGTTGAGGTGTACCAAGTCACCTAAAAATGAATTTTGAATAAAATTATGAAAAACCCCTTTTAAATGACTCCTAGGTCTACGAAAATCAGAGAAAAAGATTCGGGAGTCACATTTGAAGAGAGGGAAGGCAAGGATAAAAATCCAAGGCACCCTCTCAACCTAACCAAGGCTAGTTGCGTGATTTAGTCAAGAATTTTCTTAATTTAACCTAAAAATTTATCACATTTGAAAGTCACTATATAAATGCAAACCCTAGTTCTAAGGGGGATATCGAGGGGTCAAGATATTTTTTCGAAATTATTTGATGCAAATCGCATTAATTGCGACGCCCAAAAGTAAACTTTCGAAAAAATCATGAATTGTGCAAAAATATGAGAGTCAAAGAGAAATGAAAAGGAAAAATCAAATAAAATAATAGAATAATTATATAAATATGCATGTCCTAAAGGAATGCATCATGTCAGGTACGAAAGACTAATGTTCGTGACTCAATTTTCCCTTTTATAGAGGGAATATGAGCGTGCTAAGGTTAGAAAGTCAAACTCGTCCATATCCCATATTTAAGGGGTATTTCCTACCTAATCAAACAAATGATCTAACCTAATTCTATTCCCCTAAATGGAATGCAAATCTAATGCCATGCTTTCATACAAAGGGGTAAGGAATATACATATAGGGGAAATATGGGGGTAAGAGATATGCATATAGTGGAAAA
>JACYVW010000074.1:0-190544 GCA_023065735.1 Coffea humblotiana | reverse complement strand
GCTTGCAAAACTGCTCAAGCCTAGTTAGGGCCCGTTTCAACGGTAACCGTTTCCAAGGAAACTTATCAGAAATGTTTGGAATCTATCCGGTCCTGGATTTGATAGATCTCAGCAATAACAAATTCTATGGGAAACTCTCCAGCAACTGGGGTAAATGCAAAATGCTGAAAGCCCTTCTTGTTGCAAAGAACCACATCACGGTGGTATACCTCCGGAAATTGGAAATTTGACTCGACTACATACACTTTAATCTTTCTTCAAATATTTATCAGGGGAGATACCGAGAGAAGTTGGGAAGTTAACTTCTTTGCTTAAACTAGATTTACATGACAACCAGCTTACTGGTGGTATACCTCAAGAATTGGGAGTGTTAATGGAGTAAGAAATTCTGTGTAAAAAGATGATATGATGCAGAGTATGTTTATGGAATTTTTCTTCTCTCTTTTTTTTTTTTTTTTCAATTTCGTAGGGAGTTGCACCCATCACATTGGATGATAACGACTGGTCAATTTCATAAAACTGTAACACCAAGTTGCAAACAAAAACTAATCTTACCCAAAATATTAGCACAAGGAATTGCATTTGCACTCTCAATTTTGCTTAGGAAATCTCAAAACTTTCAATAAGAGACTAAAATGGCCTAAATGGACCCTTGCTTTGGACCCTTGCTTAATCCCCAAATCCCACGTTTGTTTGAAGTCTCTTCCAAAGCCCAATATTAATTGCAAAACCAAAAACTCAATAGCCGAATTAAGTTTACGAATTTCCATCCACGCAAAAAGTGGCTGTCGAACATCAAGAAGCCCAATTAATTCACTTAATTCACATGGAAGAAGCCCAACCTATCCCTTCAACAAAGCCACAGTCCATGAGAAGCAAGACAAGAATCCTCTTAGCTTGGGAAGATGACAATATGCATCCTCAACAGTCCATGTGTAAGAGAAAATACTTTGCATGAAGGACACTTTTCCAAGACGAATCATCAACACTTTTGGAAGAGTTGCTTCAATTAAAGTTGCCAGATTGCGAATGCCCAGTCGTCCTCTATCCTTTGGCTGATAAGCAAATTGTAAATGAGAGATAATTAATCAACTGCCAACCAAATTAGCCTAAAACACAATCCGTTCATTGAACTGGAAAAAATTGTTAAATCAAGACTCAATGGTTCAACAACAATTTGGACTAATCATTACTAAGTCGTTGTCGACCCGTGGCATCAGAAATCATGTGAATCCCTACTTAGTTCAACTTAGAGTACTTTAGTTCATCACCGATGAAAATAGCTTAAAAATTGAAACAACAATGCAATATAGATTGAATAATTCTACTTTGACAATTGCAAACAAATCCAAAAACAAAGAAGAGATCCGTAATATCTTCAGCTTCGAGCATCTTCCATAACCATTAGCAACAGAGCTATTACAATAATTGAACGAAAAGTCAAGAAGAGTAATTGATGAGTAGGAGAGGTTGCATATGACAGTAGGTAGGTAAATTTGGCTAAAAATTTTAAAATAACACACTATAACACCTACAAGGATAAGAAGAGTCCATACATATCATCCCTAAGTCAATTCATCACAATCTTGAGAAAGAATTTCACTAATGGCTTGATTTACGGTGCCACAAGAAATGTGCGATCTTTTGCAGGAAAAGGACGGAATTTGTTAAAACCTTTACATGAGTGTGAATGGGGTGACCTGAACAACACGAGTCATGCGATCCATAGTGACTAAGTGGTGAAGTTTGATTGAATTTTTTTTTTTTAAAAATCCAGCAACATATAAATTACTCTTAAGCTAAATATATATTGGGGATTTAAGTAAATTATGTTATGGAAAAGTCCAACTGAGTCAAGAGAGATTAGAAGGATTCGGGACTCGTAATCTGTCACCAAAACTGCATCTCATAGCCCTTGAGATTTGAGTTTTTGTCTCTTTTCTTTGCTTATAGGCTATGGTTGTAGCTTTCTCAATTTCTTCTTTTCTTTTCACTTCTATGCTACCAAATCAGGCCTACAAGTTTACAATTCTATTTGCTGAGGCCTCCATCAAATGCTTGCTTCGATTTGACATCTCTATTTAAACTATATCTGATTACTAACTTTGTTACATTTATTAAGGACGTATATGCTTACTAACGTTACATTTGGGAGATAAGAAATGGACACTGAGGAAATGTTTTGAATTGAAAGTAATATCCTTGGACAGAAAGGAAAGAAATTGAAAGGATTTCACTTCCATCCATTACCAAAAAGTTTTCTTCCCAAAAGTGGGTAGACTTTGAAGAGTGTGTTTGGATTGTAAATTAGTTGAGATAATTTTATGAAAATAATAGTATTGTAACATTTTTTTGATATGATATATGTGAAATAAAAAAGTAATTGAGAAATATGTTGATGATTCAAGCAAGTTAGTGGCATATAAATAAGGTATAATAAAGTGTAATAATTTACAATTCAAACACAGATTTTTCAATATGACATCTTTTGTCAGATATGGCCATTTAACTAAGGTATTTCTAACGCGTATCCATAAGGCATTTGTTAACACAACCTAACACCCTCCTAACCTACCATACACACACACACACACTAATAATTATTACCCTCTCTTCCATTTATATACTTTTTCTATTTAATTTTACCTACCCTCTATTGTATTTATTTACTTTTTTTAATTAATCTTGAGAGATCAACGATTTTGCAGGAAAGTGAATCCTCTCTGTCACTCCACCTTTTTCAATAAATTCCAATAAACTTAGTTAATTAACAACTTCAACTGCGAATTTTTGTGAAGTAAATGACAACAATTCATGCCTATCAATGTTGCATAGCAACAATATTCCTGATCGTGAGGCTAGAACTCCAATAATTGTACCGATGAAGTACGTTACTTTTTTTTAATAATATTTTCTCGTTTGGGTAAACAAATGATTAGGATCCCATGATTATTAATAGTATCAAAATCCATATGATGTGGCATCTTTTTTATTTTTTATTTTTTATTTTTTACAGTTAATTACTGAACTTTTAAGAAACAAAATGTATATTATTGAAAAAGGCTTTATGCATTAATTAATAACTAAATATCACCCAGTAGCTGCCAAGTTCTAACGATTGGGAATTAGAGCCAAAGAAGCCATGCTGGTGATGGACCGTGGAATTGAAAAAGGCTTTATGCATTGGCAATTTGATATCACCCAACAGCTCCCAAATGCTAATGTCATTTTAATATTCTATATTTAATTGAAATTGTTTAATTACGATAAGAAATTTTAAAGGCTTCTAAGCCTTTGATTTCAACCAGGTTCTATATTTAATTGAAATTGTTTAATTACGATAAGAAATTTTAAAGGCTCTAAGCCTTTGATTTCACAGGTTCCTCATAGTTTTCCCCCCTTTTTTTTCCTTTGAAAAGTTACTTGTATTTTAACGAGTCCCTAAACTTTTACTCTGAAAATGTACACTAAATACTACTAGAATTTACACTTCACTATCTAGTGAGTTATTTTATTTATTGTTAATTAGAGGGTGTTATCTACATTTTTCTTAAAGAGGAACTAGTTTTGAATATCTTGTGAATGACTGAACGTGTCTTTAATTTTTTCATTTACTTTTAGCGTAAGTAGAAAGTTTTGAACCTGATATCGCTCACTTACATTCTCTCCCAACGTAACCCATCCCTCCTCTCCCCTTTCCCCCAATGATTGAATGTACTTGCTTTTATACAAAACATTGACTTTTCATTTGATTTAAGCTTAATTAATCACACACTCTGCAATAAATGGGAGATCAATCTTTGTTTTATTTATTTTTTTTTGTTTTTGGGTGGGAGGCTTAAGTCGAAACTGAAGGTTAATTGTTAATTGTGAGTTGCAGCAGCCACATCGGATGATAATGACGACTTATCGGCATCTTCCGGTAATTCGAGTAACACCAAGTTGCAAATTAATGCCAAGTTTTTTTTTAATAAAAAGAAAGTTTCATTAACGAATTACAGGAAATCATCCATTACGATTTGATTTATATCGATGCGCTAATGACAAGTTAAACATGTACTAGAAATAACATATCTTCAATATAACAGAACAATAAATCTGAAAAATTTTTGAACAGATCTGAAAATTACAAGAAATTTTCGAATTATCTTCTAATAATTAAATCGCTGCAATTAAGACTAATCTTAACCAAACTATCAGTACAAGAATTGGATTTTGCATTCTCAATTTCGGCTTGACTTATCTCAAAATTTCCTTACGAGATTAATATGGCATGATAGACTAAATGCACCCTTACTTTAGAGTCTGATTCAACCTCCGACCTAACTATAATAAAAACCATGATATTTAATAATTTACACATGGTATACTTGTAAGTTTATAGACTAACTATTGGAAAGTCAATAATTAATTTATAAGTGATTTAATGATAAGAAACATGAAACTTAGCAAAAAGAATTTGAATTTTTTAAATAATTTAGAACTAAACTATAATTTTAAAAAGGTAATATGACACAAAACTAATATTGCACAAAAGTGGGATAGTTTTAAAACCTTAGAAAAAGTGCGAGGATTTACTAGTAAAAGATTATCACAAATCTTGACAATCTTGCACCGTTTGTCTTCTTTTGGGAGAGATGTCTAATCTCCATATTCGTTCTTGTCGTCATACTTTTCTCATCTTTTCACCCCAAATGTGGAGGCTTCAGCTTCTGCTGAAGAGGCTGCTGCTCTTTTGAAATGGAAAGCCAGTTTTTTGAACCAGAACAATAGCTTCCTGACCTCATGGAACCTTCAATCAGGCAATGCCATGAATTCTTTTGTACTTCCTTGCACTTGGGCCTGGTATTTCCTGCATTGATGGAAGTGTCAACAGGTTGAACCTCTCAGATTGGAGTATTAAAGGTAGCCTCTACGATTTCCCGTTCTCATCCCTCCCAAATCTTTGAATATCTTGATCTCGGCTTTAACCAGATCTTTGGCAGTATACCAAAACAAATAGGTAACCTGTCAGAAAACTCAGTTTATCTTGATTTCTCGGCTAATGAGGTGTCAGACAAAATCCCATCTGAAATTTGCAACTTGAGAAACTTGAGTCATTTAGATTTTGGAAGCAATCAACTTTCAGGTCCCATTCCCCTGGCGATAGGGAATCTAATCTCAATTCAGTTTCTTTCCTTCTGTCAAAATAATCTTACCGGTACAATTCCAAAGTCACTAGGCAATTTGACCAATTTGATTATACTATATCTTTATGAAAATCAACTTTCAGGTTCAATTTTTCAAAGAAGTGGGTGATTTGAAATTCCTTACCGATATGGAATTGAGATGAGAACCAACTCAACGGTTCCATTCCTATTTCAATTGGTAACTTGAGTAACTTGGAAACATTGTATCTCCATAACAATCAATTTTCTGGTTCGATTCCTGCTACTTTTGGCAACCTCAATAAGCTGGTGAATCTATTCCCTTCAACAAAATCACCTATCTGGTCCCATTCCTCCTGCAATTGGGAATTTGATCTCACTTCAGTTACTTTACCTGCATCAAAATAATCTCACTGGTGCAATCCCAAA
This sequence comes from Coffea humblotiana, assembly GCA_023065735.1. Taxonomy (NCBI): domain Eukaryota; kingdom Viridiplantae; phylum Streptophyta; class Magnoliopsida; order Gentianales; family Rubiaceae; genus Coffea; species Coffea humblotiana. Next base: position 184,968 of record JACYVW010000074.1, on the reverse strand, counting down.
GTCACTAGGTAATTTGACCAAATTGATTGAACTGGATCTCTATGACAATCAACTTAATGGTTCAATTCCTGCTTCAATTGGTAACTTGAGCACCTTGAAAGTACTGTATCTCTATAGCAATCAAGTTTCTGGTTCGATTCCTGTTACTTTTGGCAACCTCAATAGGCTGGTGAATCTATCCCTTCAGCAAAATCACCTATCTGGTCCCATTCCTCCTGCGATTGGGAATTTGATCTCACTTCAGTTTCTTTATTTGTATCCAAAATAATCTCACTGGTGCAATCCCAAAGTCACTAGGTAATTTGACCAAATTGATTGAACTGGTTCTCTCTGACAATCAACTTAATGGTTCAATTCCTGCTTCAATTGGTAACTTGAGTACCTTGAAAGTACTGTATCTCTATAGCAATCAATTTTCTGGTTCGATTCCTGTTACTTTTGGCAACCTCAATAGGCTGGTGAATCTATCCCTTCAGCAAAATCACCCTATCTGGTCTCATTCCTCCTGCGATTGGGAATTTGATCTCACTTCAATTTCTTTACCTGTATCAAAATAATCTCACTGGTGCAATCCCAAAGTCACTAGGTAATTTGAACCAAATTGATTGAACTGGATCTCTATGACAATCAACTTAATGGTTCAATTCCTGCTTCAATTGGTAACTTGAGCACCTTGAAAGTACTGTATCTCTATAGCAATCAAGTTTCTGGTTCGATTCCTGTTACTTTTGGCAACCTCAATAGGCTGGTGAATCTATCCCTTCAGCAAAATCACCTATCTGGTCCCATTCCTCCTGCGATTGGGAATTTGTTCTCACTTCAGTTTCTTTATTTGTATCAAAATAATGCTCACTGGTGCAATCCCAAAGTCACTAGGTAATTTGACCAAATTGATTGAACTGGATCTCTATGACAATCAACTTAATGGTTCAATTCCTACTTCAATTGGTAAACTTGAGTACCTTGAAAGTACTGTATCTCTATAGCAATAAAGTTTTCTAGTTCGATTCTTGTTACTTTTGGCAACCTCAATAGGGCTGGTGAGTCTATCCCTTCAGCAAAATCACCTATCTGTCCATTCCTCCTGCGATTGGGAATTTGATCTCACTTCAGTTTCTTTACTTGTATCAAAATAATCTCACTGGTGCAATCCCAAAGTCACTAGGTAATTTGACCAAATTGATTGAACTGGATCTCTATGACAATCAACTTAATGGTTTCAATTCCTACTTCAATTGGTAACTTGGACTACCTTGAAAGTACTGTATCTCTATAGCAATCAAGTTTCTAGTTCGATTCTTGTACTTTTGGCAACCTCAATAGGCTGGTGAAGTCTATCCCTTCAGCAAAATCACCTATCTTGGTCCCATTTCCTCCTGCGATTGGGAATTTGATCTCACTTCAATTCTTTTACCTGTATCAAAATAATCTCACTGGGCAATCCCAAAGTCACTAGGTAATTTGACCAAATTGATTTGAAACTGGATCTCTATGACAATCAATTTAATGGTTCAATTCCTGCTTTCAATTGGTAACTTTGAGCACCTTGAAAGTACTGTTATCTCTATAGCAATCCAAGTTTCTGGTTCGATTCCTGTTTACTTTTGGCAACCTCAATAGGCTGGTGGAACTAGATCTCGCTTTCAATGAACTTTCAGGCTCAATTCCTGTTTCAATTGGAAACTTGAGTAACTTGGAACTTTTGTCTCTGGGAGAAAATCAATGTTGTGGGTACCATTTCCACAAGAGCTTGGAAACCTGAATAAGTTGGTTGATTTGAGATTGTTTAGTAATCAGTTCTCTGGTCCATTGCCAGAAACTATTATGTCAAAGTGGAATTCTCAAAAACATTACTGTAGACGAGAACATGCTTACCGGTCCAATCCCCTAAAAGTTTGCAAAACTGCTCAAGCCTATTTAGGGCCCGTTCAACGGTAAACCGTTTCCAAGGAAACTTATCAGAAATGTTTTGGGAATCTATCCAGTCCTGGATTTCATAAGATCTCAGCAATAACCATTCTATGGGAAACTCTCCAGCAACTGGGGTAAATGCAAAATGCTGAAGCCCTTATAGTTGCAAAGAATAACATCACGGGTGGTATACCTCCGGAAATTGAAATTTGACTCACCTACATACACTTAATCTTTCTTCGAATTATTTATCCGAGGAGATACCGAGGGAAGTTGGGAAGTTAGCTTCTATGTTTAAACTAGATTTACATGACAACCAGCTTACTGGTGGTATACCTCAAGAATTGGAGTGTCAATGGAAATTCTAGAACCTATCCACAAACTCCTTGAATGGAAACTTTACCAGAACTTTTGGGAGATTTGAAACACTGTTCCCACATGAACTTGAGCAATAATGTTTTAAGTCAAAAGATTCCCATTGCAGATTGGGAAGTTAAACCCAGCTTTCTGAACTGGATTTGAGTCAAAATCTCTTCACAGGAGAGATACCATCTGAGTTTTCAAAATTTGGCAGAGTTTGGGGACATTGGATCTCTCCCAGATAACCTCTCTTGGTTTGATCCAAAGGCTTTTGGCAGAATTGCCTGGTTCATTGCACATTAATCTTTCTTTTAATAATTTGGAGAGGGCCCAATTCCGAGTGATAGAGCTTTTGTGAATCTAACCTTAGAAGAAGTAAGGGAAATAAAGATTTGTGTGGCAATATTACAGGGTTACGAACCTGTGAAAGTTCTCGGTTGATTAAAAAGCATGTCAACGATAAAAGGAAGGAATTTGTTCTCATAATTTGTATTACCTCTTTCTGGGATCGTGCATACTTCTTTGGTGCATTGTTCGGTGTTCTCAGATTGCGTGATCGGAGAAAAACAAAATTCAAGAGCGGGAGATATGGAAGTGAATAAAGTGCAGTTTATTTTGTCATATGTGCTTATGATGGAAAGCATTGTATAAAGAAATCGTGAGGTTCTACAGAAGAGTTCAGTGAAACATATTGCATTGGGGAAGGAGGTTGTGGAAGTGTTTACAAAGCACTGCTTCCAGCAGGCGAGGTTGTAGCTGTAAAGAGGCTTCCACAACATACCTAATGTGGGAAAGGATAAAAGTTTCTTGAATGAGATCAGGGGCCCTTTGACAGAAATCAAGCATCGAACATTGTTGGAAACTCTTTGGCTTCTGCTGCAATATGTTCAGCATTCAATTTTGGTTTTTGAGTACCTCGAAGGGGGGAAGCTTGGCCAAAATCTTGAGCATAGAAGAAGAAGCTAAGGAAACTAGGACTGGCTAAAAGAGGTTGATATCATCAAAGGCGTCGCTCATGCTTTATCTTACATCATCATGATTGTTCACCACCAATTGTACACCGAGAACATATCAAGCAACAATATTTTACTTGATCCAGAATGTGAGGCTCATGTTTAGATTTTGGCACTTCCAAGTTTCTCAGAAGAGACTCATCTAACTGGAGTTCTCTTGCAGGCACATATGGATATGTTGCACCGGGTAATAAAGTTTTTTTTCCCCCGTTTTCCTCTCATTAAATTTGTTAACTAGTAAATTCAAGTATGATCACGTAACATGAAAAAAACTTTTCCAACTTTCTCTTGCAGAATTTGCGTACACAATGAAAGTTAACGAGAAGTGGTGATGTTTATAGCTTTGGGGTCCTGGCAATGGAAGTAATCAAAAGGAAAAGCATCCTGGCTGACTTGATTGCTAATTCTATTGTCTTCCAACGCTTGAAGAGATAGAGCTAAAAAGACTTGTTAGACCAAAGACTTCTGTATCCCAATCAAGAAATTGAAAGAATCTGATATCCATTCTCAAACTAGCCCAGAGACTGTCTACATGTCCGATCCTCAATGCAGGCCAACCAATGCTCATTATTTCCAGGTTGATATCTACATTGTTGATCCTCAATGTAGGCCATGTGGAACCTCTTGTCCATTTCTTTTCTTGTTAAATTAATAGATGAATCAGATATCTTGAACTTTGATGATGTTTTTGGTTTTTGCAGGTATCTGCCTCCTATTAAATGCAGACTGCAGTGCCCTATCCCCTCCACCCCCCCCCCCCCAAAACGCAGGCACTATCAGGCATCTGCAGAAGATGATCATGATGCAGAGTATGTATTCTGTGTAAAATAAACTCTGCCTAGCCAATAGAGTTTTATGAATTGATGCAAAAACTAGCATAGGAGGAAATTGAGAGTTTTGGAAATATATGGTATCTTATCCTGAAAGTAATAATTCTTGACATTGTCTTCACGTCTTAATAGTCTTCGATCTACATTTATTATCTCCTTGAAAAATCAAAAGTTTCTTAGTTTTCTGCCACACTATGCAAACTAAATAACAAGTAATTTTTAAAATTGTACAGTGAAAGTGACAAAGAGCTCCGGTGCGTTTTACCTAAGTGTTTCAACCAATTATAAAACTAAGTTTACAAATGATTAGGTCCCATGATTATTAATTGTACCAAAAATCCATATTGATGTATGTTATGTGGCATCTTTTTTATTTTTTATTTTTTGAACAGTTAAATTACTTTTAAGAAACAAAATGTATATTATTGAAAAAGGCTTTATGCATTAATTAATAACTTAGTATCACCCAGTAGCTGCCAAGTTCTAACGATTGGGAATTAGAGCCAAAGATGCCATTGCTGGTGATGGACCATGGAATTGAAAAAGGCTTTATGCATGGGTAATTTGATGCCACCAACAGCTCCCAAATGCTAATGTCTCTTAATATCCTATATTTAATTGAAATTGTTTAATTACGATAAGAAATTTTAAAGGCTCTAAGCCTTTTGATTCACAGGTTCCTCATAATTTTCCCCCCTTTTTTTTTCCTTTGAAAAGTTACTTGTATTTTAACGAGTTGCCCTAAACTTTTATCTGAAAATTTACACTAAATATTGCTAGAATTTACACTTCACTATCTAGTTGAGTTATTTCATTTTATTGTTAATTAGAGAGTGTTATCTACATTTTTTCTTAAAGAGGAAATTAGTTTGAATTCTTGTGAATGACTGAATGCATTTTTTTTTTCAAATTTACTTTTAGCCTAAGTAGGAAGTTTTGAATCTCATATTTCTCACTTACATTTTCCTCCCCCTATCACCCAACGTAACCCATCCCTCCTCTCCCCTTTCCCCCAATGAATTGAATGTACCTGCTTCTATATAAACATTTACTTTTCATTTGAATTTAAGCTTAATTAATCATACACTCTGCAATAAATGGGAGATCAATCTTTGTTTTTTTTTTTTTTTTTGGGTGGGAGGCTTAAGTCGAAACTGAAAGGCTAATTGTTAATTGTGAGTTGCAGCAGCCACATCAGATGATAATGACGACTTATCAGCAATCTTCTGGTAATTCGAGTAACACCAAACTTGCAAATTAATACCAAATTTTTTTAAATAAAAAAGCAAAGTTTCATTAACAAATTACAGGAAATCATCCAATATGATTTGATTTATATAGATGCGCTAATGACAAGTTAAACATGTATTAGAAATAACAGATCTACAATATAACAGAACAATAGATCTGAAAAAAATTTTGAACAGATGTGAAAATTACAAGAAAATTTCAAATTATCTTCTAATAATTAAATCGGTTCAAAATTAAGACTAATCTTAACCAAAATATCAGTACAAGAATTGCATTTTGCATTCTCAATTTCGGCTTATCTCAAACTTTACTTACGAGATTAAAAATGACCCTTACTTTAGAGTCTGATTCAACCTCCAAATGCTTAATCCCCAAAGAGTCCATAGTTCCACCACTAAACTTGTACGAAAACCCAAATCCCATCCAAGCAATATTGGCCGTCGAAGACGAAAATCAGCTCTCTGAATGCATCTTGAATGATGGATCTCCTTCTCTTATTGTATGCACATTTCATGGGTCTATCAAAGGATATGGTCAATTTTTTGAGAGGACTCAGCTATTGAGCATTTGGGCCAATGTCACAAATCCAGCGTTGTTACTTAGAAGGTTGTTTTCCAATCAAGATCCAACCACAAGCAGACCGATATCACGTGAAAAAGCCCAATCTTCTCACGTAAGAGGACAATACTTTGCTTGAAGGACACTTTAATATGACGAATCATCCACTGTGAGCAAATTCCATGTCGCTTTTGGAAGTTGCTTTAATTAGAGTAGCCGGATTGTGAATGCCTAGTCCTCCTCCATCTTTTGGGTGATAAATAATTTATACGTCTGAGATGATTAATCAACTGTAAACAAAATTGGTTTTAGCATATTCCTATTGGACCAAGGTTCTAAAACATAACTCGTTGAATGACCTAGAAATATTACTATGTTAAAGATTACTGATTCAACAATTGGTTTAATTGTTATCAAACTATTGTTGACCCGTGACATCATAAATATGTCAAAAATAATTGATATGTTACCTTATTATCATATAGACCACGAAAAATAATCTTGGGAATCCATACTTAGTTCATTAGGGTGTTAGAATCAGAATATTTCGGTTCATCCTTGATGAGAATAACTTAAAATTTGAGCCATAATGCAATTTAGATTGAATAAATCAATTTTGCCAATCACAACTAAATCCAAAAACAAAGACGGCAATTACATTGTACCGCACATGAGGCCAAATGGAAAAGAAAAAAACAAAAAAAAAACTAACTATAGTCGAACATGATATTTTAATAATATAAACATGGAATACTTGTAAGTTTATAGAATAAGTATTGGAAAGTCATACTAATTAAACTTACCATGTCAATAATTAATTTAAAAGAGATTTAGTGATAAGAAACATGAAACTTAGCAAAAAGAATTTGAATTTGTAAATAATTTAGAACTAAACAGTAATTTTATAAAGGTAATATGACACAATACTAATATTGCACCAAAAGTGGGATAGTTTTAAAACCTTAAAAAAAGTGCGAGGATTTACTAGCAAAAGATTATCGCAAATCTTGACTGTCTTGCACGGTTTGTCTTATTTTGGGAGAGATGTCTAATCTCTCCTTATTCCTCTCGAAATTTTTTAAAAGCAACAAGTCTCGAAAAAGTTTACTATGAACCCATTTCAGATCAATGGTTGACTGGTTAACCATGCAAAGCAATTGATTTGTATAATTTAGAGTGGTTACTTTTTTTTTTTTTAACTCTTCTGGGTTTGAAGTTTAACTCAACTCAAAAACAATTGTGTCTACAGTTCAACTGTGAGGTACAAGTTCGGTTTTAAAAAATTATGTAAAACTTATCTATGTACATACTGTTTGACCCTAAAATAAAAAAATTTCAAAGATAACAAAACCATTAGTCAATTAACATAATAATAAAGATTAAGAGAGAAAGTGATGTATCGGTTAAGGAGTCTATAAGCAGTTAAAGTTTTCATCTCAAAAAAAAAAAAAGCTAGTGATAGGCGTTAAGATTTCCCCTGCATTGCTCTGTTTTGCTCATGCTTTTTACCATTTTTAGTACCCCATCTCAAGCATTTGATTATGCAGATGCACTTTCAAAATCCCTTTTGTACTTTGAAGCACAAAGCTTACCATACAACCAAAGAGTCTCTTGGCGTCACCATTCTGGCCTAACAGATGGATTAGAACAAGGGGTATTACTCAGAATGTTCAGTTTCGGTTGTATTTTTCTTCAAGAACTTGAATTTTGGTTCATCATTTATGTTGTTTGAAAACAGATTTTTAGTATGTTTTCACAGTTTGGTAACGTACTTTTCACAGTTTGTAGGTGGACTTAGTTGGTGACCATGTCAAGTTTGGATTACCAATGGCATTCACAGTTACAATGTTGTCATGGGGTGTTATTGAATTTGGGGAACAAATTGAATTAGGATCAGTTGACAAAGAAATGGGGTGCTACAATGTTCTCATGGGGTGTTACAGAGAAATGGAGCATGGTCTCTTGAGGCAATCAAATGGGGTGCTGATTATTTCACACTAGACCTAATGTCAATTATATGCTTCATGCTTACTGAGTGTAGTAGATGTAGTCTAGTACATTCAACAAGAATTAGAATTTTTTTTTAAAAAAAAAAGACAACCAAATGATGTCAACCGACTTGCTCAGTCGCAAAGACACTATATGTAACATAATCTAGCTATCAGGTTTTAGTTTTATAAGTTTTCTTTGGAATGTTAATTTTGTGCTTCGTGTTTTTCTTTTTTCTTTAGCACTATTTTCAATTAGCTAGCGTGGAGGAACTTACATTGCTCATTGATTATGAATGCTGCTATGTTAACATGCGTGATAAGCTTTCAAGTTTCTTCTAATTCTGTGAAGCAAAATAATTTGTGTTAGTATAGGATATAAAATCATCAACAGTTGTATACTTGAAACGATTCTTGAAACATTTGTGTATTCCCACAATTTTGTGTTTGTATTTTTCTACAAAGCAAATTATCTTGGACATTCTTGAACTGTTTGGGCTAATAAGGTTTTAGAATTCCATCAACATAATTCGTCCAAAACTTCTTGAATTTAATCAAATGCTTCTCCTAATCCTGGCAAAAACTAATCTCACTTCTGATTTAATATAGAACTACAACATAAATAAATCAATTTATAAAGACTCATTGTAGTTTAGATGTCAAGTAATTAGTGCTCTTCTCCAGGAGGTACTCAAGTTACCTTTTTTCTATAGATTCATTCAGACAAATTAGTCATAGAAGATAAAAATGGTCAGTCTCATTAAAACATTCCAATATTGCTTTAAATTTCCAGGACCATTGCATCTTAATTGTTACGATCTCAAAAAGAAAAGACAATGAAGTAGGGAAGGGTAAAGGGAAAGAACGAGAGGACCTTTGAAGTCTTCCTTGTGCAGTAGGGATAATCATGGGTTGTCTCTAAATAATCTCCATATTTCTTGTGGTCCTACTTTTTCTATCATTTTCAAGACTTATAAAAGCAGGTTATTGTTGATTAAGTCATGATGACCGAGTCAATCATCTAATGTTTGAAAGACATTGATGGAGGACAAGAAGAGAAAAGGAGAGAATTGAAAAAGAGGAGGCATTGGCAATGAGTACGATACTACGATGGGGTGAGTATGGTGGGGGTGGGAGGCAGAAATTGGACTTGTGAGGGCCAAGTTCGGCTTTAAATGTATTATCAGGTGATAAAAACTAAATTATTTGATATTCAAATTAAGTTTGACTCGGTAAGAGTTTGTTTGAACTTGATTTCACCAACTATTTAAACCAAACTTAAATAGTATTTTGTATTCGGCAAATTGTCAAACATGACTCAAACTTAACTCTATTAGCATAAAAGCGGAATTTACATGTAAAAAAGTTTAATCTTCTCGAGATCGATTTGAATTTGGTTAGATAAAAACCCATCTAACTTTGGCTCTATAAATTAAAAAGCTAATGTTGAGCACAATTTCAATTTTATTAAATTTTGAACATTAAAATATTTAATTTAATTAGATTAGTTTGCACTCCTAGTTCCAATATCAAAAATAAAAATTTAAAAAACTTAGGGTTGGTCAGCCTACCCGCCATCCCGTTCCCCCACGTTGGGGCATCATGATAAGAAAGAGACGAGGCAATACATCGTTATGCCTTAAGGACTGGGATAGCTTGATAGGTCCTCATCTTGATTATAAGTCTTTGGACCATTGCCAACAGCAACAGCACTCATTTTTCATATTATCTTCGCTCTTTTAGTCAATTGCAGTTTCCAATTAGCTTTTGCTTTTTAGTTTCCAATTAGTTTCTTTTCGTTCGAAGTTTAATTTAAGTCTAATTTTTAGTCCATTTTGTTCATAGTCGATCAGTGATTGGAATTATACTTTGTAATCATGCTCTTTGGAGTGCAACTTCAAAACGGGTATTTCTTTTTTTTTTTTATCATTTCATTGTGCATCTTAATGATTCTTTGGATCCTTCCATTGACTATTTTATATGCTTCAATGCTTAAGTGCAATCTAGTACATTCATCAAGAATTAGAATTTGAAAAAAAAAAACCAAAATGATGTCACAGTAAAAGAATTTTAATCCATTTTCTATGGCTGTTTTTAATTTTTTTAAATTAAAATAGTTTTTTAAAACTCATCATTGAAAAAGATTAAAAATTTGTTTTAGATGAGAAAAGATTATTAGATAAATTGATAAATATTTCAATTTTAATCGTTCGAGGGAAAAAATTACTAAACCTTTGAAAACAGATTGTGAAGATAAAAGAAGAAGAACACAAATTTAACATACACAACCAACTAGTTTAGTGGCAAAGACTCTCTATATAACATAATCTATCTATCTAGCTCAAGTGGCTAATTGAGAGGCCAAATCAGGTTTTGCAAGTGTTCTTTGGAATCTTACTTTATCATTTTCATTTAGCTAATGTGCACGAACTTACATTGCTTATTGATTATGAATGCTGGTACGCTAAAAGTGCGTGATAAGCTTTCAAGTTTCTTCTAATTCTGTGGAGTACAATAATTTGTGTTAATATAGAATTTAACATGATCAAGAGTTGTATGCTAGAATCGATTCTTGAAACAAAATTAGTATCTTTCTTGTATGTATTCCCACAATTTTTTGTTTGTATTTTTCTGTTGAGAAAGTTATCTTATTATCGAATTTTTAAGGGCAATAATGTTTTAGAATCCATCAATATAATTAGTTCAAAACTTCTTGAATTTCAAAAAAAAATGCTTCTTCTAATCCTGGCCAAAATTAATCTCACTTCTGATCTGCTATAGAACTACAACATAAATAACTCAGCCTACAGAGACTAATTGTGGTTTGGATATCAAGTAATTGGTGCTCCTTCTCTAAGAAATACTAGAGTTACCTTTTCTATAGATTCAGTAAGAAAACTTGGTCATGGAAGATAAAAATGATCAATCTCATCATTGCATCCTAAGTGTTCCAATATTACTTTAAATTTCTTGGACCGTTGCATGCTAAGCGTTCCAATCTCGAAAGGAAAAGACAAAGAAGACCTATGAAGTCTTCCTTGTACAGTGGTGATACATTGCAGCTTCAGTTGCGGTACAGAGTCTCAAAACAATCTCCATATTCCGTTTGGTCCTACGTTTACCTTCATTTTCGAAGACTTGTAAAAGCATTTGCTGTTGATCAAAGTCATGATAACATAGTCAATCATGGAACGTCTGAAAGATATTGATGGAGGACAAGAAGGGAAAGGAGACAATTGAAGAAGGGGAAGTTTTGGCAATGAAATGGTGGGGTAGGGGGGTGCAAATGGGAGGAGGAGCAAACTTGGACATGTACAAAACTATGGAGGGCCAATCTTGATTTTAAACATATTGTTCAGGTGACAAAAACTAATTTTGCTAAGGATCCACTTGAAAAGAAATAATTTGCTAATAGGGGCTGAAAAACAAATCAAATTTTTTGATACTCGAATCGAGTTCGGTTCGTTCGAGTTTGATTTTGTCAATTATTCAAATCAAACTTAAACAGCATTTTGTGTTCGATAAATTATCAAACTCGACTCGAATTTGACTCTGTTAAAATAAAAGTATAATTTACATGTGAAAAAAACTTAATTTGCTCAAGTTCGACTTGAGTTTGATTTGATAAAAGTTCATTTAATTTCAACTCTATAAATAAATGATGTCAATATTGAGCACAATTTCAAATCATTAAAAAAAATTTAAACATTAAGGTACTCGCTTGATTAGATTCAATTATCCCTTAATTTCAATACCAAGAAATAAGAATTATAAAATTTTAACAGTTGGTCGCCACGCCGTTCCCCACATTGGTGCATTGTGACGGGAAAGAGTCAAGGCAACAGATCTTTGTACCTTAAAGACTGGGATAGGTCGTCATCTTGACTTTAAAGTCCTTTGTACGTTTGCCAACCTCAAATTTGATTGAAAACAAGCACGACTACTCTGTCCCAAGATAATTTTTTTTTTTTTTTTTTTCGACACAAGGGTGTCCGGGCCTTCAGCCCAGGAGAGGGCACTCCAACCCAAGATAATTTTTAGTTGAACCCTATAAAATAGTTCTGCGTCCTTGGATTTATATAATAACTTATTGATGTCGTTACATGGTATTATCTAAAATATATTTATGTTTTTTTTTATTTTGAATCAATGGATCAATATGGATAAAAATCAAATATATGTTTTTTGATAGAAAATGGCCTGTAATATTAATGAATTGAGGAGTCCATATAAAGAGTGGACAGTATAAAAATATGGGGGAGAATCCCCCAGATGATAGAATCATCAATTGAACTAGCATGTTTTACCCTCTCAAGGGCACCCAACTAACTTTCTAAGTGGAAAAAATTTTGCAATGCATTCGTTACATCAGCAATTAGCTTTCTCCTGCAATTTCTGACTTCCATTGCATTTCATGAAAATATACTGTCAAGTAACTTTGCATAATCCATGTCAACAAAATATAGAACTATAACATAATTTGCTCAGCCAATAGGTTCATCGTCATTAAGGAATCAGGTGATAAGTGTTCCTTCTCCAAGAGGTACACGACTCACCTTTTTCTGTAGATTCAGCGGGAAAAATTAGTGGTAGAAGATAAAAATGGTCAAATCTCAAGGAAGCTTTCATCCTTTAAAATTCTTGGCCCATTGGAATAGATATCTTATGTGTTTCAATCTCAAAACTAAATGAAAACAAAGAAGGCGGGGACAGAGCAAGAAGACCTCTGAAGTCTTGAATGTGCATTAGGATAAATACTAGCATCATTTGTGGTGCAGAGTAACAGCGTCTTCCAACTTGAGTTGAACTTGAAAGTAATCATGGGTTCTTTCAAAATAGTCTCCATATTCATTCTTGTCGTCCTACTTTTCCCATCTTTTCACCCCAAATGTGGAGCTTCAGCTTCTGCTGAAGAGGCTGCTGCTCTTTTGAAATGGAAAGCCAGTTTTTTGAACCAGAACAATAGCTCCCTAACCTCATGGAACCTTCAATCAGGCAATGCCAAGAATTCTTCTATACTTCCTTGCACTTGGGCTGGTATTTCCTGCATTGATGGAAGTGTCAACAGGTTGAACCTCTCAGATTGGAGTATCAAAGTAGCCTCTATGATTTCCCATTCTCAGGCCTCCCAACTCTTGAATATCTTGATCTCGGCTTTAACCAGATCTTTGGAAGTATACCAAAACAAATAGGTAACCTGTCGAAACTCATTTATCTTGATTTCTGGGCTAATGAGCTGTCAGGCAAATTCCGCCTGAAATTTGCAACTTGAGAAACTTGACTCATTTAGATTTTGCAAGTAATCAACTTTCAGGTCCCATTCCCGTGGCAATGGGGAATTTGATCTCACTTCAGTTTCTTTACTTGTGTCAAAATAATCTTACAGGTGCAATTCCAAAGTCACTGGGCAATTTAACCAATTTAATTAAACTGTATCTTTATGAAAATCAACTTTCAGGTTCAATTTCTAAAGAAATTGGAGATTTGAAATTCCTTACTCATATGGAATTATGTTACAATCAACTCAACGGTTCCATTCTTGTTTCAATTGGAAATTTGAGTAATTTGGAGGTATTGTATCTCCAAAACAATCAATTTTCTGGTTCAATTCCGGCCACTTTTGGTAATCTCAATAGGCTAGTGAATCTAAGTCTTAACCAAAATCACCTATCTGGTCCCATTCCTCCAGTGATAGGAATTTGAGCTCACTTCAGTTTCTTTACCTGTATCAAAATAATCTCACTGGTGCAATCCCAAATTCACTAGGCAATTTGACCAATTTGAATTCAACTATATCTCTTTGACAATCAACTTTCAAGTTCAATTCCTGTTTCAATTGGAAACTTGAGTAACTTGGAACATTTGGCTCTCTATGAGAATCAATTTTCTGGTACCATTCCTCCACTTTGTAACCTTAATAGGTTGGTGTATCTATATCTCTCTTCAAATCAACTTAATGGTTCAATTCCCATTTCAATTGGTAACTTGAGTACCTTGAAAGTACTGTATCTCCAAAACAATCAATTTTCTGGTTCAATTCCGGCTACTTTTGGCAACCTCAATAAGCTGGTGAATCTAAGCCTTTACCGAAATCACCTATCTGGTCTCATTCGTCCTGCGATTGGGAATTTGATCTCACTTCAGTTTCTTTAACCTGTGTCAAAAAATCTCACTGGTGCAATCCCAAAAGTCACTAGGCAATTTGACCAATTTGATTCAACTAGATCTCTCTGACATCAACTTAATGGTTTCAATTCCTGCTTCAATTGGTAACTTGAGCACCTTTGAAAGTACTGTATCTCTATAGGCAATCAAGTTTCTGGTTCGATTCCTGTTACTTTCGGCAACCTCAATAGGCTGGTGAATCTATCCCTTCAGCAAAATCACCTATCTGGTCCCATTCCTCCTGCGATTGGGAATTTGATCTCACTTTCAGTTTCTTTATTTGTATCAAAATAATCTCACTGGTGCAATCCCAAATTCACTAGGCAATTTGACCAATTTGATTCAACTGTATCTCTTGACAATCAACTTTCAAGTTCAATTCCTGTTTCAATTGGAAACTTGAGTAACTTTGGAACATATGGCTCTCTATGAGAATCAATTTTCTGGTACCATTCCATCCACTTTTGGTAACCTCAATAGGTTGGTGTATCTATATCTCTCTTCAAATCAACTTTCAGGTTCAATTCCTGCTTCAATTGGAAGCTTGAGTGACTTGGAACGTTTGGCTCTCCAATACAATCAATTCTCTGGTACCATTCCACAAGAGATTGGAAACCTGAGTAAGTTGGTTGCTTTGGAATGTTTAGAAATCAGTTCTCCGGTCCATTGCCAGAACTATTATGTCAAAGTGGAATTCTCCAAAACATTTCTGTATCTGAGAACATGCTTACTGGTCCAATCCCTAAAGCTTGCAAAACTGCTCAAGCTTAGTTAGGGCCCGTTTGATGGTAACCGTTTCCAAGGAAACTTATCAGAAATGTTTGGAATCTATCCAGTCCTGGATTTCATTGATCTTAGCAATAACAAATTCTATGGGAAACTCTCCAGCAACTGGGGGTAAATGCAAAATACTGAAAACTCTTGTAGTTGCAAAGAACAACATCACGGATGGTATACCTCCGGAAATTGGAAATTTGACTCAACTACACACACTTGATCTTTCTTCAAATTATTTATCAGAGGGAGATACCGAGGGAAGTTGGGAAGTTAGCTTCTATGCTTAAATTAGATTTACATGACAACCAGCTTGCTGGTGGTATACCTCAAGAATTGGGAGTGTTAATGGAATTTCTAGACCTGTCCACAAATTCCTTGATGGAACTTTACCAGAACTTCTGGGAGATTTGAAACACTTGTTTTCAACATGAACTTGAGCAATAATGTTTTAAGTCAAAAGATTCCATTGCAGATTGGGAAGTTAACCCACCTTTCTGAGCTAGATTTGAGTCAAAATCTCTTCACAGGAGAGATACCAAAACTTTCAAATTTTGCAGAATCTTGGGACGTTGGATCTCTCCAGAATAACCTCTCTGTTGATCCCAAAGGCTTTGGCAGAATTGCCTGGTTTATTGCACATTAATCTTTCTTTTTAATAATTTGGAGGGCCCCAATTCCGAGTGGTAAGCTTTTGTGAATATAACCTTAGAAAGAAGTAAAGGGAAATAAAGGTTTGTGTGGCAATATTACAGGGTTACGAGCCTGTGAAAGTTCTCGGTTGATTAAAAAGCATGTCAAGGATAAAAGAAAGAAATTTGTTCTCATAATCGTATTACCTCTTCTGGATCATTCACACTTCTTGGTGCATTGTTCAGTGCTCTCAAATTGTATGATCAGAGAAAAAGAAATTCTAGAGCGGAAGATATGGAGGTGAATAAGGGTGTTTATTTGCCATATGTGCCTATGATGGCAAAGCATTGTATAAAGAAATCGTGAGGTCTACAGAAGAGTTCAGTGAAACATTTTGCATTGGGAAAGGAGGTTGTGGAAGTGTTTACAAAGCACAGCTTCCATCAGGCGAGGTAATAGCTGTAAAGAGACTTCAGAACATACCTAATGTGGCAAAGGATAGAAGGTTCTTGAATGAGATCAGGACCTTGACAGAAATCAAGCATCGGAACATTGTGAAACTCTTTGGCTTCTGCTCAAATGCTCAGCATTCAATTTTGGTTTATGAGTAACTGAAAGAGGGAGCTTGGCCAAAATCTTGAGCACAGAAGAACAAGCTAAGGAACTAGACTGGCAAAAGAGGCTGAATATCATCAAAGGCGTCGCTCATGCTTTATCTTACATGCATCATGATTGTTCACCACCAATTGTACACCGAGACATATCAAGCAACAACATTTTGCTTGATCCAGAATGCGAGGCTCATGTTTCAGATTTTGGCACTTCCAAGTTCCTTAGAAGAGACTCATCTAACTGGAGTTCTCTTGCAGGCACATATGGATATGTTGCACCAGGTAATAAAGTTTATTTTTTTTTTCCTTTTCCTGTCACTAATTTGTTAACTAGTAAATTCAAGTATGATCACATATCATGAAAAATCATTTTCCAACTCTCTTTTGCAGAATTTGCCTACACAATGAGAGTTAACGAAAAGTGTGATGTTTATAGCTTTGGAGTCCTGACAATGGAAGTAATCAAAGGAAAGCATCCTAGTGACTTGATTGCTAATCTAATGTCTTCAAAGCTCGAAGAGATAGAACTAAAAGACTTGCTAGACCAAAGACTTCTGTATCCCAATCAACAAATTGAAAAGTGTCTAATATCCATCCTCAAACTAGCAAGAGAATGTCTACATGTCGATCCTCAATGCAGGCCAACAATGCTCATTATTTCCAGGTTGATATCTACATGTTGATCCTCAATGTAGGCCATGTGAACTTCTTGTCCATTTCTTTTCTTGTTAAATCAATAGGTGAACCAGATATGTTGAACTTGGATGATGTTTCTGGTTTTTGCAGGTATCTTGCCTCCTATTAAATGCAGACTGCAGTGCCCCATCAATCCCTTCCAACCCCCCCCCCCACCTCAATGTAGCACTATCATGCATCAGCAGAAGATGATAAGATGCAGAGTATGTATTCTGTGTAAAAATAAATTCTGTCTACCCAATGGAATTTATGGAATTTTTCTTTTCTTTTTTTAATTTCGAAGGGAGTTGCACCCATCACATTGGATGATAAGGACGACTTGTTTGCATCTGGTGAATTTGATGAAAGTGTAACACCAAGTTGCAGACAAAAACTAATCTTACCCAAAATATTAGCACAAGAATTGCATTTGCACTCTCAATTTCTCTGCTTAGGAAATCTTGAAACTTTCAATAAGAGACTAAAATGGCATTATAGCCTAAATGGACCCTTGCTTTAGAGTTTGACTCAACCCTCAAATGCGTAATCCCCGAATCCCACGTTTGTTGAAGTCTCTTCTAAAGCCCAATATTAATTGCAAAACCAAAAACTCAATAGCCGAATTAAGTTTACAAAATTCCATCCAAGCAAAAGTGGCTGTCGAACATCAAGAAGCCCAATTCATACACCAAATTCACATGAAAAAGCCCAACCTATCACAAAGCCACAAGATGAGAAGCAAGACAAGAATCCTCTTAGCTTGGGGAGATGACACTTTTGCAAGACGAATCATCCACACTTTTGGAAGAGTTGCTTCAATTAAAGTTGCCAGATTGCGAGTGCCCAGTCCTCGTGTATCCTTTGGCTGATAAACAAATTGTAAATGAGAGATAATTAATCAACTGCCAGCCAAATTGGTGTCAGTATATTATATTCAACTGGAAACATTGTTAGTTCAAGACTCAATGGTTCAACAATTAGGCTAATCATTATTAAGTCGTTGTTGACCCGTGACATCAGAAATTTATCATGAATAACTAACATTTTTTTTATTACTATATAGACCACTAAAATAAATCATATGAAAATAACTTACAAATTGAAACAACAATGCAATATAGATTGAATAATTCTACTTTGACAATTACAACAAATCAAAAAAAAAGAATACAATTACATTGCACCAATCATGACAAAAGAAAAAAAAAAGAACCTAACTTTAATAAAACATGAAATTCTAATGATATAAACATAAAATTTGGAATAACTATTGGAAAGTCATATAAATTAAGTTGCTACTTAGACAATTTTTTTTCAAAATGAATTAGTGATAAGAAACATGAAAGTTTGTAAGAAATTTTAAAATTTATAAATAATTTAGAGCTAAATTGTAATTATAAAAAGGTGAAATGACACACAAAATTAATGTTGCTGATAGGTTGTAATTTTGTCATTAATTTTATAATTATTTTCCTCTTTTATCTTACCAAATATTTTGTTAATTAGTAGATTTTATTTACTTTGAATCATTTGTGTTGATTGTAAAGATTTGAAAAAAAAAAAAAGACGTGAGTTTTTCACTAAATTTGCTCATCGACGTGATCACGTCAAAGTTAAACCCTGCATGTCCTAAGCAGGCTCGGGAGTGGACGCATACTATCCGGCCATACATTGAAGTCTCGAAGTGGGGTCATAAATATTTCATCAAATGATTGTTATAGACTTTTTAAATTGATTTGAAATAGCAATAGTGGTTTAGTAAGAACAGGAAACTAATCAATTAGATACCTTTCCGTTCTTTTTGGCGGTGGATGACTAGTCATAGGAGCAGTCAACATAGAATAGGTTTGCTTATTTTTTTGGTTTGGTGGGGGGGGGTTTTGCGGCCGCAACAGACGGCAAGAGACGACTTTTACTTTTATTATTCATCGCAAAACTTTCATCCGAATGGAGGAATGCTTTCAACAATTAATTCTACGATTTTGCATGGGACTTTCTTAACGGTGATGAACTAGACTTCTTTTCTAATCAAGGAACAACAGAGGATTTAGTTTATTTAAAATTGTGAAATCAAATTAAATATTTTTATTTCTTTTATTTATTAGTATTCGTATGTTCTCTGATTTAATTTTTTATAATTATTATTTTGAATATCAAGGGCACCCGATATTTAATTTAATCTAATAACCTAAAACTAGTTAGAACAATTAAATCAGTAATTATTTAATTGCTTTAAATTAGTGACGACTGGCATGATTGGATTTATGTCAGAGGAAACATACGGGCTAATTTAAAATAACTCTTGTAGTGTGTTATTGGTTAGATCAGGGCTTTTCTAATTTTAAGATAATTGAGAAATTGAAGTCTATGGTCGTACCTAGAATTATTTCTTGATTAAGGAAGTGATTAACGGCCGTACCGTGGTCGGCCGATATAATAAGAAAAAAGTTAATTGTCATCACATGTTTGGCAGTTTATAACTTGTTTATCAGCGACTAAATGAAATTATCATTGCATCGATGATCAATTGAGTGAATCATCTCCGGAGTTATTTCTTGGCTAGAGTTTATTTATTCTGATTCAATTTTAATAAATTGTCATTCCAGTTTTTATTTATTTATTTTATTTGAGTTATTTGATTATTCTCGATTCTATAAAAATCCTTCATACTTTGAACTCGAGGAGAAACGAATTTTTCTAATTTCTATGGATTCGACCCTACTTACTACTGTATCCAAAATTTATACTTTATTTGAGCAGGTATTTATTATTACACAGGCTCGACACCTGTCAGTTGCTCAAATATAAGATAGTTTTAAAACCCTAAAATAAGTATGATGATTTAATAGACAAAAGATTTATTACAAGTCCTGATTGTCTTGTACTCCTAGGCGCCGTTTTTCTTCTCTTGGAAGAGATTCTAATCTCTCTCTCTTCAACTTTTTAAGAGTGGCAAGGCTGGCGGTAGTTTAGTAAGGGCTTCAGATCCTCTGTCGCCAAAATAGTCCCTGTCCCCTCTGTCCCTTTGTTGTACCGCTGTCACGTGTCTCTAGCCTTTTGTTAACTCAAATTCAAATAAACCGATAATAATTTTGTTAACCCAAATTCAAACAAACCGATTACTCAAAATTTTGACAGGTTTACTCAAAAATCAATTAAACAGAGGAAACAGAGAAGTTATCTGTTTTAAGAAATTGACATTTATAGAACAATCTATTGTCCGAATTTATATGGATAAATTACATAACCCCTCTATAGTTTTTTATATTGTCATATGATCCTTAAGATTTCAAAATATCCACATGATTCCTTTATGATTTTATATAAAGTGAAAAATAGGCAAAAAGCACCAACCATTATGACGAATGAACCAGATATGTTCTAAAATGCATATGATGGAGTCATGATATCTACTTAACCCCTATAATTTGCATGAATATCCACTTTATCCCTCTATGATTTTTGGAATCACTTTGTATTGATCCCATGGCTATGGCGCGCTACTTTATCCCTCTATTTCTTCTCTTTTTTTTTTAAAAAAAAAAAAAAACTTGTATTGATCTCACTATTGTGGGCAGGTTACTACATTACAAATAAAAATAACAAAGCAATAGAAGGGAAGGCAAGCGAAAGCCCAAGTGGATTGTATGTTTAAATTCATGCCAACAATTTGGTAAATATAAGGACAAAGTAAAATAAATTGTAATTGCTTCAATTAGAGTTCATGTGAAACTAACCTTAATTAAGATAGATAACAACAAAGTGTAATGCTGTGGAAAAAGCAAAAGAATAGCCAAAAAATATATTAACTTAAACTATAGAATGGTATATGCAGAAAGAGCATAACGTTCTTGTTGGAGAGAAAATAGCTGGAATAAAGAAAGAAAATACATGCGAGGGAAAAAAATAAAATAATAAGCAGAAAGCATTAATTATGAATACAAAGGAGAGATAAATAAGATTATATGACAATCGAACAACAACCCCACAATTAAAAGTCTTTGTTTTGTGCTTTAGAATGAGGATTTTTTTTTTCTCTTTACAATCTTCGACTTAATCCAATATACAATAAAGCAACAACTAGCCTGGGTCACCTGAAAATGACAAAATCTGGCTCTTCGCATGCATTCGCACAGCAAAATGCAGTGAAAATAACAAAGCGACTCTTTGAAATTTTAAAGTAGTTTAAACTGATGGTCAGAATCCATTATTCAAGTGGTGTTGATAATAGCCAAAAAGACATTAAATGGAAACATATTCCAGCAATGGTGGTTTTTTTTTTAGAAAGAGCTCGCAAATAGTGAGGCTTTTGTGAAATAAACGTATTCAAAAAATGCATTTTAAAAATGTATTCATTGATGTAACTTCTTGAGAAATAAAGGCATAGACAAAATCACAAAATGCATTCTTAAATGCAACTTTTGAAGAAACTCTACATTCAGTGAGTACGTTTCTGTCACCCTCTAGAAGAGTTTTGAAAACTATCATCCTTTAAGAATTTCTTTTAAAAAGCCCCACACTCGTTGGAAGATTTACTAGAGAGGCAATTGCGGTTAGCAAGGTTGGACTAAGGATTGCATGGTATGACTCTTAATTGATCTCTATCTTTAAAATTACTAAAAATAATTTAACTTAAATGTTAGCCAATGCACTTCAATGTATACACCAGCGATTATTGATACAAAATTTGGGTATATGATTTATCTTTTCCCACTCCAACAGTTATATGTATTGGTTGGGTCTGAATGCTTATCACATCATCATTAATTTCAATTTAAATTCCAAATTTTGCACTTATAACATGCATCCAAACCTATTAGTGTATATATTAATCAATGTATTGAAAAATTAACTCATATATAATTATATATATAAAAAAATTTTCATTCCTCAATTAAATACAGTTGATGAGAACACATGACCTTGTTACATAACTAATATTACGAGGTTTATAAGCAGTGCATTAAGAACAAGTAATTCTTTTTCAACTCTTTTGTACTAATACAAAATCAAGGGATGAGACCTTGCAAGTTTTTACAACTCTGTTTTGACTTGTTCTAAGATTAAAAGAAAAAATTTAATGTAGAATGCAGCCGTCAATACACTTCTGAAGCAAAGTTCGAGCATGAAAACAAATCAAACTCAATCTCAATCTCAATCTACTATTGCTTGACCTCTTCCCACTTAAAATTTATTTGACAACACCTTCTGTCAACGTTCAAGGCATGAAGGAAAGCTATCCCTTAAAGAACTAGAGTCCAGCAAAAATAAATCAGGAAATCAGTAACTACATCGGATTGAAATTTTTTTAAAATTATATAGTCGCTGTACCTTTTGGTTGGTTGCTAATTCTTAAAAGGGAAATTTACCAAATTGGTTTCCTAACATTTGCCAAAAAAAAACTTTTTAGTCGCCTAACGTTTAAAATTAGCTAGAATTGTCCCTAATATTTAATTATGATTCATTTTGGTTCTAATGCTCATATTTGCTCATTTCTCCGACTGCTCTCACGCTGGACATATTTTCAAGGGCAAAAACTGAAAAACATACTTCATTTCCGGTTGAGTAAAGCCATCTTTCCTTCATATTTCTCCATTTGTGTCCTAATTGCTTCACCGAAAGAACGAAATTGAAGAGGAAAAATGCAGCTGCAACTGAAATGGCTGTTGTAATGGACTCCGAAATTGGTCCACAAAGACATTGCTCGGTTTTCTGCTCACACAACAATGACAATGTCTAAGTCAGCATAGTTGTATTCTTTTGTTTCAAGAAAGAATGTTATGAATCAAACATAATCAAACACGTTTATGTTCTGCTTTTAAAGCAGATAAGTGTTTTGATTCATTCATAGCAAAGAACAAAAATAGAAAAACATAAAACGTTACCAAATGGCCCCTAAATAACTCTGTCATTGTAAATAAATCATTTATGAACAACTCTATTTCCCTAATAGTTAAAGGTGTAAACTATGTCACTATCTCTCACTTCGACATTTGAACAATATTGTTTTATTAGTTTAGTAATTAAAAAATCATATTGATGAATTTTTATGATGTAGATAGTTGCCAAATATCAAGTGAAAATCTGTATACACCAAACGCTAATTTAAAATTTCTAAAAAATAGATTACTACCCAAATTAACGGGTGCAATATGTGTAAGAGTTAGATTTAATTTTGCAGTGAAAATAAAAATTCGGGATTTGAATTCCCAATTTTGCAATGGCATTCTGTTTGAAAAATCCATAAATACCCAGAAGCAATAAGCCTCCTTCATGCCTCATTCAGCTTTCAAATTTATATTTTCTTGATAGTCATAGTCTGGTACTCAATCTTTTGAATGATCAACTAATGGCCAAGTTCGCTTTCTTTGGTTGGTTGGCTACTGTCTAAATACAAGATATGAGCTAAAAGGCTGCTACAATGAGCTAAGCATGTAGGCGTATACAAAGTGTAGAGATAATTAATCTCGATCCCACAGAAAAAACTTATCACTACCAAAGCTCTTAAACTTACTCTATTATTTAGAGAATGCAATAATTCAAGCAGATAAATCTAGCTATAAAGTACTACTACAAATTGCAAGTAATTAAACGAAGGAAATATTGATAGAATAGTCAGGAGATCGAATCCTAGGGTTTTCAACTTCCTTCCTTGCTCAACATCAGGATTTAATTTGGTTGGTTAAAGTTATTAATTCATGTCTTGCCATAAAGCAATTTCTTAATGTATACAATACCTACTTTTGCCAGCGTATCAACTATACTTTTACAAGTTTATATCAATTTTTGTGGTTGAATAAACTAGCTACAAGTTCATTAAGGTTTGTGAAATTGCTTGGTTAAATCCACCTAATTGTATGTCTACTTTTGCGAGTTTATTCCTTAGGATTCGTGTTTTCTCTCCACTATTGAAGTTCAACTTTTATTGATTTATTCAATAGATTAAATCGTTTGCAATTAATGACCAATGAATCACGAACCATCGAACATGAACTAATAAGTGCACAATGTTGCAACAATCGACACACTTAATCCATAATTAAAGTATAAGAAAATCTATCTCAACCCTAGGATAACGTAACTTAGCTACACATAGATATTATCAAGAGAAAGTTCATTATTTTCTGGTAACAATTCACGAAATAAAATACAATAGTTTGAGAGAGAGAGAGAAAAAAGTAAAGATTCTCTCATTTCACAAGTGAACAATAAGCTCCTCTGACTCCTCTCTCAAACTTGTCTTCGATCACCAAAAGTATGAAGAGTATTTCACCACTAAGTAACTAAGAAATGTTGAGTACAAAAAATTTCTTCTTGTTTTTGAGGTGGGAAACTGAGTTGCTTAATATCCTAATAGGTCCCAAAAATCTCCAATTTTCCCTTATAAGTTGGTATTTATAGAGGGTACATGAAGTCACAAAATGATAGGAAAAAACCTTAGCCACTTTCAAACCACCTTAAGATCCACACCTAAATTTGACGTTGGATCCGATGAATACAGGGCTAGATCCGCTTTGTTTGTTTTCTTAATTTTATTTCTAATATATATTGGATCCTAGATCCAATACTGATCACTTCGGATCCGGCATGGATCTGATGAGCTCCGTTTGAACTTTGCTTCAGCTATCGATCCACATCTGGATCCGGCCTGCCAAGCCTTTATCTAGGGTTGGATCAAATTAACTTCTTTTTTGTATTGCCTTCTGCCTTGGATCTATGCCACGTAGCCGATTTTGATTGGTGAGGGTTCAGACCGGATGTCACCTTCGTCCTTTGTCTTGATTTTCTTCTTTTATTTTCTTAGTTGCACTTTATTCCGTTGAACTAGTGACTTCTTAAAAAGGATTAATTAGTTGGTTGAGATCGAATCTAGATGTGTTCCCCAAATCATCCTCGAATTCGCTATAAATCATGTAGTTCTGTTCTAACGTGATTCGAATTGAATAATTGATCATTCAAAACTACAAAACATAAAATTATGCAAATAAATTTTGTCATTACAAGTTTTGCTTAACTTTGATCTCCTTATTGCAAATTTTAACCAAAATTACACCAAATGTATTCTTGTAATGACAAAACACGTCAAAAGAGCACAAGATATAACCACCCAAAAAAACGCAAAAAAAAAACACCTATGATTTAGTGTAGAAGTGAAAAGGTGAATATATTTATAGTATATTATTGGGTATAAGCACCGATGTCCATAGCCACTTTGGGCCCGACTAATCCAGAAGTCGAGCCAAACAGATTTAAAAAGCTTTAGTAAATAGATTTTGAATTTTCAAAATATTTTGGGATAATTTCAGAAATCTCCCCTGGAATTTTTGACAATTTCACTTTGTTCCCCTAAGGTTTACATAATTACGAGAATCTCCCTTGGTGTGATAAATAACAACAATATCCTTCATTAATTGTCAACTTATTGAAAAACACTATGAAAAATTAAACCTCTCTCATCTATTATCAATCAATACTCAAACTACAGTGTTTCTCATTTAACTCTCTATTCTCTTCCTCTCACATGTATTTTTCCTTCCAAGCTCATTTATTTATTTTTATCGATCAAATATGTACTGTTGTCACTAACAAAACCGCGATACATACCAACCACTAGTGCTTATTTATCTTAGTGTCTATTCTCAATTCTTTCTTTTTCATTATTATTAAATAGTTTCTTTGTACCATATTTTTGTTTTCAATTTTTTATAGGTATTAGCTAATTGAAATTGTTAAATGACAAGTTGAGCAATGATTTTATTATCAAACTAGATGGAGATGAAAATAGTGGCAATGATAAAAAAAAATAAGGATAGGAAATGGAATAAAAACTAAATAAATATTATACTATTGTGGTTGTTATGAAAAAAAAAGTGTTCCTAATATATTTAAACTACATTTTGTTTCTAGTTTTTATTTGCAATTGTTAGTGATTTTATTCCTAAAAAGAGAATTTGATTGATTTTGAACTTTGTACGGATGGAATATACTGGATGTTGATATTAGTAGGGACGGTCTATTTTGTATTTGAAAGATGTAGTCATGGATTGAAATTTAGGGATATTGATGAATATTTACTGCGTATTAAGCAAAATTTGAAAATTGATATGAGATTGTATGTAAACTTTTAGGTATCCGATGCAGCGTTTGTAGTAGTTGATACAATGATCTGCACAGGAAATTTTTAGATAAAAAAGGGACATTAGAACAAACATAAGTATTTACTTAGCAGTAATTTGGATGTTGATGGGTAGGCAATGGTGATACCAAATAAGGATGAATGAAATAGAGGACAATGAACTATTTTTTCCTTTTTAATTTTGTTGGGAATTATAACCCAAGAGCATTATAGGATTTTATGAAAACTCTAGTCTTTTGGGTCTAGAATGTTACTTAAATAATGAAAAATAGGGGAGGTAGATGTAATTTTTAGAAATTGAGGAGAGTTTTCAGCAATTATCAAAAACCTCAAGAGTGGTTTGTGAAATTATCGCAAATGCTTAATATCTCTCCTATTTATAATTTTGAAAAGTTGAGATAAAGGAGTAATTGGTCAAAGTGGCATTGAGGAATGAGTGTCGGCCGAGCAGCATGCAATAATGCCGCGACTGCACAGATTCTCCAACAAACAAACAAACAAAGACAAGTAAAATAGCAAAAAGAGGTTTGACGTGATTGACTTCATTAGTTAGTGATCGTTAGAGAGAATATTCTTCCATATGATCTTTTCGTCTCATTTAATTAAATTGTATAGTTTAAGGTGTATAACTGTTCAGATAAAATAGTAAAAATCACATGGCATGATGTGACAAGATGCCTAAAAGGGCTCAAATCAAAAGTTTCTAATATAGTTTAGACTCTGAAAAATATTACTGCTTAAAATAAATATTCCAGGTTGCATTTCGAAATAAATATATTCTCAAGTTTGAATGTAATACAAACTTAAAAAATTTCAATTACCTAAATGTGCGTCTCTTACTTTTTTTCATGGACTGTTGTCTACTAAACTATATGACATAAAACCTAAGCATCATAAGTAAAGTTTATGTCAAACTATCGACGGGCATTTGTCTAGTGGTTAAAGTTAAAATTTCAAGATTTTAAAAGATTTGAGTTTAAATCCTCTTTTCCCATTTCTATCTTTTAAATCCCACATCTTCTATGCTAGGAAAAAAATTAAAAAGAAAAAGTTTATGTCTAACCTACATTTTTGTTCTACCCAAAAAAAAAAAAAAGAAACCTACTATTGTTTTTAGCATCAATCAATGTACATCCTTCCTTGTTCGGATTACATTTTTTGCAAAAAAATTTTTTAGGTAAAATTTTTAGGTTTGTATGAGAATATTCATTTCATATTTTTCAATCACCTTTTTTACCTCGTATATATCATATTTTACAAAAAATTCTGGAGTCATTTTTTTTTCCCAAAAAATACAATCCAAACGAATATTCTCATACATAGATCAAAGAAATGACTCTAGAATATTCTCATACATCCAGTCCATCTCTAACTATATTGTGATGAAAAGACAGCCCAAGTTACTATAGCAACCAAACACTTGCAACAAAGATGGGCCTGGTGAAAGCCTCGAGCCTTTCTTTATAAAGAATAAAATTCCAAAAAAAAAAAAAAAAAAACCTCGGTAGCTGCGGATCTTCCCCGAGCCAAAATGAACAAAAAAGGAAAAGTCACATGTCAGAATCAAGATAAAACATAGAAAAGTGTTCAATACAATATGCACCATCGAACTATACTTAGTTTGCAATTTGCCTGCCTATACTATCCAATTATAGGCAATTTACTATCTTATACTATGAATTCAGCACATTGCTCCAATTAAATTAATGTGACAAGTAATTATTTATTAAAAGGACAACAATAACTCCATAATATGTGTTGCCTAGAATACCATTTCTTTAATTTATTTTATCTTATTTTTGTTCTTTTTTATTTCAACCGTAAATAATTACTGTTATTACCACTACACTAAAAAACCACATTGAACCACCACCACAATAAGAAGAAGAAAAATCAGAGACTAGATTATATAAACTAGATCAAAATCAAAACTTTATATCAAGGCTAATAACCCTCAATAGCAAAACTCATAACACAATCTTATCCACGTGTAGAAAGCCGATTACACATTAAATGAAACTTCAATATGTAGCAAGCAAAAATAAAAACACCCAATAACATAAACAATTATAGAAATTAGAATGATTGGAAACGGCGGGATTTGGGCTCTTGAATCAAAAAGTGCCGGGAGATTGGCTAGTAGCAATGAGGGTTGGTAAATCTTAAGTGGGTTGTGACTTCGGAACTTGAGAAATGATGAAAATTCAAAAGAGAAAACACTCAAGAGAGGGAGGTGATGATAGGTTTGTTGAAGTTAAGGGCTTGAAGAGGTAGATTTGAGTGGGGAAAGGTGAAGAAGCAATCCATATTAGAGAATTTGATGTGAAAGATGAGATGGATAATAACTAGGTGGTATGGTTTAGAGGAAGTGAAGAAGAAGAGTTACCTGTGAGTTTTAGAGAAAAAGAAGGAGGAGAGATATGGGCAATTTTGGGTAATTGATAATTTAATTAGGATAAATTTGTCACATCACTTTATTTTAAGCAATATGCAACGAAATCGAAAATATAAGGTGCAAATCCCTGCAATTTGATAGTTTAGGGGACAAGTCGCTAACCAAGCATAGTTCATGGGTGCATTTTGCATTTAACCCCAGAGAAAAAGCCAAAACCCAAAAAAAAAAAAAAGAGGTTCTATGTGGTCTCCCTTATTAGTTGTTACCCACGGAAAAAAAAAAAGAAAAGCCAAAAAACCTCGTTAGACTCCCTTATTATTATAAGTTTAACATTTTGTTAATATGTTTCTTATAGGTTGAACCAAGAAAAGAGTATACAAGAAAGTAACTATATACCGTTTTAGAGGTACTTTTTACTGGTTTTGATGAGGTTTCCGGTAGATTATACGGTCGTAATGACACAAGTGAAACTGCTTGCTTTAGTAGTAAACAATTTTCTAACATTTATTTTGTATAAAACATACTTGGAATTGAAAAAAAAATTATTATGAGTGGACTAGACTGTGCTTAGAGCCTTGGACAGTTTTTGCGACTGTTCCTTGCGCGGAGCCACGTGTCAGAATATGCTCCCCACATATCGTCTCCTACCAGTTTTATGCGGCCGCCCTGCTAATAGTAATTGCTTTTGGCTATATAGAAAAGGTTTCTTGGTGACATTCTACAAATACTTTCTCAATTGTTGATCTTTAGCTTTTTTTTTTTTAAAAAAAAACAATAGGAAAAACGTACCTTGTGAGAAAACATTTGAAATTGATAATCACTATCAAAACCCCGTACCAAAGAGACTTTCGAATTCCCGAAAAGAAATTCTAGCAAACCATCCACGCTGCTGTAAGATGACGTTCTGTAATAGATATTTCCTTCTTAGAATAAATAGTTAAAAATATCCTTTTTTTTTTTCCTAAGCAAATTTATTGAAGCAAACATCAAAGTGGCTACTACAGTCAAGCAAATCGACTACCGGATTCGGTGGGCATCAAAGTGACTCTCATTCTTATTTTTCGGGTTATGCCTCCGGAATTTTCACTTTTTTGGCCTCTGGAACTTCCACTTTTTTGTACTAAATTGATATCTACATTATGTCACTTCTTTACCACCAAAAAAAAAAAGAAAAAAAAGTTGAAAATCATGAAGCACGGTTCTACCAACTTAGTCAAATCCTTCTTATTTCCAAGCTAGAGGTAAAAATCACTGGCTGCAACTACAGGGAAAAAAGGTTAAAAAATACGTTGAACTGAGAGTTTCTTGGATAAAATGAACCCATAGTAAAGAATTTCTTGGATAAAAAATTATTAAGAGAGAACTTCCATCCTAATATTTTAGAATAAAGTCTTGCAACTAAAAATACCTTTCTTTAGGATAAGTTAAAAACACATTGAATTGAAAGAGTTTTTGGAGATGAGAAGAAAATGAACCATCAGTAAAGAATTTCTTGGATAAAGAAATTTAAGAGTGAAACCAAAACCATCTTCCATCCTAATATTTTAGAATAAAGCCTTGCAACCATAAGGTTGGCCTTTATGGTCTGCCGCTTTATCGATTGGTTCATTTATATCTTCGCCTTTCTTTCTTTCTTTCTTTCTGGATTTCTGGTCCATCTTTCTGGTAGATAGCCCACAGAATTCTTCACTGTGCTTTTCGAGCTTTAAAAATCTTCTTCCTTGCTTTTCGCCTTTTCGCACCCCCAGCACTCCCAGCTCTTGAAATCTAAATCACATCAAATTTTCCTGTCCTGAAAATCCAGGGAAGATGACTGGCTTGAAGGAGTATATGGTGATGATACCATTCATGGCTTATGGCCATCTAATCCCTTTCTTAGATTTAGCCAACAAAATTCAACAAAGAACTGGCTTCGCCATCACCCTAGTTAGCACCCCTCTGAATGTCAAGTACCTCGAGAATACTATATCAAAGGATTCATCCCAAGAATCCCAAATCAACTTAGAATCTCTTCCTTTCAACAGTGTTGAACATGGCTTGCCACCAAATACTGAGAACACTGGGGCCTTGTCCTTGGACCGTATCATCAAACTCTTTCAGGCTGCAGCTAATCTTGAAGGCCCCTTTCGCCGTCTCATCGCAAAAATCATCGAAAAGGAGGGACGTCCTCCGTTGTGCATAGTTTCTGATGTTTTTGTAGGGTGGGCTACTGATGTGGCAAAGGATTTCGAAACTATAAATGTAACTTCACCACAGGCGGTGCCTATGGCACTGCTGCCTATGTTTCATTATGGCAGAACCTCCCTCATCGATCCTCCGGCAACGATGAGTTCAGTCTTCCTGGTTTTCCTGATTCATGCCGGTTCCATATCACCCATCTGCATAGATATCTGCAAGCTGCAGATGGTACTGATGAGTGGTCAAAGTTTTTTCAGCCACAGATATCAAAATCTTTGGGATCTCTTGGATGGTTATGCAATACAGTGGAGGAAATTGAGCCTTTTGGCTTGGATGTGCTCAGGAAATACATAAAGCTCCCTGTTTGGTGCATTGGACCTCTTCTTCCACCACGGATGCTTGAACAAGATTCTTCTTCAGAATCCAAAATCATCAGTCAGCCCAGCGGGAGAGAACCAGGTTTGCCTACTGAACAATGCCTGGAATGGCTGGACTCACATCCCGAGTGTTCTGTTCTTTACATCTCTTTTGGTTCCCAGAACACTATTAGTCCTGCTCAGATGATGGCATTAGCTATGGGGTTAGAGCACTCTGGGAAACCATTCATTTGGGCTATTAGGCCTCCTTTTGGTTTGATACTAAAGGTGAATTCAAGGCTGAGTGGTTACCAGAAAGTTTTGAGGAAAGAATGGCACAAACAAATCAAGGATTGTTAGTGCATAAATGGGCACCCCAATTGGAGATTCTTCGTCACAAGTCAACGGCAGCATTTTTGAGCCATTGTGGATGGAATTCAATCATGGAGAGTTTGAGTCAAGGTGTTCCCATGATTGGTTGGCCACTTGCAGCTGAACAAGGGTACAACTCAAAGTTGATAATGGAGGAAATGGGAGTTGGTATTGAGTTAACTAGGGGATTGCAGAGTACTGTAGAGAAACAGCATGTGGAGAGGGTAATAAATACTGTGATGGAGAAAGGAGGCAAAGGAGAGGAAATGAAAAGAAAGGCAGTTGAGATGAGAGGGTTGATAAGGGCTGCTGTAAGGGAAGATGAAGGACACAAAGGGTCTTCTTTGCAAGCTATAGATGATTTCATCTCTGCAGTTTTGTCCAAAAGAAAAGTTCTTATAGCATCTTAATCAATTCTTGTTGAAGGATTATGTTTTATGGGGCTAAAGTTGTCCTGCCAATGAAGTTCACCTTTGGCTGTTGGGGAAATTGGATATGATTTAATCCCCCCTCCACTTTTATCCGAAATAAAGCTTATTAGAGCAATCTGATTCTTTGAATTAATTTCTTATGAAGGATCATCTTCTTTCTTGGGCTAGAATTACCCTTTCATTTGATCAACCTTTGGCCTCTCAACCAACCAGCATAGTACACATCAAAATCAATGCAACCTTTCAAGCATCAATTCCTCAACACAGGAAACGTTAAACAACAAAGTTTAACTTTCAAATATCGCAATCACATGGTACTTGATAATTGAAGTTTCCAATTAAGCACTAGTAAACTAGAAAATCCTGCTTGCACTACCTTATTGTCATTTCATGTAAAGGCCAATATTAAATTTGCTGAAAATGAAGACTGTCCTAAACTTTTAGAATTAATCTTTTATACACTGACAATGTATATACTTTCACTGTTAGATGCATGACATATAATTCAAATTTTACATATATATCATACATTCAGCCGTGATAATATATACACTATCAGTGTATATAAAATTTACTCAAACTTTTATCCCTTTTAAAATAGGAAAACAATGAATAAATTTTTGCCATATTGATGAAAGAAGAGTGTTTTCAATAAAAGCTTAAACTGCTTCCACGCCCTTCATCTATACTAGCTGTGTTTCTCATGATTGTATCACATAAATTTGCACTGAAGATTTAGAACAGTTCAGAAAGACTTTACGATAATAATTAAAATTCCAAAACGGTAATTAACAGGTTAAAAAAAACTAATCTTCTTTTTCCAGGCCAGAAGAATTTTATACCTACGATAATACGAGGATTCCTTGTTTGCTTTTTGAATCCAAACTAGCACAAAAGATTACTGGCACTAAACTCACTTGTTGATTTTCAGGAACCAATTATATGCCCAATCACTAAAATCTACTTTACTCATTTAATACTCCTGCTTGGCAGAAGAGCTTGTAATTGGCTTCTGAGTGGAACAATACATTTCCTGGCTCCTGCACAACAGATCCTGCAGGTCACTTCAACTCAGCTCCGCCCAAGTATGAAAAGCCTGATAATGCCCAAATCTCTTTGTTGACATAGTAGCATCTGCAAAGCTCCCTCTAGAGCTGTAATCCCAATAGGAATGACAGATATCAACTCACATTTCTACTCTTGGCATTTTGCATTTTGATTGGCCAAAAGAAACTAATACCTGCATCCATCCACTTCCTTTCCCACCCAACATTTTTTCTTGATTCTAGCACCTGTCTCCATAAAAATTTTTTTTTTTTGGGTTTTCTTTTCTCCCTTGCTGGAAAATGAGCTTCATGGGCAAGTTAAAGATCACGAAAGTATTTCTCCAGATTCATTCAGCTAATGCAAATGCTGGAAATTTTTAGCTGGTATTCCTTCTAGCACTGAAGCCATTAATACTATTAATGCCTGATTTCTTAGAAAGCAACATTAAAGTGTAGTCATTATGTAACAAATCAGTCATAGATTAACAGATCAGTTATTAGTCCAACAAGAGGGAGCAGAGCAAAGTTCAATTGTTTCTCTCTTTAGCAATTAGCTGAAGAATAGGTGTGCATGTCCTGAATCCTTGCTCATGCTGTAACAAAACTCCAATGATCTCTACATTATCGAGATACATGTGTATAAATCATTAGAACGCTGATACATACACATGGCAGGTGACATTTTGCTGAACAACATTCGAAGGGCTCAAACAGTATGCGTATCTACAAACACTTCCAAAAATAGTTAGAGGAGGAACACATTCTTCTAGATAAATGGCTTAGATCACAAGTCTCAACAATATTAACTGAAGATCAAGCTTCTCCAGAAGGTAAAGGTGGTCGAGTTGAATCAGTGCTCGTTGAATCGACATCATAGCTCCAAAGTTCTCTCAACTCTCCTCTCACCAAACCCAATATCACACAGAGTCCTGTGTTATAAGATATCCAGTGATGGCAACAAGATGGGGCAAAGAATTAGAGGTAAATGAGGTTCACAAATACAATAAAAACATATAGCACAGGGATAGCAGAAATTCATACCTAATGTGCAAGGAACAAGGTACAGGAGAGCAGGTTGACCATGTCCATCCATTAGATACAAGCCTAAGTAAGTAAAGAACAAGCCTGCAATAATACATCACCATGTTAAACAAGAAATTGAGAACAGTATCTGATACAGTTTCCTATAAATCCAAGTAGAAGTCTAACTGGACAAGAATAAACATAACCGGAATTTGTAAAACCGATAAAAGCGCAGAACACAAGTTATGGGAAATAAATCACTATAAAGTATCCGTTCCTTCAGTGAAGGAACCACAGATAAGTTCATAAAAAAACTTTATTAGCTCTACGCTCATTTTGAGGGATTTGACCACTCTCTTTGGAGTTCCGCTCCACTTACTAATTTTTAGTACTCTAATTGGTCTAAAGATCTTCCAGCTGATTCACTTACTAGAAGTTCAGCTTTATAGCACACATCCATATAAAGATGTTTCCTCCTTGGACTTGAAAGACTACATCTTAACTTTACCTAAAATATTTTGTATCTTCTCAACATGATAGCCCTGTCTTCTTAAGAGCCTATGCTCCCATCTCTTTCCCGCTCTCTCTCTCTCTCTCTGCTGAATCATGTTGCTCTGTTGTCAATTAATCATCTCTCTCTCTCTCTCTCTCTCTCTCTCTCTCTCTCTCTCTGTTGACTCAAGTTGCTCAGCTGTAGACTAATCAAAGTTTCTCTTCCTTGCAACACTCAACTGATCATTGCAAGCACATTCACTACATGACATCCAAAACCCTGCAAAAAATTCTCTTGCTTGCTTGTAATTTAGTCTTAGAATAGGCTTGCCAAGAATAAATGAAGGGAGTTCTTTTTTTTTGGCAGGGAAAGAGAAGAGTATCCATGTTGCATTAAATGTGGTTGTTTTACAAAGATCATGGTGAAGGAAACAAAAGTCAATGCTACTAACCAAATGCATAGCCAATGGCCAACCAAAGGAAGTATCCATTTCGACCAGTCTTCTTTTTGGCTTTATCAAATCTGCAGCAAAAAATCACACACACTACTTACCAAATAAACAAAAGAACTTACCAGAGAAACAGGAGAACAGCTCAAAAAAACTAACCACTCTATAAAATAACTACGTTGCTGCAACAAAAGGAATGAGAAGAAATAAAAACTTTTTACAAGGAGAAAAATCTAACAAACATACAAAGCCTAAGCCTAATCAATACTACTTGGTTATACATGTCTTCTTAAACAGCAAGTTATTTAAGGATTCGAGAACAGGTACTGGTTGAGAAATGTTGCAAAGTTAAATAAAATTTGACATTTTCTAGAAAATATTAGCCAAATGAAAACGCCAATGCAGCATACTGGAAAGGCATCACAACATACTACTATTCATAAGACTGTATGAAAACAAAAAGCTACCTATGTGCAAAGGAAACAAGCAAACCGGGGAAGAGTATGTCCCCAAAGCCAATCATGTTATAACCACCCCAAGGATCAAAAAATCGAGGAATTCTCAAGAGCATCGGGATTGATTCTCCACCAGCCTTGTCACCTTGAGCAACCTACAAAGAACAAACAAATAAATGACATCTAAAATTTGAAAAAGCTCGAGAAATCGATTGCTAAACCAAAACTATTAAGATAAAAAATGACAAAACAGCCAAAAATACAGCAACAGTTTGGTTGGTATTCGTGACTAATGAACCTAGAATACTTCAAAACCTGAAATTGTTAATGCAATAGTCACAGACACAAAGTTACCCCTCACATAATGGAGGGTTTACCTTGAGCAAAATAACCAAGTTCTTGAATGATTCGAACATCTAAATTATCGTGAAGTGAAATCAACTAAGGAAAAGATGAAATCGTCAATTAAGTTTTACAAAAGAAAAGAAGAGATTTATGTCAAGCTTAAAAGTGAGCTCAAGGATCTATTAACTAAATGAATCCGTCAAACCAACCATCTATGAGATGTATTGAGGAAAAGAAAGCAGAATAAGTGGGATACAATCCAAGTAGCTCCAGAAAATTGCAACGTTGTCGGAATTGCATATGAATTAAAGAGCATCAACAATCCAAAAACCTCCTTTCAAAATTAATAGAACTAAAATAACTAATAGCCTAAACCTTCCCAGTAATCCTGCAGAAAAATCACCTCTCATACAACTACCAAAGATGTTTACTGATCATTCAATAAAAGTTCCTAACAGAAGGGAATCAACAAATCACAAGTCAACCAAGACCCTATGCCCAAAGTTACAAATCCGTTGGAACAGTTCTCCGGAAGAAGGGTTAAATATGAATTGAGTAGCAATCAACTTTATAACCACGCCAAGTTTAAAAAAGTTAATGATGTAAGGTAAAACATATTAGAAAACTAATATGGACACTAGCAAGAACATAACCTGCATTGATTCAATGTCAACATTAACGTCTGAAAAGGTCATAAAATCATCAAAGGCAATATGCTTATTACATATATTGTACCCATGCTGAACTTTTCAAAATTTTGTTGGCACATCCTCTCAATGACACTATCCACTACTTCTTAAGAGATCAGTGGCAAGTCATTCAAATACTCATCCTAAAGTATAGAAGGAAAAACATGGACTAGGGAAGAAGACTAGAACAGAATTTAACTTGATGGAAGGAAAAACAGAGGCTCCAACCAAAGCTGAAAAACCTTAACCATCCATCTCTCCAGCCCATGGCTTGCAGGCTTTAAAAAGAATCAATTGGCCCATGTGGAAAAATTGGCCAGCACTTAGGGTAAAAGAGGGAAGGAACATGACAGAAAAAGGATGCTTTGTGATATACAATCTGATTTCAATTCTCTCATATTCCAAATGGTCAGGCCATACACTGCATAAATTACCCTCAATGAGAAATAAACTGTTTGTCTCTTCCTTTCATATATTTGCTCCTATTTGGGTGGGTGACTACCAAAATCAATATACAAATGCAGGATCTAAGCTTTGAGTATAGACATTTATGGAGTTTAGAGGTTAAAGTACAATAAAAACATAGGAAGAGAACCCAAAAGTAAATAATGTCAATCCACACACCATTTCCAATATTTTATCGCCTCTAAATTTAACTAGCAATACTTTTCACTGACTTTATAAGTTTAATGGTTAAGAAAAGCAAACTAGAAGAATTTAGTGAGATGCAAAAAGAATGTAGCTGATCTCTGCAATAAAAAATACTGTTCACCTTGACAACAAAGAAAAACATCTTTACAGGAAAAGAGAACATACCGCTATCATAACGCTGTCATGGAAAATGTAAGGTGACAGGAACACCCAGAAGATGTCATAAAGAAAAGCGCAACATAGAAGCACAGTAGCAACCTAAATTAAAACAAAATTCTCATAAGCTGGGAAGGAAAAAGCACGGCATAAGCAAGCAAGTGTAGGAAGATATGGAGAGGTTGCATCTCTGGCCTCACAAACCTTTATATTAGGTAATTGTGCCAACTGCAAGACAGTTATCATCAAACAGATGCCCTGACAATAAAATTACAGACGGTCATCCTCAAAATTTATAATGATTGCAGAAAAGGAAGAGAATGAAAGACAAAACTTTGCAATGGCCAGTTTTAGATGTTAGATCTTTTCAGAACAATACAAAAATGCAAAATGGAACTTTTTTTAAGCAAAATGGAACAAATTAAGCTAAATAACTAACTTTAATAAGAGTAACTTTAACAAGAATAAGATGGCCACATATAGATGGCTAAATCGAATACGAAGAGAACACAGTTCTTCAGGTTAATGCTAGAGCTCGCAGAGATATCCTGTCAACATTTAGATTCCAAATAGAATAACAAAGATCACCCAGCCATACAACTTTCCCCAGAACATTGAAATCTGAATTAGGACAGCATAATCATGCAGTGCTTTATATTGGTAAGATAGCACCCCTTACGTTTAAGTTTCTTTAATCTTACTTTAAACTGTAAATATGAAGAACTGCTAATTAAGAAAAAATTCCAAAAAAGACTCTAGGCTCATAAAACACAATAAAAGATTTTCTCATAGGTACGCAATGGAAAAAAAGCGAATCGCAGAAGAAGAGAAGAAAACACCCAACTCCGTCTAGGACTTTATCAAGCCATACTCAATGTGGCTGGAGGAAACCACGCTCAACAAAGTAGTAGTTTTAGCCCAACCATGTATTAGCCTCCAACCACAAGTTAGAAGAAAGGATACACAAAGAGTACTGATTAAAGAGAGTAAATTGTTTAGACGATGCTACAAGCTCTAGTAGTACCTCATCTTTCAGCAATTAAACTCCTAGACACTCGGTATTCTTATAGGCTCCAGACAAAAACAAGAAGGAAAAAAAATATTGTATGTTTACGTAAATCCAAAATAAATAACCATAAGAACATCATGCCCACCTGCCACTGCATCAGCATGCGTGGCAAATTAAAAAAAAAAAGAGCTAAAACCGTAGTTCACATGAAAAAGGAAGTCAATATCATTCACCATCAGAACAAAAGAGAAGTCTCAAGAATACCATGCTGGTATCATGTTTCTTACACACTCCAAGAAATGCTAGTATATCTACTCCCGTGCAGCCAAGTGCCATATCAAAACAGCAAGCAAACATAGCAAAATGGGCATGTAATAAACCAAGGAAGACTTAAGGCATACTTACAAGAATATCCTGGCCTATCCAGGAGTATGATGCCTTACGATTTGCAGCCCAGAAAATGGCAAAAGCCAAGCAAAATAGCAACACTACCAGAGAGAGAATGGAGACCTCTCCGAGAAGTGGCAAATTGACAGTTTTCCTTCCACAATTTTTGCATTTGCTGCTCAATTAACAAGAAAATATAAATATTCAGAGTGCAAGAGGATTTATTAAGCACATAAAAACAATTGACAGGTTAGGATGAAGGGAAAAGAAAAAAGTGAACTGTACCTCAGAACAAGAGATACTATACAAGAATGCATTCCCTGCCAAAAAGTATTGCCCACGGAAAAGTACATATTAACGGAGTGAAGAGGCAAAAAGGTTGTTTAGAGTATTATCACATTTTAGCATGAAGAGAAATATAGTAGAATCAAATGAATGGCCACACAAAATCATAAATCACGTTGAAAGGAGTTGAATAATTCTTTAAATTGCAAGGCAAGCTTCACAATGAAAAATAAACCTGTTGGCAGATACAAATAAGGGAACTCTATAAATACTAATATATTTAAATTGGTCACAAGAAACAGATTTGTCATCCCAAAGTATTTTTCACCTTAATAAAGTTTTAGATACACAATTGAATGCACTCATACACAATAATGAGCAACCTTCCTACTTCTTCAAGCTACTAGAGGGCCAAGAAAAAGAAAAAGTAGACATAGGAAATGATAAGATCCATAATAAATGGATAAGTTACATCACACCAAACAGGTAGAAGAAAAAAGTGATCAGATTAAGATCAGATCAATCCAGGAACCTCTTCAGCAGGAGTAATGATGTAAAGCCTAGTAATTTGTCAAATCATTTTGCTCAGTCTACAAGAAAATGAGCTATCGTTAATATTACAGATTGGTGTTATTCTCTTAGTTGTCCATTCAGGTTGATTGGATTAATACACACCAAAAAAATGAAGAAACAGAAATAAGAAAATAAGCATTCTTAGATGGGGAATTTGATCAAATGAAGAAATGAATTTGATTTGTGACATCCTCTGCATTAGCTTAGGCTCAATCCTTTTTGTTTCCCAAGTCTGTAAATCAGACAAAGCGGTTCAATGTTTTTACATCTTTCACCAGCATTTCATAAAAGAATTAAATGGCAAGGAACACCAAAATACCAAACTCAATACCAAACTCAATACACGTAAGAGCAACTATGAGACAAACAGATCAATAATCTATGAAGCCTCAGCCACACCTATTCGTTCTTACATTGTACTCTACAAAATTTCAGTGTGCAATATTCATTATTTTCCATTTTACACTATTTCCGGGGACGGAAAAAAAGCCTGGGTACCCCAAAGATCTTTGGTCTCTAAACCTAGGGTTGAAAATTCATCAAAAGGAGAACCGGCAGGTGTTGGATGTCTATGCTTATCCACAATGATATTGAGTAAAGAGATAAAATTAAATACCTCAACCGCACCAAGACAGAAAAGTACGATCAGCACCCAGACAAACCAAGTTGACATAAATAAGTAAAGCAGCACCAGAAATGTGGACGCTGATATGACAAAAATTATAGCACTCTTAGTATTAATGCTGATAATCTCCTTCTCTGTTTCTTCCTTGGCTGCATTTGATGATTCCTAGCAAGCATAGAAGAAAACTTAATCCAGGGATCTTTAAATCAAAATTGGGAGGTTGAGCACAAACATTTTGTGCACTGCCATTTACATAGAATGCCAAAACCCAATGAACAAGGAGAAAAACAATGCATGCTATGCAAAGACATATCGGGAGCAATGCCTCTTTATAAAAAGAAGCAACTTTGCAGTGGGTATGTTCCTCAAAATATCACATGTTTTTGCTTAATTTCAACATCAAGTACACTGCTCATAAGAAGAAACTTTGGTTTTGATTCTTCACGTCATCAAGACTACATGAGAGCATTTATAATTCAATCTTCACAAAGTTGACTTAACTATGTTAAGATTGAATTTATCTTCCATAATTTGCATTCTATTGACGCCAATAATGCATCCACATGCAAGTAACATATAGGGGTCAACTTGTTTTGGATTGCGCCTTTGCTTATTAACAACAGCTATTGAAAGTTCCCCTTCACATTAAACAGTTTAAAAAGGCGTGCAAGCTTGGCTTCTTAATAAATTATCCTTCTTGGAGTAGGAATCTAAAATATACATAATCATAGTTGTATAGACTAAAATGCAAAAGTAGGTACAATCACTTTGACAGAAGTCCACACTAAACAACCAGGGATTTAGCCCCTTTCTGCATCCCAGAAAGAAAAGATTAAGATGCCTTGATTACAGAAGCCAGAAGTTACAAGACATATGAATGGGGCATCTAAACCATACCAAGTATAAAATAGTTTGGGAAAGATAGAATTTCCTATAGAAACCAGCCTGAATTAGCAGGAAAGTTTTAACTAAGCTTATTTTGCAAAAGGATTCCACCAGGCATCATGATAACAAAAGGACAAACAAATAAGATCCCAATAGTATTTACAAATAACTAGGTAATCATAATTAGGCTATCAAAGCCCCATAACAATTTGCATAGCATGAAAAGCCAAATCAAAATTGATGAATGCTAAGCAAGACAATTTAAAAATTTTAAGTACATGACCAACAACAGCAAAATCTAAGTACTAGGAAATTCAGGGCTAGTTGAGGAGATTGCTTTTGTACCTTAGGTGACAATTCATTATAGCGTTCATCAGTTTGCTCAGATGCTGTAAACTCTGACCAAAGTGATGCGCAAACAAGTGTTCCAACAGCCATCAACCATAAGAATACCACAGAAAAGTCGACAATTGGGCGATTTGGTGAATATAACAAAATTTCCACTGCAGTGAACAATGCAAAATCGTTATATCTGAAATCATCAATGTGAAGATTTTAAGCACACCCATAGCACACAGAAAAATGAATAAAAGATCTGCAAAAAGAAGATGAACACATGTAGCAAACAAAGACGCGTCAATTTTTTTTTCTAAAGAAAGGAGACACAATGTATATACATATATGTTTGCATGTGTGTATATGTGTGCATATACATGTTATTTTGAAATTATATATTTCAAAATGAAAAATTAGATTTTAACAAATAAAAATCTGCAGAAAGAAGATGAAGACATGCAGCAAATAAAGAAGCATCGATGTGAGATAAAAATGGGAAAAAAAAAGAAATAAAGACAGACACAGTATTTACATATATGTTTGAGCATGTGTGTGTATGTGTATACATGTTATTTTGAAAATATATATTTCAAGATGAAACTTAGGTTTTCTATTTCAGAAAAAAAGGCATATATCAAATATAATTGATAGGATAATATTATGACACATAAATTGCCAAGCCAACAAAAAGGGAAACACTCACATGGCAGTGAGTGATAATCACATTAATAAATCATGAAAGCAGCACAGAACAACTATTGGTAATTGAATATAATTACCAACTCAATCACAAGTTCTTGAAACTATTCCGCTAATTATTACAGAATCATTACCAAACCCTGCATAATTATTACACCATGTCCATTCTTTTTTATTCCTTTTTCCATTCCCCTTTAAACTATGCCACCCACAAGTTTTCCATCTTGTCAATAGGATATTAGGTATGTTAAACATGCCAAATCTTGAACAAAGTAAATAAAGTCAATGCTCACCACTATGTCCACCGGACATAGATTTTTTCAAAACCTCTCCTCCTGACTTTGAAATCATTACAACTGGGATTGTAATGTTTAAGTTAGTATCTTTTTCAGAACATCCCATCTCTATGAGATCTGCATAGAATCAGAGACAGAAAAAGTGTCATTCTTGGGAAAGAACATGTGCTGCATAGCCTATTAGTTTCAAAAATATGCATATGCTAGGAGAGAACAATATGCTTTTGTGTGTGTGTGAGAAGAGAAAATTCACTCATAATTGTCCAATGATCTAATATTAGAAAAGAATCAAGGTAATAACCTTCTGCATCATTTATTATCAAAAGTCCGGCAGCACCTTGTGCTTGTGCAACTTCAGCCTTGGTTGTAAAATCACAATCACCACGAAAGGCGAGCACAATGGAGCCTGACAACTACACAGATTACAACACAAACCATTTGCAATGTAATTAAAACTCAAAATAAGATAGAAAACAATGGCTTCTCATAATCACATGAAAAAGACAGCGATTCTTAAATTTATATGCAAAAAATGCTCCACTAGTGTACAGTAGGTGTCCCTCATGCATGTCCTTTGCTAAGTGATTCTCATACATGAACTACTTTCTCAAATCTATTATCTATAATATGAAAAAAGGAACAAGATTAGTTTCTTCATATTATCAAAAAAAAAAAAAGAGTGATTTCCTAAATCTGTATCTTAAAACAAGACAAGACATATATGAATTTTATACAATCACTAACCGAACTAAACGTTGAGTACTCAAGGTATCAATAGCTTGTCATCAGGTGTTTAATATGAATATTAGAAAACCAAAAGGATACAAATCCTAAACTTTAGCATTACCTCACATTTTTCATTCAAGGTTTCTCATGAACAAGCATGTCTTTCAAAATTCACAATCCCTATTTCTCTTGGGCAATAATAAGCAAGAGAATTTTGTATAAAACAAATATACCTTGGAAGTGGAACTAGTACAGCCATTCAATGGATTAGAAACCACAGCAGGCAATTTGGAGCCTTTTTCAGCTTCAGTAGGCAACAAAGAACCAAATGAAGCACTTATCCCACTTAATGTTTCGTCTTCAACACCATTGACCCATGATTTGACCTTAACCTGTAAAATATGTGGGATTCAGTGTATTGCCGAACCAATAACCTCATTGATAGTAAAATTTTATAACATGAATCTTATATGATGATTGCAATTCCATCTTCTCTGTGGCCTCTTATCTACTTATATGAGAAAAAAATTAAATGGATGCTCCTCTGTGAATCATTAAACAGTTTTTCACTATTATCTGTAGATTATAACACCAAACAATAACAATCAACCAGATGCAACAAATAAAAGAAGTCATTCTGAAACCAAAATTATATACATACATATCACCAGAGATCTTAAAAGCCAAAAGAACCAAAAAAAAGAATAAACAACTTAACAAAAAATAGCTGCAACTTTGAAAAAGATCAAGAGGCCCCAATTTTCTACTTTCCCTCTGCTAACTTCATCATCCCCAAACAAATCCAGCTTAATCCAATATAACACATTACTATTCTCAATAGATTTATCTCACAGTTGATGTACTTTCTTTCCATCCAATATAACACATTACTATTCTCAATAGATTTATCTCACAGTTGATGTATTTTCTTTCCATATTACTCCGAACAGTTCTTATAAACACTCTGGGTCAATCAAATTGCAACTGTTACCCAGAAATGAAGCATTTCAAAATTTAACCTAGCACAAAAGATTGTTTGCAGTTTGATATTCTGTGCAGATAGATCTCTTTGCTA
Organism: Coffea humblotiana; assembly: GCA_023065735.1. Classification (NCBI taxonomy): domain Eukaryota; kingdom Viridiplantae; phylum Streptophyta; class Magnoliopsida; order Gentianales; family Rubiaceae; genus Coffea; species Coffea humblotiana. The sequence goes on along the minus strand of JACYVW010000074.1, from coordinate 141,129 downwards.
GCAAAATCCAACACCGAGTCACTCACATTGCAGCCCAGAAATAAGGCATTTTGAAACTTAAGGTAGCACGAAACAGTATTTACAGCTTATATCCCCTAAATATAAATTTCTTTACCGTCAAAATAAAATCCGGCAATAACAACCAACATTATGCCCTAACATATTCGTAGAAAACTTCACATCCATGTTGCTAATTCCTACCATCAAGGCCGAAATTAACAAATATACATACTTAAATCGTCTAGCCTTAATTAAGCCCACACATTTCCAGTCAGTGCAAAGCAATTGCTAAATTAAGCAAATTTATTTATTGATTTAAACAGAAACTAAAAAACCAAAATCTAGGAAGTAAAAACCATCAATATTGGGAATTCCACAGAAGTAAAACAACAACAAATTCCACTAGCTGAATGAAGCGGAATAACAATACAGAATAATTAAAATAGCCAACAGTTTACAAGAATTGGTGAAAGAAAAGAAAAAACTTACCAACCGATAAGGGTTGTTGCAGGAGCTAGAATTCAAGGCGTTGGGGGATGGGCGTGAGATATCATCAGCTTCAGCAATTGACGAGCAAAAAAGAAGAACAACAAAACCTAACTGAAAAATTAAACCGAAAGAGGAAGAAAAAACTGAAGCCATGACAAACCCAATTGGTTATTATTCACAAAATTTTGGTTTTACTATAGTATTTACATGAATGACTATCGATTAAATCCCCAAAAAATTTTCTTTCCCTCCCTCTTTCTTTTTGGATTTGATCTTTTTTTTTTTTGGAAATTGGGACTGGTTGGAGAGAAAGATGGGAGAAAAAATGGGGAAGAAAGGTAAAGGAAAAGAAAGGAATATAGAGAGAGAAAGAGGTGGGAAAAAATACTGCTAAAGAAAATTACCCAAATTTGCGTTGGCTCATTTGATACAGAGAGAAGAGGGAGAGAGATAACTGTTGACAGGGTAGTTGGAGCATTAAAATCGAATTTACAAACTAACACTAGCTAACACGTTTTTTAATTTTTTTTGTGAAACGTGTTTGTCTTAACACGTTTTTAATTATGTTTTTATTGGAAATACGTTTTTTAAAAAAAGGAAAATGGGAGAAAATGGCAAACAATTACTATTGCTATCTAACTATAATTTTAGGATTAATTACAATTTATTTCCTTGACGTAGACCCTAATTCTCAGTTTTATCTCCTAATATATATATATATATATATGGTCACTTAATTCTCCACAAGATAAAACTATTTTCTTCTCTTTTCTTTCCTTTTCAAACTAGTTTTCTTTTTTCAAATCCTTATTCTTAAGCAACTAAAATATTCCTTTGTCCATTATTATATTCATCAAAGAATTAAATTTTAATTGAATTAAATTGAATTATTGTTTTTTTACATATAGCAATTTCTACAGTATTTTGTGTCTCTTTTATTTGTCATAATCTATCCTAATTAATTTTAGGATTTCCATTCTCTTACTGCATGAAGAAAGTACACATGTTTTTCTTTTTTCTGATTAATGTTGTCCCTTTTTCAGTCTAAGAAACTAAAGGAAATTTTTTATTTATATCCTTATAGTTAGACAATTTGAAATAAATGACTCATTTTTTACAATCACGTTTACATGCCGATTATTTGGACACCCTTCTGTTCTTTTTCCTCTAATGAATTTTTATTTATTAGATTATTTTTACTATTTTTAAATGCAAATAAATATTAATATATTTCCTAATAAATCAACTTCTCTCCTTTGGTACTTTATCATCATACATTAGAGTGATCAAAATTTAGCCACAACTTAACATTACTTGAGAAAAGAAAGAAGAAAAAAGATAAAAAAAAAAAATTTAGCATAATAGAGGAGTAGTTTTGTCTAAGGATACTAAGCGAGAAAAAATATAGTTTAGGAGATAAACACTAAATATGACTACACCTTAAGAGGAGGCGAGGAGCTTTGAGATTTACCCACATGTTTATCCTATGTGACAAAGGGTTGATGTATATTCAAGAGTAACATATGAATTATACGGTAAATTAAAATTTGAAGTATCAAATTGCCCGACATAACTTGCTTCACATGTTTAAGGAAAGTATCAACTATAGAAAAGTGCCAACATATTTATCTAAAGTTCAACTCCAAGTTGATCAATAGAACGATTTTGTGGTGATTCTTAATGGTATATTCAGATTTGCCAGAGTGAAAGGTTTCTTCAAAAGCTGTGTCTTAACTATGATATTCATTTGATTTTATTTTGGTGGGAAAAAGATTTAGGAGGGTTCTTTTTTGATAGGAAAAAAATTTAAGAGGATTCAGTTCATGTTATCACTGCCATAGATCATTTAAACGGTTTCATCCTAATCATTCATCAACACAGTTCTCACATGATTAGTAAAACTCGAATACAAGACCTTTGTTGAGAAAGTGACTCAACCTTACCAGTAGAACCAACTTGTATTGATATGATATTTATGTGATAGTAGAGTAACATATTTCTAAAAAATGTTAATATAAAAAACACACACCATCCAAATTGAGTATTGTTATGGGTGTAAAGAATTTTTTCTAGCTATGGTCCTATTAATACCAAGTACCGATAAAAAAAAAGTTAGTTAAACCACGCTTAAATGTCATCATTAAGCAACTGTTGTTGTGAAACAAGTTTATTTAGGCACTAGTGACATGAGAATCACGCTTTACATTTGGTTAAGCTTTTTGTTTAAAATGATCCTTCTCTTAAATGTATGGTTTGCTAACATTAGGAACTTCTTGCAAACAGCTAATTAACATTTATTTGGCATTGAAAGATAATATAAACATGAACATGAACAATCCTACCATGTTTATAAAATATTAAAGAACTAATACTCTCCAGATTGATGACTTGAGTTGCACTTTATATCATGCATTTTGCATATTTCATACGTGCGAATATTAATTAATTTTTAAGTCCCTCTTAATTAAGACATTCAACTTCCACACCATCCTCTGTTTATCGTTATTGACAAAATTGGAGTCTGCATTCTTAGATTTATTTTTGTGCAATAACAGTTTTCAATAGGTTTCCTGGTTGGACGTTACGAATTAAAGAGGCAATTGCCTCTGATGGAGATCGATATTGAGGTCTTGCACAAAAATGTTAAAGGACAGAAGGATTGGGTCGAAATCCTGGGATATGATCAGGATCAAGACCCCGGGACTACTTCGATACAGGCAATTATTGTAGAGAAGAGGTAGTAGATGAGGTGATGATGTTTAGGGGTAAAGGGCAATTATAATGGCAAGAAGGCAGAAGATGCCTATTTCATTTGGATTCAATCAATATCTCCCTTTTACTTGATCAGGGCATCGTAAGTTGAAAAATGTCCAATTCAAACCGATTCATGTAATCGGCAGTATAAATGGTGTAATTTGTACAGTTTTGATCAATATTTTGAAACTTGGATCAACAAGTGAATTGAATAAATTTTTGATTCACAATTTAACCGATTTGACTGTTCAACCCTGATTCGGTGATTTTAAAAGTTTGAAGACAAAAAAAATGTTTATTTGGCCACTTTTTTAGCAGTTTTGACTGGTTTGACTGATTCTTGATCGAATTTGATCAATTGATTTGCCTTTTCGGGTTAAATATAAATTCAAATTAGTGACACGGCCAGTTCGCTGTCCAACTGTCAAACCGACCAGTTCGATCCAATTTTCAAAATTTTAGTTTTAATGTAATCGTCAACTTAGTTGCATGAATTGACAAATTCAAATTCACATTTAAATTGTAGGAGTTAATACCAAAAGTTGAAAGAATTACACAAACCAATATGAACAAGACAAAACTCAACTTGTGAGACTCTAATCCCCCTTAACATATGGTAAGAAGATATTATTAGATGTTATATCTATGTATCATCAACCTCCATTGTCTCAATGCTATCTCCATTCCTGATTTAATGTATCTAGTAGGTGGTACCGACATGTTTGTAGCACAGGTGCAGAGTAGACACATAACTTGCTATAGCACTAAATTTTTTTGGAGCTTTAGATTACTCAAAGTCAATACTTAATGGAGTCCGAAGGGCTACAACTACAAAGAAATGTAATATTCAAGTTAATATGGAATTAAAGTTTTTCAGTTAACTTAAACAATCCAAAACGTATCTTGTACTTCAGATTTTCTGCAGTTCCCTCAATATACATACTAGAAGCATGAGTAAATCTTTATGAAGATGTGACATTCCACTAATATGTTGCATTGTTACTAAAACAAAATTGAACAGAATAGATGCACATCAAAACTGTGAAGCAAAAGATGTTACAAATATGATAAGATGAATTGGAAAAAACCAAAAAACCAAATACTAGAATACATTGAGGTTGAAGAACCATATAAAACTTCAGGAATTGAAATAAAATACATTTAACTTAAGATCCATTTAGCTGTCCAAGTGTAATGGAAGGTGGTATGCTCTTCAAAGGAAGTCCCTTAGCTGATAGCTGGGTGGTGACTTCTTGCATGGACAACCTTAATTTAGGATTGGAGTTTATGCATGATAGTGCTAGTTTAGCAACCAAGACCACTTGGCCTAGTTCTCGCTGAACAGGAAGTGGTAATCTTGGGTCCAAAACATCTTGCAACATCATGTTGTTGGAGGCTGATGATGATGATGAAATTTCTAATGAGGAAATGAGGTCACCAGGATGCTTCCCCATCATCACTTCTAGAGCTACCACTCCAAAGCCATAAACATCACATTTTTCAGTTACTTCCATAGTGTAAGCAAGTTCTGCAATCAGTTAGGAGAAAAAGAAACATGAAAATGAAGAAGATGAAGAAGAAAAGAGGAAAATGAGAAAACCAAACATTTCGCATCAACTGTGAAAACATAAAGAAAATTGGTTATGGTTATTGAGCTAAATTCTGAATTGACAGAAAGGTAAGTAGGTCACCACAGATTGCAATAATAAAAAAACATGAATTTGGATGTTATGATGTTAGCACTAGTGAAATGGCACCAGTGGACATACCTGGAGGAGCATATCCATAAGTTCCAGCAAATGAAGACCAATTAGATGAGTTTGGCCTTAAAAGCTTTGCAGTCCCAAAATCAGCTATATGAGCCTCATAATCAGAGTTCAACAAGATATTCTTGCTTGATATATCTCTATGAACTATAGGAGGTGAACAATTATGATGCATATAAGACAATGCATTTGCAACATCTTTCACAGCATTTATCCTCTTGATCCACTCAAACTCCATTGCTTTTTCATCTTCACCTAGTGTGTGTAGTAAGCTTCCCCCCTCGAAGAATTCATAAACCAAGAAAGAGTGGCGTGGATGTGAACAATATCCATGAAGTTTCACAATACTGCGATGTCGTATTTCTGTCAGTGCTCGAATTTCATTTTCAAATCCTTTTGCAGTGCCTGATACTCCACTTTCTGTTGCATGAAGTCTCTTCACAGCAAAGACTTGACCATTAGGCAATTGAGCTCGAAAAACACTTCCACATCCTCCCTCTCCAATGCAATGGTTTGGGTGAAAATTCTCCGTTGCTTCGATGATGTTTTCATAGGCGAACTTCCCATCAAAGCTCCAAATGGCAAACAAGTTTTCAGGTAATGTAGAACTTCCAGGCTGATCAGTCCTTCTTGTACGTGGTCGTATAATCAAGAAAATCCCAATACTGATCGTTAGAAGAAATACGGTTGCTAAAACAGGAAGAACAATTAGAACAATGATTCTTTCTGTTTTGCTTTTGTTAGCCTTATTTCTCAACGATGAGTTGCAGGAATTCAAGCCAACAACATTGCCACACAGAGCTTTATTATTTCTCAAAGCATCAAATGGAGCCTTTTGAAATGCACTTATGTTGGGGAGAGGGCCCTCCAATTGGTTGTATGATATATCCACAGAAAGCAAACTGAAGCATGTACTAAAGCTCTTAGGAATGGACCCTGATATGTTATTATGTGATAGATTCATGTTCTCAAAGCTTTTCAGGCTTCCAAGGTTCTGTGGTATATCACCAACCAACATATTTTGGCTCAGATCAAGAGTCTCCAATACATTCAAGTTTCCTATTTCAGAAGGAATACTTCCAGTGAGTGCATTTTGGCTCAAGTCCAACTCCAGTAATTGTGCACACTCTCCTATTTGTTCTGGAATCGGACCGCTAAGATCATTTCCAGACAAACTCAGATTTTTGAGTTGGGACAACTTGCCTATTTCTGGTGGTACGTTACCTGAAAATTTGTTGTTGTGCAAATCAAGGTAGAGTAACGAAGTCAAACTACCAAAACTTATTGGAATCCTCCCAGATAATTGATTGGAAGAGAGTTGAATTCGACCCAGTTGGCTTGCCTTTCCAAGCTCAGGCGGTAGTGAACCAGAAACGTTGTTGTTGTTGATCACGAAATTTGTCAATTTATAGCATTGTCCCCATTTTGTGGACAACTCACCATAGAACTTATTGTAACTTAAATCAATATACGACAAGTTTGGATACACACCGAAACCTTCAGATAAGTTTCCTGATATTTGGTTCAATGCAAGGAAAAGAACTTGTAGGCTTGAGCAATTTTTCAAGCTTCTTGGGATGTCACCCAAAAAATTATTTTCAAACATTACTAAGTCTGTGAGTGATTGACTGGCGCAAATGTTTTCGGGCAACTGACCAGTGAGATAGTTTCTGCTCAGGTACAGCCTTTTCAAGTATGTAATGTTACTAATTGCTGATGGAATGGTGCCAGTGAGTTCATTTGCATACAATGACAACTCAACTAAGGACTTGAGTTCTCCTAATTCAAATGGGATGGAGCCAGATAGTTGATTTCTACTCAGCCACAAAATATTTAGTTTAGTCAAGTTTCCCAGTGAAGAAGGAATGTGGCCTGATAGATTGTTTTCCGAAAGATACAAAAGGGCTAAATTTCTCAAATTCCCAAGGGATTCTGGAATTACGTTGGTGAGATTGTTCTTTTGCAAGGCAATCTCTCGGAGAGAGGTTAACATGCCGATCTCTTTTGGGATGGAACCCGAAAGCCTGTTCTCGTAAAGATACAAGCGTTCCAATTTAACCAAATTCTTGACAGAAATAGGGATGGAACCACTAAGATCATTACCCCGCAATGAGATTTGAACAAGGGATCTTAATTTCCCAATCTCTTGAGGGATGGATCCATTGATATGGTTGCTATGCATATCAAGGTATTGAAGATTTGTCAGCTGACCTATTTCAAGTGGAAGTGCTCCATAGAAAGCATTGCTGGAAAGATCAAGAAATTCGAGTCGAGAAAGGTAACACATGTTTGATGGAATGGTACCATAAAGTGAATTGTTAGAAAGGTAGATGCCAATGAGATGAGGCATGGCTGAGAAATTTAGATCATGAAGTGTACCTTTTAAACCAATATGTGTGAGGTTAATTTGCACGATTTTTCCGGCCTTGTTGCATCCAATTCCATCCCACTTGCATGGAGTGTCTGAATTCCAGGATGACAAGATTGCTTGGCTTTTGTTATCAAGACTGGTTTTCCATGTTAAAAGGGCGCTGAGCTCTCTTTTAGAAGCATTCATTTGGGAACTGGGCAGTGCTGCTAGTTGAAGAATGGTGAAGCATAGGAACATAACATGCAAAGAGAAAATATTACATGAACTAAGTAGCTCATACATTTGGGATCTCATTGTCACTGGTGAATAGATTTAGGAAAGATTTACAAGTGGTGTTAAGGCCTTGGAGGGTTTTTCTTAGACATGGGAGTATTTATAGATCCCTAGACTTGCTTTGGTGCATGAAGTAGCCTGGTAATTAACGTACTGCCATCGAAAGCATTTGAAATTAAGTTGCTCAAGTATAAATGTATCTTTTACACCGTTACGACCACATGGTAGATATTACATTACCCATTGAGCTAATCTTACATATACTGATATTATATATATAATATCACGGTTGAATATGTGACAATATATAAAATTTAGATTTCAAATTTAAATTTAGATTAATTATCATGCATTCAGCAACAATAGTATATATATTGTCAGTGTATAAAAAATTAATTCTTACTCATTTTAAAAGCACAAGTGTATTACTATATTCATAGGGAATTTTCATGAAAATAATGCAACAATGTGAATTCAGGCCTAGTCAAGATATATGCTCAAAATTTCCTACTTTTTGAGTTTTTTTTCTCCCTTGAAAACGGTGTTCCATGACCCAAGTCATGGAATTCCTTGTTTGCTATGAAGATCTTGGTGGTTGACTGAGATTTTGAGAGTGACTGTTTGAAGAGTAGTTCAATGTACCAAACAACAGTCACCTTCAAAACAATAGTTGATTTATTTTTTCATTTTATTGTTAGATCTAAATTTATTTTACGTCTAGTTGTCAGATGTGAAATCTTTTTGGATCTTGAATCTATTTTGACAGATCTCATCATTATTATTGGAGTTTCAAACCATTGATTAGCATATTTATCAATTACAATATGTATAGAAGGAAGTTGCAGTGATTTATCTATTCAAAGACAATTAGAAAATTTCTTGCAATTTTCAAATTTATTGAAAAATTTTTAAATCTATTATATCTGTTAAATTACAAATCTGTAAAGCGTCAAACCTTATATACATAAAAAATTGCCATCCTTAGTCAAGCGTCAAATCTTATCTCCCACCTCGTCAAACATTAACTTTGGTGGTGGTTAGATCAATGACATTAAGTGAACATATTCTAGCTCTAGCATTTGTAGGTAAGCGGCAAGGACATCATGACTTCCAACAAGCTGAATTGACACCGGAGACTTGACCTGTAGCTTTAGTACTCGCATTTACTTCTCGAGTGATGAGCAAGTTGGGTACGTCTCGTGCACGTTGGGCGAGTTGAGTGCTTCTCGCGCACGCTGGGAAGCAATCGTATTTGCAGGTTGAGCTAATTGGAAAATGCCATTTTGATATCTCATCTTTGGGGTCTTGACAATTCAATTCTTTATCTATCACTGCGATTATATTAATCTCTTAATTTTATTAAAAAAACTTTTAATAGAAAATGTCTCTTATTTTTTATTAAAAAACTATGTAGGATTTTTAACAGAAAATTAAAATTTTCTAATAAAATCAGTCACGTATAGTACATGGGCACCATTGAAAATGACCATTTTGATCTATTATCTTTAAAGTTATATCCAATCTTATCCTTTCAACTATTTAGACCCTTATTTTCACAAAATAAATTTAACATAGGATTTTTTTTATAGAAAATTAAAAAACCCTAATTGAGCTGGTTTCATGCACCATAAATCTATCTTTGAAATGGGGAAGGGTTGTGTTGAGATGTTAGAGGGATTGTAAGTAGGAAAAAGTCTTAAGTTCAAGACCTCTTACTTAAAAAAAAATCTACTTTTGAAATAAAAAAGAGCAGAATTTTTTTTAAAAAAAGTGCACACACACCGAAAGGTATGCGGTGACATATAAGGAATAAAATTGAACATGACTCTAATAATAATGAAGTAAAATGGTCATTTGTAATAGTGCGTGAGCTAACTTATAGTCAGCAATTTTTAGTTTTCTAGTAGAGGATCAAGATTGCCTTTTTATAGTAAAGATAAGGGACTAAAATAGTTATGATGATAGGTAAGGGACTAACTACAGCAATACTCCAAAAATAAGGATCAAAATGTCCATTTCTCTTCTTATACATATACTATTGGGGTCAAATTATCCATTGAGCCCCTACAAGGACCAAAACAAATGAATAAAAGCACGGTTGGATGCATATTGTTTAATCTTAATTTGAATTTAAATTTTATTTTTTCTATTTATTTTTTATGTTTTCTTTTCTTTTTTTTAATGTAGTTATTTTAACAAAATGTTACCTAGTACTAATACCACAAGTACAATTTGTTTATTTTTGATATTTATAGAATCATAACTAGTTTAAGAATATACTAAATTCTTAGGGTATAATATGATGAAAGAAAGGAATTTTTTTAAGATGGGACAAATTTTCATAGGCAAGTGCAAGAATATATGATAATTAAATATAATTTTTAGGAAATTTAAGAGTTTTTCTAAGTTGATGAGTGTGTCATTGCATACCCTCTACCAATGAAAATTTTTTGTCCTTTACTTTTATTTAAAATAACACATTTTCATAGAGATTGACTCTAAAATTGATACTATTTTTCCTTTTATCCTTTTCTTTTGAAATAACCTTTTTTAACAACAATAATTTTAGTATTTTGATTTGAAATTATGCTCGGGCCAGAATTCTAGTATGATACAATTGAAAGCGTTAACTGTAGAGGGCCCTGAACTCTAGGAGATTGGGTGCAATCACAAATCATATTTGGTGTATAGCTACTTTTTAATACCAGAGATACCCTTTTTTTTTGTTTTTCTTTTTCTTTTTGGCCACAGACTTAGTTAATTTTCAGTCACAGCCCAAGTCGATAGTACCTGTTTTTGGAATGTTCAGCATCAAAAGTCACTGAACGGAAAGATAATCTAATTTCATTACGTGATTTATTAGATAATAAAAAATAAAACATCTTGAAATTTCCCCCCAAAAAAAATACTATTTGAGATTCAGAAGAACTTTGTCGGGGGGGGGGGGGGTTGTGTCAGGGTCATTGAACAGTTGTCCCCATTGGAAATCTGAAATAAGATTGACTACCGGTTTATAAGGAACCGGAGTTCATTTTCAGTTACAGTCAAACATTTGAAGCATTAAACAGGGATGGAAAGAATTCCTAATTTTCCGTGATATAGATGGCAATTATGTAACGACCGAAAATTTTTCCAAGAGACTTGACCGCGAGATTCCTTGAAATTAATGGCACAAAAACCACTTCATTTGATTTGAAAGAGCCAGGAACCGGTGACTGACCAATTTATTTAGGACCTATCTGTTACCCTGTGTATTCGTTAAAATATAGAGAAATTTGCCAAATTGGTCCCTAACATTTACCAAAAACACTTTTTTAGTCCCTAACATATAAAATCAGCCAAAATTGTCCCTCACATTTAAATTGTGATCCAATTTGGTCATAATGCTCGTTTTTGCTCATTTCTCCATCTAAAAATAGCACGTCTCTCTCACGTGGTCGTATTTTTAGGGGCAAAACTGGAAAACACATTTCATTATCGGTTGAAAGAAGCCATCTTTCTTTCATCTAATCGCCTTACTAACCCATTGAAATTGAAGAGGGAAAACATAGTAGCAAGAAATTGGGAAGAATAAGCTAACCTTTGAATAGTAAAATGGAGGAGGTGCAAGGAAATTTATTCTTTGGAAGGGTGCAAGAGAGAACAAGCGTGCAAGGAAATGGAATCTCAAATTTCTCAACTGATACACAAGGAGATTGATCTCGTTGATCCTCAAGTCCGAGAAACTTATATCCATGTCCTGACAGCTTCAAAGTTATCAAGATCCTCACACACTTTAGCGCTAGAGAAGAATAAACATCTATTGGCCAAATTTATTGATTGTTTCCTGTATAATGTTATGGAGTTTCAAGAACATTTTCCTAGTTTCTCGGTTCAGGTGAAGGATCAAATGCTAATACTCCACGAGGGAGTAAGGTTCCTGAGAGTTCTCTTCAGGCAGCAGCAAGAGAAATTCGACGGGCTACATGATCGAATGAAGGATCTGATTGGATTTGTGGCTTGTGATGCAGGAATTGTGATTTTATCCCTTTCAGCAACAAAAATGAAAGAAGATTTGGCCAAGGAAACAGATCTTGCGCTTTTTCATCTGGTCAAAGTGCTCAAGTTCATTATGGCAGAATTACACTTCCAAGTTATGCTTGTTAATTAGGGGTTGCAATTTACGGTTTCTTGAAACTGTAATTTGAGGGAGAAAGGTGAAAAGGGGGTGGTGGTCCCCTATCATTTTACTTTCAACAGGTAATGAAATGGGTTTTCCAGTTTTGCCCCTAAAAATATGATCACGTGAGAGAGGCGTGCTATTTTTAGCCAGAGAAATGAGCAAAAACGAACATTAGGACCAAATTGGATCACAATTTAAATGTGAGGGACAATTTTGGCTGATTTTATATGTTATGGACTAAAAAAGTGTTTTTGATAAATGTTAGGGACCAATTTGGCAAATTTCCCTAAAATATATTTAAGATGTCATCTTTTTTGAAATGTAAAATTAATTAAAAAAAGTAAATATATACAAAGAAAGGTATATAGCTATAAAAGAGAGAGTAATGATTGTTAATATGTATCTATACATGATAAATTAGACGAATGTTAGGTGGTGCGTTAACGATTGCCCATAGGGCACTCGTTAGAAAATCCATTTATTTATTCAATATAACACCTCACTCGGTAATGTAAATTTTAACAAACTTATGAGATTAAGATTAGAAAAGGACAAATAAATAAAGAAAAGATGGGAGATCCAGAATCAAACAATCTACTTACTTGAACAAAGATATGATACCAACCTGGAAAATTCACCCTTAGCAAAACCCACATCAACTAATCTCAAGTCTCCAACAAAATTTTATACACTCCTAAAATTAAATGATAGTGTCACAGTTACCATTTTAATGCCACAACCAAAATGATGTAATTTTCCCTTCCAAGTTAATTTGTCATAATGTGTGATTTAACTCAAGAAAGGGCAATTTTGAGCTCTGGCATATAATACCAGCCCTCTTGAAATCCTATTGTATTCAGTTAAATTCTAGCAGGAGGAACTCAATAAATTCTAAGCAGCAAAAATTTTAAAGCTTGTTGTATGAAAATGTTTTGAGTTCACCCCATTCAGAATAATTTCATCATCTTTTCTTCCTTGGTAATATTAAATTTAAAAATAGATGCTAGTTTTCTAACATGTTTGTCTATTCCTTTGAAATGACAAGAATGCACTAATAAAAAAAATATAACTATATTCTTAAAAGAAGAAGAAGAAGAAAGCCATTCGTCAAGTGCCATGATAAAGGTCAATGCTTTAAGGTTTTGCTAGCGCACAAATCTTGAACAAAAAAGAGAAGGAAGGAGATATTGGCCTAACCTTTTGGTAATAGTATAATAATAGATATTATGAGTTTATCTTGACAATTTTGCTCTTATTAGGTGGCCCCTTTTGCTATGTATCATGATATTAATGGCTGTCATGTTTGTTTATATATCATCATGCCAGAATTATCTTAAAAGCAGCTGCATCTAGAAGGAGTTGCATGAGAGGAAAAAATCAACCATATGAAGAATAGAATTTTTTTGCCTTGCGGGGTAGAAAATAGATGTGATAAAGAAAGGGTGAGGTCCACGGCAATGAATTTCTTGGAGCAATTTATGAATGATGCTACAAGAAAATCAACCCAAGGCATGGAATTCTTGGTACGATGTAAAGATGATGGTTGCATGGCTGAGATTTTGAAAGTGACAGTTTGAAGACTAGTTACCAAACAACAGTCACCTTGGAAACAATAATTGACTCGTGTGATTTTTGATTCTTAATCTAGCAAACTTCTTTATTAAAGCTAATTCCACTTGTTTAGAAAATAACCATTGAAATTTTACTTTAACCCCAAAAAAAAACATTGATATTTATAAATTTCTAAAAAACCATTTATGAAAAATATAAGGACATAATAGGAGTTGCCGATACTAAAATTAAAGGGAATTCATATGCCTTACTTTGTAGGTGAACAATTGGGGGCTCATTTGGTGAAACAATAATGTTGTCATCTCCATGTTTGCTCACATAAATTTTCATTTCCATTATGCAGCTGCTTCTTGGGATAAAATTTCTAAAACTAAGGAGAATTGGAGGATGCTGGTGGAGTGGGGGATCCCTACCAAAATTTTGATATAGCATGGAGAGTTCCAGGAATATACTATAGGGAGGAGTGTAATAATGATGATAAGAGGATTTGCGTGTAACCTGATTTTCTGATATTAATAAAAGTTACCATTTTTGTAAAAAAAAAAAAAAAAGGTTGGTGGAGGCCCCTTTTTTTTCTTTTTCTTTTTATTTTTGGCCTGGAATTGCTTCGTTTATGGCCTATTCACAAAGGCATTGAATGATGTAATCATGTTTAGAGAGAAATCAAAGGACGGCTACTGGAATGATTTTGTTTATGTGATTATTGAGTTGTGTATGGTAAACCAGTTCATGTTTCATGAATCTGGTGCTAGAAACTTAATAGTTAAAGTTCGGATATTTATGTTATGGTGATTTGAGATTTTTGATGATCAGGAGCCTGCTTTTCTCTTTTCACCTCTCTTGTTTGGCAATAGATATAATTGGAAAAAAATATATCAAAAAATGAAAAGCATACAACAAGGGAAAAACTAACTGGGAAGCAGTTCAGTGATGCTAGCACTACTACTCTTGATATTATTACATTTGGTTTGCATTCCGTACCACTAAAATCTGATTGAAATATGACTGGATATCATCATACTTTTATTCATTGAATCAAGAACTTTATAGTGAGGTTTTTCCTATAAGATCAGTTGCCATTTGGTGGAATGTTCATCATATATTGAAGGGATAATTTCAGAAACCTTCCCCGAGGTCTCTGGCAATTTCACCGAGCTCCCCTGAGGTTTAAAAAATTATACATACCTCCCTTGTCATTTAAAATGATAATATTATCCTTAAATATTTTAATAAAATTCTCTTATTTGGTATGCTTATACTTAAACTGAGTTTTAAAATTATTTTTTCATTCTTTTTCCTTCTTATTCCTTTTTTGAAATTTTTCACCAATAAAACTGTAGAACTACCACTATTGCCTCTAGATTTCTATTATAACCAAATGTCAAACTAGTGATTTTTTGACAAGTTAATTTTATATGTAATCCAATGTTTTTACTGATCTTTGTTTTGTATTTTTTGGTATTAAAATTAATAAATCAAAAAGAAATGGTCCAAAAGCACTACTAAATTATGATAATCTCACTACTCTAAAAATTTTTTAAACTCTAAATGAATTATTTCAACATTTTCTTTTCTATCTTATAAATCTAAATCCATAATAAAATATCATAAAAATATCATATCATAGTAATAAAATTATTATTATAGTTGTTTATCAAATAGTAGATATGGATATGAAAAATTTGGCATCTTTTCCTTGTAATTATACTAAAAAATCTTATAATTATATAGAAAAATAAATTAAAACTCATTCCACAAGAGCATTTTTGGGTATTCATTTAAAAAATTGTCCAAGTCAATATTATTTTAAGATTTTGTTACTAAAACTATCAAATCAAAGGAGGTAAGTGTAATTTTCCAAACCTTAGAAGAACTCAATGAAATTGTCAGAAACCTCAGGAGAGATTTCTGAAATTATCCCTATATTCATCTTAGTACCTATAAACTCGCGACCAAGTTAAAGGTACAACAGGTGCATTACTACTAATATAAATGTATCAGTCTGTAACTTGTAGCCGCATCCATTTCGTAGCCCGACCATCTCCCCTGCCAATAAATACTTCACACCCTCTATGTATGCTATTGGGGTCTGATTCTCCATCAAGTCCCTACAAGAACCAAAGAGAAGAAAAAAATTTGAAGACGATAAAAGCCATTAGAACTCGTGCCATCATTAGTTTCATCTAAAATGTATTGGAGAAATTTACTAGAAGGCTGAAGGAAACTATAGCCATCTTAAGAGCTGTATAAATTTTATAGGGCCCTTAAGCCAGTACTGGATATTTTTCCAGTAGTGGATTAATCCTATCGATTTAAAAAAGGAATTTTAAGAAACTCTAAAAGACACCAATCAAATCAATCCAAAATTCTCGTCAAACTTTTCTTTTGCCTTCAACTCCCCTTTATTGAATCCCACTCCAAATACACCAGCAGCTTTAGATAGTAGAGATAACGATTTTGTCGGAGTAGATAGAAATAAATACTAAAATCATCATAAAAACAATACCATTGTAAGAGTTTGAGAAACCGTAGGTTTTGCTGTCGAAATATATAGGACAAGCAACCCTTTCATGTTAACGAGGGTTTAATTTATAAGAAAGTACCAAGAGCAAGAAAGTCTCCTTACCAGTTAGCTCATACAAGATTCTACATAATCCGATCTTTCTACGACATGAAGCAAGGGCAATTGCAAGGAAGAGAAATCGTGATTGAGTGCAAATCGTTGAACAGTTAATATTCAAGTGAAGGAAGGACATCCTCCATTGCTGGGGGCAACAACTGAAAAGATAAGAAACTTGTGTATGTGACTGATGACTGTAGTTGTTTTTCAAAAAAATGTAATTTAAAAAATTGTTGGACCTTTTACATGCCAAAATAAAGGGTAGAAAGTGTTACTCTGTTTTGAAATTGTTCACTATCCCAAACCATTATAACTTCATCATAGCGCAAACAATAGACTATTATTGGTGGCTAATTAACACTACATGTGTGCACAATAATTATGTGTATTGGGGCGAAAGAAGTAATTTAGAAGAGGGAACAATAGAAGATTATGAGATAATTAGAGTTGTTGGAAAACAGCAAGTACTTATAATGTGTATATACAAAATAGCAATGTGTAAAAACTAAATAACCAAGGGAAGCCATAATACAGAATATGTACAGTGTAAAAATTGAATAACCATTTGTGAGTTTGCAAGAAAAGCTTGTACAGTGTGTACAAAATAAATAATAATGTGTACAAATAAAGTAACAATGTATAAAAATTAAATAACCAAGGGTCGATCATAATGATCAATGTGTATAAAGTAAATAACAAGGTGTACAAATAAAATAATAATTTGTAAAAACTAAATAACTAAGGGTAAACCATGAGACACAAATAAGTGGTACCATAAGCACTTGGAATTTTGACCATTAATGTAGAGGGAATTAAACATAAGATAAATATTTAAACGTGCTAGGTAAGTTTTTGAATTCATGCTAGTCTAGTAATAAAATATACAACTAGTTTGGTGGCGTCACAATTACCGGTAGAGTAGAAAATAATGAGATAGTATGTATTTAGACTGTTAACAAGTAAGATTTATGGGTTTATATGTCAAAAAGGTTGAAATGGGGAATAACTTATACAAAAAACTGATTAATTGGAAGAAAAATTTTACATGTACTTATTCTAGGTATCATTATTATTATTAGGAAAATACTTTGTATTGACTACTCTACAAATTATTAGTGTCTATAATTTTGTATTCACTAATTGGGCAAGGTTCTATGTTAAAACACGTACAGGATGGCATGTAGGAAAGGAAGTGTATCCAAAAGGTGGTAAACAAAGAGAAGACATTGAAGCAGGAAAAGTTGCAAATTCAGGCTGTGGCAAAGTTGAAAATATGAGGGACTTCTTGTTGTTCAGTGGATATATTCCATTAACCATCTTTTGTCTGAAATTTCATAATAATATTCTTATTAGCTTATTGCACTAGTATTACACATTGTTCGACATATTTATACATGACTTTCTATCTAAATTATTCCTATCACAATGGTTTGATAACCATTTCGTAGAACATCAAACTAAGAGGGTTGTAGAATGATTGAACTATATGTAATACAAATCATGCAAAATGTAATCAATTTGAAACATATTGTAAGCCCTAGTGGTATGGAGTAAATTTAAAACAGTAAGCAATCAATTTGGAACATGTTCTTACTACTGTTGGTTAGTTTTGTGATGTTGGTCAATATGTGCGTGAATTGTATTCAGTTGATTGTAAGTTTTATCTATTTGATTCTAATCTCAACAACAAGTTTAAGTGGTCTCCTAAACATTATACATCATATACACAGGCATTGTTTCGTAATTCAACAAATTGGAGTCGTTGTTAGTATGAATTCACAAGTTGTTGAATAAATTGTAATCACATTTCAATTGAATTACACAAACAAATTAATATTTGTCAATTACGAATAATTCATGTTTGAAGAACAAAAATAAGACAAGTATTTTAGTCTCAATAAGTTCTAATACAATTCAAATGAAATTAATTGAATTACGTGAAAAAAGTTAATATTGGTCAACTACGGATAATTCATGGATTATATGAAGAATAAAAAGATGATAAGTATTTCAATCTTAATAAGTTCCAATTTAGTTCAAATAAAATAGGTTACATTCTTTGAATCTATGTGCAGTTATGGAACTAAAATTGATAAATTAACTACATAAATATGTTGGATATAGTTAGTGATGACTCTTCATTGGATGTTAGAGGAGAATGAAAAAGTTTGCACACCAATTCAAGTGTCATAATGTTTGGAATGTTCTAAGAGTTGTGTCTAACGTAAACTAGTACAACTTTTGAGGAAGTATCTTGTCATTTGAATTGTGCCTATTGAGGAAGAAGTGTGTTTCCAAAAGATATGATATTTCTTTTGGGGTATCTGAACATTATAAATAAGGATGTTCAGATATTAGGAAAACTCGCTTTTACTTCTAGTTTTACTATTCTTCTACTTCTTTCAAAACAATATTCTCTGAATTGTTCTTAGGAGTATTTCTTCATAATACTGTGTGGAGATTCTAGTTGACTTTGCTATTCCAGGAGGAAATTGCCGCAAATCTGGTAGTAGAATAGTGGGGGCAAATTTCCTTAAGAAAAGTGAATCTTCACGCCAAAATCATTTTCTATTGTTATAGTTATTACTATTTCCTAACAATCTTAAAGAAATTTCCAACATGGAGGGCATCAGTTCAGATAATGTTCTGAACAAATTTTTCAAATCTGATATGATCAACTTGGATTGTTTTGATGGTACCAATTTCACCCCCTGGAAAGACAAGTTGTTGTTTCTTCTCATGGAATTGGGTGTTGCATACCTGTTGGTTGATAATCTGCCAAAGATTCCTCAACCATCTAATGGCAAGTCCGATGAGATCAAGACAAGCTACAAGAAACGTGAGGAAAACAAAATTCGTTGTAGGGGCTTCATATTAAATGCCTTGTTAAACTGTCTATATGATCTGTTTCATTCTCTTAAATCACCGCAAGAAATCTGGAAGGTTTTGAAAAACAAATACATGTTTGAAAAATAAGGTACGGACAGATTTTTAATTATGAAATTCTTTGAGTTTCAAATGTTGGACAACAAGTCTATGGTGAATCAAGTAGATGAATTACTTTTGTTAGTGTCTAGACTAAAGGATTTAAGTATTGAAGTGTCGGATCAACTTCAAGTGGGTGCTGTGATTGCAAAATTACCATCCACTTAGAATGACTATAAGAAGAAACCGCTGCACACTCCTGAAAATTTTACCATAGACAAACTTACAAAACATATCCGAATTGAAGAGGAAACTCATATTCGTGAGAATAAGTTTGCTTTGGATTCTGGTACTAAGGTGAATAATATTGAGTCTAGTACTAATAAAAAATCTAGAAAAGGTGGAAACAAGTCCGGCAATAAGAGAAAACATGGAGATATATCTTCTGGAAATTTTGCGAACAATAAGAAAGACAAGTCATATTTTTTCTATGGAAAGAAATGGCATTTTAAGAAAGAATACAAATTCTACAAGATATCGAAAATAAAGGCAAATGTTGGACAAAAGCAGGCAAATGTTGTTAAAGATTCTCTTTCCAACAATGCTGAAATTGTTGCTTTGGTTGGTGGACTTTTCATCAATATGGTAACTGAATGCAACTTGACAAATTGCCAATCTAATAACTGGTGGTATGACTCGAGTGCTACTATTTATATATGCAATGATAAGAATTTATTCAAAGATTATCAAGTTATTGCCCCAAATGAGATTGTGTTAATGGGAAATCATAACACATTTAATGTACTTGGAAAGGGGACGGTTGAATTGGAGTTTACATCTGGCAAAACGTTGGTTCTAACCAATGTTTATTATGTTCCTAACATAAGGAAGAATTTGGTTTCACAAGTGTGCTATGTAACAAGGGATTGAAGGCTGTCATAGAGGCAGAAAAAATAATTCTATCCAAAAATAATGTATTTGTTGGCCAAGAATATTCATGTAATGGCATATTTAGACTAAGTATCAATAAAGTTATTATTTATGTTTATTTGATTGAGTCTTCTATTAATTTATGGCATGCTCATTTGTCACATGTTAATTTTAGATCAATCAAGTTCATGTCAAAACATGGATTAATATATTGCACAAATAACACTTTGGAAAATGCAAAACATGTCTGCAAGCAAAGATGACAAAGAAACCTTTTTCCAAAGAATGAAAGAACTTCTAAATTGCTTGAAATTATACATTTTGATATATGTAAATTGAATGGTCATTTAACAAGGGGTGAAAATAGATATTTCATAACTTTTATAGATGATCATTCTAGATTTACACATGTTTATTTGATGAGAACAAAAGATCAAGCATTTGATATGTTTAAATTGTTTAAGGCCTTAGTTGAAAATCAGTTGGAAAAGAAATTAAAATCCTATGGAAGTAATCGAGGAGGCGAAAAATGAATTTTCTAATTTTTGTGAAGAAAATGGTATGATCCATCAAACAAGTGCGCCATACACTCCTCAACAAAACGGTTTAGCCGAAAGGAAAAATAGAACATTGGTTGATATGATAAATGCTATATATTTATGCATGCTAGATTACTATTTAACCTTTGGGGAGAGACTTTATTAACCGCTTGTCATGTACATAATCAAATACCTTCAAAGAAGACAAAGATTTCGCCATATGAACTTTTGAAAAGAAGAAAACCTAACTTAAATTATTTAAAGGTTAGGGTTGTATAGCCTATTATAAGGTTCCTGATTCTAAGAGAACAAAATTAGAACCAAGAGCCTTAAAGAGTTTTTTGTGGGATATGCTGAAAATTCTAAAGCATAGAGATTATTAGATTTAGACTCAAATAAAATTGTAGAGTATAGAGATGTTGAGTTTTAGAAACAAGCTTTCTAAGTGATTCAACTTCTAAACCAGATTCTATATTACCACAAACCACGACTATGGATCCTAATTCTTCTACAAATGATAATAAAAGGAAAATAGTTGAAACTCCTAGTGAACCAGGAGGAGTAAGAGAGCATAAAAAGAGAAGAATTTGGATCTAAGTTATATTTATTCCCAATCTTTAGTCTTCTTAGTTGAATGTAGTAGGAACGGGGTACTCAATAAAATACCTATACTTTTACATTTGGAAGAGGATCCTAAAACTTATAAAGAAGCATTAGGTTCAAGGGACTCAACTTTTTGGAAATAAACAATTAATGACGAGATGGATTCTCTTGTATCAAATGGTACATGGGTGTTATGTGAATTATCTCCTAGTTGTAACCCTATAGGATGTAAGTGGGTATTTAAAAGAAAACGTAATACCGATGGTTCATTACTAACCTTCAAAGCAAGACTTGTAGCAAAAGGTTTTAAACAAAAGGAAGAAATTGATTATTTTGACATGTATGCTCTTGTTGCAAGAATTACTTCTATAAGAGTGTTATTTGCTTTAGTATCTTTATATGATTTATACATTCATCAAATGGATGTTAAAACAACATTCTTAAATGGAGATCTAGATAAGGAAGTGTATATGAAGCAACACGAAGGGTTTGTACTTCCTGAAAATGAAAAGAAAGTTTGCAAATTAGTTAAATTCTTGTATAGTTTAAAGCAAGTGCCAAAATAGTGGCATGAGAAATTTGATAAAGTAATTTTATCAAATGACTTTAGACATAATGAAGCAGATAAATGTATTTATTCTAAATTTACCAAAGATTATGGTGTAATAATATGTCTCTATATGGATGATATGTTAATCATGGGGACCAACATGTAAGGAGTAAATGAAACTAAGAGGTATTTAACCTCCCAATTTAAAATGAAAGATTTGGGAGAAGTAGATACCATCTTAGGAATCAAAATTAAAAAACATAATGGGGGCTATGCTCTATGTCAATCTCATTGCATTAACAAGATTCTATCCAAATTTAATCATTTGGGTATAAAAGAAATTAATACCCCATTTGATGTTACAAATAAGCTAGCGAAAAATTCGGAAATATCTATTCGTCAATTAGACTATGCTAGTGCAATTGGTAGTTTGATGTATGCTATGTATTTACTAGACCTGATATTGCATTCACTATTTGCAAACTTTCTAAATTTACTCATAATCCTAGTACTGACCATTGGAGAGCAATTGGACGAGTACTAGATTACCTTAAAAGACAAAGTCTTTTGAATTATATTCTAACAAGTTTCCTTCCGTATTTGAAGGTCACTGTGATACTAGTTGGATAACTAGTAGAATTGATAATAAATTGATGTCTGATTGGATTTTTAACATAGGCGGAGGAGCTATCTCATGGGTTTCTAAGAAACAGACGTGTATTACTCATTCGACTATGGAGTCTGAATTTGTTGCATTACTAGTAGCAGGTAAAGAGGTAGAATGGCTAAGAAATTTATTGCTAGATATAGAGTAGTAGGCACAACCGATGTCAGCCATCTCTTTGCATTGCGATAGTGAAGCAACTATGTCTAGGGCATTTAGCAAGATTTATAATGGTAAATCTAGACATATTGCTTTAAGACATGAATATGTAAGACAATTAATTTCTGACGGAATTATAACAGTTATTTATGTAAAATCTGGTAATAATCTTGCTGATCCTTTAACTAAAGGACTCTCAAGAGATATGATCAATAATACTACCAGTGCTATGGGTCTGAGACCATTCTAAAATTATCAGTAATGATAGTAACCTAACCTTTTTATTACTAAGCAATTCTAAAGGTTTAATAGGTAATAACAAATTATTGTTTGACAGTTAGCAAGTATCGGTAACTAAATGAGTACTTAAGAGAATGGGAGGTTGAATAATAATTATTATTCTTAATGAAGTACATATGTTTTGGTAGAAGAACAAGAAAGCATAATCAAAGATTTCAAAGTAGACTTCGGTTATATGAACTTAAGAGGTGGTGTCATTTCTATCAAAAGTTTGGACTAAAACTTTGTAAGAGTTCATAAATCAGGAAGTAGCACAAGACCATAATACGGTGCTAAATCTCACAGTGAACGTTTTACGAGAAATAAGTAAGATTTATGTGTATGTTGTTTTTGATCTTGTTACAAAGGAATTGTGGTTTAAAATTTATAATTACCATCAATTTCAACAAAATTTTGAAATAATTATACTAATAATAGTTTTAAGTCGAAAGACACCTATTTTATGCATAAATCTTAAAAATATTTTGATTTTGATTCATCACTAACTAAATGGGAAATTATTGGATATAGTTAGTGATGACTCTTCATTGGAAGTTAGAGGAGAATGGAAAGGTTTGCACACCAATTCAAGGGTCACGATGTTTGGGATGTTCTAAGAGTTGTGTCTAACGTAAACTAGTGCAACTTTTGAGGAAGTGTCTAGTCATTTGAATTGTGCCTATTCATTTAAAAGGTGCCTATTCATGAATAAGTATGTTTCTAAAAGATATAACATTTTTTTGGAGTGTCTGAACATTATAAATAAGGATGTTCAGATATTAGAAAAATTCACTTTTACTTCTAGTTTTACTATTCTTGTACTTCTTTCAAAACAATATTTTCTGAACCGTTCTTGGGAGAATTTCTTCATACTACTATGTGAAAATTCTAGTTGGCTTTGTTATTCTTGGAGAGAATTGCCACAAACCTGATTGTAGAATAGTGGGGACAATTTTTCTTAAGAAAAGTGAATCTTCACGTCAAAGTTATTTTCTGTTATTGTAGTTATCACTATTTCCTAACAAAATATCATTCTCTTCATGCTCCACATGAAAATTGTGATTGAAGGCAAATATCTTTGGATGGAATTATACATTGGCATAGTCACAGCAGGATATTCTATACTGAAGGCTAGATGAAGTGGATAAAGCATCAATAATACAGGATTTGATCCATCTGTATACTTGAAAGAGATTGCTCATCATGAAGGCAAACATCTTCAATGGATCTAACTTGTGGATTTTTCCAGTATTTGGTCGCTTGTGTTCAGTCGAATACCACTTTCTAGCATTTCAGATGAAAGTGTACATTGGCATAGTCACAACAGAGTATTCTGTACTGAAGACTAGCTGAGGCATCAGTAGTAAATACTGCTAACCACCTATATGCATGACTTGTACAAGCTAGTCTTAGTAAGTTCCAATGCAATTCAAACAAAATTGGTTACATTCTTCGAATATAGATATGCAATTATAAAACTAACATTGATAGATTAAATACATAAATATTGTTCTCTTCATGCTTTGCATGGAAATTGTCACGGAAGACAAACATCTTCGTTGATGGAATTGTACATTATTGTACATTATTGGGAGTCATTCTGTAGTACTTTTTCACTCTAGGATTGCCTTGATAAGATTTTTGGGGAATTTCATTTCTAGTCAATAGTGCACAGATACACAGGTCAATTTTTCTGTGATCTAATGTGACAGGAGCAAAAATGTCTAGCAAATGAAATGGGCAAAAAAGAAAAACAACCTACAGCCACTTTCCAATTTATTCTAATATTCAAAGCCACTAAAGTCTTATCAAGGCAAGACTCCCAATTTGAAGAAATCATAAGCACGGTTGCACTCTCAAGCTGTTTCACCATCCCTCACAAAACCATATATTGACAAAGAAAACCAAGCATCAAGCAAATCCTCTATATTTAAGCCAAAAAGGGGGAAAAAAAAAAGAGGGAATAACAGCAAAAATTAGTAACAAAACACCAGCCCTAATATGAAGGTTGAATATTCCATTTCTAACGTGTTGTGCTCTCTCTCCTGCTTAATCGTTTCGTATATTTCATGGTTTTCAATCAAAAAAATTGAGTGAGTGTCGCAACATGACAGCACTAATGGTAATGGACGAAAAATCGAGCGACCAAGGGATGATAAAGCTGAAATAGGGGGTGTTGAGGAATAACTTAAAAAAAGTAGCTAATTTATTTGTGGGATATTTGGCAAATGGTCGGGATTGGCAAATGATTAAACCTTTGAATCGAAATTGAACTCAATTGAATTAAGAGAACTGGACACTCTTCTAGTACACTCTCCAATCCGAATTTAAAAATATTGAACCTAGCAGCCTTGGCTTTGAGATTTTTATTGGGTTAGCAAACCGATCAAACCCAAAAGAGTGTAGAGGTGTCAACTTGATAATTATTAGACATATTTCGATCCTATATATCTATCTTGAAAAAATATAAGAGCAAAAAGTTACAGCTTGGTAATTGGCCCAAAATTCATCTCTATTATTTTATATTTTTTTAAACCATACAAATGATTTCGTTATCATTTAACTAAGAGAATTAGAAATAAACATATCAAAAAATATGGTGGAGACTTTATCATTTAGAATACAAATTTATTAATCATTGCTTTTCTTAAGTGTAATTTCAATTTAAACTTGTTTTCTACAACATGAGCACAATTGTCGCTCCTTTTTAATGGTAACTTGGAAGAGATTACGATCAAAATATATCTACTTGAATACTTTTTCCATCGATTTATGGGTTAATTACACTTTACCCTCCAAAAATCGAGAGTAAAATAATTTTTTGGAGCGACATTATCACCACGTTTTTTTACAAGATTCATCGACATTATCATCGATTGTGACTACAGTCTTTAAAGCATTTGAAAAGAGTCTACTAACAAAAAAGGGAACATTATCCCATTTGATTGGCAACTGAATTAACAAAAACAAGTTTCATACTAAATTGTCCAAAAGAGATTGTTTAAGAAATAAATTTCAACAACTCAAAAGTCAGCAGTATCATCTTTCAGCTTGATGAAACACTTAACATTCACTGTTCTTTCCTTGATAAATAGGATGCTTTATCTGTTAATCTCCCTGTTTTTTTTTAACATCGCATGAGTTTCTATTATTAAAGCACCAAAATTCCTGCCCAATGGACATGGTAGTCTATACAGATAATATGTATTGGCATTAATGTCAGTTCACCGATTTTTTTTTTTATGGAATTCAAAAATCTGATGTCACTAGGGGGTAAACTGTATATATTCTGAGTTTAGGGGGTAAAATGTTACTTTACCCCAAGTTCAAGGGGAGTAAAGTGTAATTAACCCTCTATTTGTTCTTCTTTTTTCAAAAACAATTTCCAAGTGATTCTTGCCTAAAGAACTAAGATATATGCTTACACTTTCTACTTAAAATTAAAAATACCACATGCTAATGCTTTTAAAAGCTTTTCTGACAATCCAAATTCTTAAAAAAAAAAATCGTCTATGAAACTAAAACATTTCCCATTGTAGCTAAATTAAAATATTGGGTGGGCGGCCTACAGCTTTCCTCAAGTATCAAACATAGTGATTAGGCTTTCCATATATCGTGTAAGAGTGAGTATCCATCTCGCCCAAATTTATTGAGAGGGAGAAGAAAGAAAGATGGGAGGAGGAGTTGACCAAGGTGGAGGCGCTGCTTATTGTTCATCCACCGTAACAAAGTCATCAACAGCCGTTACAACCACCAATATCGAGTCACTTAATTCAGTCTCGGTCATTTCCAGTCAAGAACCCTTCAATAATAATAATAATCCATCAACAAGGATAAGTTGTGTGCACCATGAAAAAAGTGGGTTCTCCAGTTGATGTTATAAGTAGGACAGGAAAGTGTTGTTCTGGCTGTGTTTTTGGGCCTGCACCATCAAGATTGGAAGTAGAAAAGGCCACAACGCCTGTTTCGCGTTAAAAGTCTAGAGCATTCTTGTTTATTGTTGATCACATGATTATAACTTGATGCATGGATATCTTTGTTCACTTATGGTCATTTTTAGACCGTGCAAAATCATAAAGTACAACTCTTTAACCTTGCTTTACAGTGCAGATTATTTTTTCACGCGAAATAAAAGATGAGGATTATTTAAAAAATATATATATATATATATGAGGATATATATATATATATATATATATATATATATATGGTTTGCATCTGTGTTGCCGACCTGCTGTCTTCAAATTGATATTTGAGGTGCTTGAATCAAACAATTATTTGATTTACTGAGTCCTTGAAATCAAACAAAAACGAAATTATTATGGTTCTTTGATAACTTAGGTAATAGAAATTCTCTCTAGCAGCCCTGGCATTAGACATTGCTGCAATCTGGTAGAATTAATTGGACTACCTTTTTCTGTAGCATTTGATGGTTTATGCATGTTAAACACTAAAGAGCATAAGCAATACGTTTGTATCTATCGGTCAATGAGTTTTACCTCCAGATAAATTGGATCATGTGGTTAGTCTTTATAGGCATCTACTGACTTCTAAATTCTAATTGATCATATGCTTTTGTTTTGCTCAGGTTTCTGCATGGTGAAGCTAAATCTAACTTTCCATTGGCTTCAACCAATAGTTTATCCTAGCAACTCAAGGATGCTGCAATCCCCTGGATATGGAAGAATCCAAGATGCTTTTAGTATGCTCCAGAGAGAGCCATCAGTTCAGGTGAAAGAATGCATATGTAGTTGTTGTCGGTGCACTTGTCTAAAATCTCATTCTGCAGATGAATTGGTCATTTCTGCCCTTTTTGTTGTTCATCTACTCAGAGAATTGATGTATGGTTCTAGATCGTATTTACTGTCAAAAGATATCAGCTTGTAATTTGAAAGTTTCCAAAGTCATTTCCACACTAATTGTTCTTTCAGTTGTCTCTAAAAGGTGCCTACTTAAATTGCAGAACGTGGTGGTCTTCAATCTCCTGCGACAAAGCTGTTTATGACGCCATCTTGAATAACCAGGGCTGTTCGGGATCTCCGAGGCTCAATCTCTGCAGGCTTATATGCAACAATTTATCTGACAAAATTTTCAAAACATATACGTTTATTTTCCCTGCCTCCTCTGTTAAATCACACAGAGTCATTTACCTTAGCAATATTTCATCCTACCAGGAATCTTTTAGATAATTTAGACAATGCTAGGATGAAGTTTTATAATTCATACTTGTTAATTGGTTAAAACAAAACTTTTCTAAGACCTTTTTTGAACTTCTTGTATTTGCCTGATAAAGAACAGAGACATGTTAGCTGATGTTTGCATGCACTTGTGGGCTTTACAATGACAAACGTGCTGTTAATTTCGTGAAGTTTTTTTTTTTTATTGATGATTGTGTTTGAACCTCATTTTCTAGATAGAACCTTCCTGCATTTCTGATTATAAGATCCATTATCAATTCTCTTGTCAGATTGTTTAGGAACAAAAATAAGAAACACGAATGGTTCAACTGGCTATTCTTCAGGCAGTTACCATGTCAAACAAAACTAACAATATGAAGATTACAGGCTAGCAAACAAAAGACAGACCATGTTTTCTTGTTCTGTTCTTTTGTAGATTGAAGTTTATAGCTTAATTTAATGGCATATATACTGTAGCAGTATTTTTTGCATCATATTCATACATATCTATTATGTGCCTTGAATATTTTCAACAATGTTTATCGATGCATGTGTAGGTACAAAAGACGCAGGCATCTAGTGAAGAAGCAGACATAGCAAACCTCATTTGCAGTGGATTCTGGGATTTACCAAATCAAAGATTATGGATGTGATTGAGAAAATTGGATTGATGATGGCTGAGTTATTTATACCTGGTGACAAGGAAAAAACCAACCTCAGAACTCACTGATCTTGTGGAGAAAAGATTAGATCTTCGTTACTTCTTTCAGTTGTTATTCTTTTGATTTTGATTGTCACGCGAAACAATGGCACCTGATGAAGGCCTTCATCTTTGGACGAATGCATAAACGGGGAGTATGGGCAGTGGTGGCTCTACCATTGAGCCATATAAATTGGCTTCAACGGCTAAAATGTAGGAATGGTTGAATACTGTACATGCAACAACATATAGACGTCAGTTTTTTCAGTTTAAGATTAATCTTAGATATAGTCTTTAGTCATTTTAGATTCCCATCTGATTTCTTTTGTCATTTCTTTCTTGTAGGTTATGTGGATATCATTTTGTTTGGGGGCAAAGACCTCGATGATTCCAATGGTCCTCAAAAAACTTTTCATTTGGTGCACTTTTAGTCCTCCAACCAACTAATAAGTGTGTATATTTGGTTCTCCAACTAATAGATATGTATACTTTTAATCCTTTCGTTCGATTCTCCAGTTTGATGTAGACAGGAAACATATCACGTACTACTCAGGGGACAAATTTAAGGGGGTGATTTTGTCAGCACTGCATAGAGACCAACAAAACCCTAAAGAATGAAAAACTTAAACCCTGAGCTTTCCACCTTCTCCCTGTCAAATCTTTCAGGAAAGCAAAGCAAAGAAAGTAACGATTAAAATGAAATTCAAACTTGCAATCTATCGTGACGCGGATGGGAATGGGAGCTCTACTCAAAGCTGCCCTTCGAAAGCAGAGCTAAGACACTGATGTATTTATTTCAGAAAATGATGGTGAAAAAAGGAGAGAGGAGAGAAAAGGAAAGGCTCATCCTTTTGAGTGTAAGCAAGTCTAATATCCATTCTCTGGAATAACCGTGTCGATCATGCTCACTTCTAAACAAAGAACAGAATAGATGTAACGTAAATGCAGCAAAGAAACCTTTCTTGTGCTCATAATTCAACCAAATGCTGCCTTTGTGGAGAAGTAAACTAAGTACTTGCTAGCCAGGGAAGGAACATTAGCGTACAAGAATTTGCTGGACTAATTACACTTGCAAATCTAATTTTAGTAGGATTGATTATCAGTATATGGTAAGTGTTGGATTGCAAACGCAGTAGCCAAATCTTTGTAATTAAACCGTCTGCTGCATTATTTTTTTTTTTGTTTTACTCTCGTACAAAAGTTGGTGCTTATTAATAACCTCTCGTTTTTCTGAACTGTCAGACTCCTCTACAGCTCCAATTTTAGGGCCACAAACGACTTCGTTATCATCCCACAAGTGTATAAAACATCTAAAATGTTCTCATGCTGGAGAATTTTAGAAAGCCCTTTTACGTGAACAACTTGAGATGCCATTATTAACCTGATAAAATCAGATCATGGCATATTTTCCTACTTCCGTTGATTAAAATTGGGATACGGTGTAGAAACAAGGAAGAAGGTGCGCGTGCTTTGAGAACATGAATTGACTAAAATGTTCTTGTCAATGGTATTAACCGCAGAATGCATTTCCAAGCCAATTATGCTAGAAGAGCATAGAAACTATACATCTTCTGAATCCTGGAACGCCTTGAGAAGTTAATTTTGTTGCTATCAAAAGACAAGACTGAACTTCAAAAGAGTTATTGAATAAACTAATCACAAGATCTAACAGTAAGAGTGCAGCATTGGTGTGCAGTCTACTTATTCCTCCAGGTTATATATCACACATGTCTGATAACTGTGACGAGCTTCTATCATTGCAAGGACCTTGGCTACCAAGCTTCTGAATGCGCGAAGAGAATTCTTCACCCTAAAGAGGAGTGAAGAGTCAGCAGCATATTAGCAAGAAAGGGTCAGTGCATCTGTCCATCCTTAACGTCCTAGGAGTTGTGCACATAATAGGAAGCATTCAGGTGGGCAAATGAAGTTTTCTGCAAAACAGGTATGTACAATGATCTCCACAAACACGATAGCCATCAATACGTGCATTAATGAAAAGAGTGATTTGCAGTCAAGGAAAACTGGAGAACCTGATACCACCAAGGAATATTGCTCCAGGTATTGAAAAGATAATGTTTATGGCTTATTTTAGTGAGTTTATCCAATGAAAGGCAAAGAAAAGCTGTGAGAAAGATGCAGATGGAGAACAATGAGGAAGGATAAAACGTTTTTAATTGTCGTTTCATTTGCAGCAAGTAAAATCAATCTTATCAAGAGTAAGAGGAAGAAGAAAAGAATGGACCTAGAAAAGAAAATTGAGATGCAACTGTTACTCTATTAGTCTCAGCGAATTACAATGGTTCAAGGGAAGAAGATCTACAGGAAACTCAAAGATGGCAAAGCAATCTTCAGGTGCTGTCACGAAGAACCTTTCAACTAACTTAATTGGAAAGAGCAAGCCACTTAAATTTCATTATAATTTACTCCACTTCTTTCATGCCACTGCTAAACTGACCAAACCAATAGAAGAGAAAGAGATCAGAGAGGCACTTTTTTCCATGCAACCTGATAAAGCTCCAGGACAGGATGGCATGTCCCCCCTTTTCTTCCAAAGTTCTGGAACCTGAATAAAAGGAGATGTCATCCCTGCTATCCAATCTTTTTTTCAATTCTGGTCATATGCTCAAATCTATTAACCACACTGTCATCTCCCCTCATTCCTAAAATTCTGAATCCAACTTGCCTGAAAAACTTCAGGCCTATTAGCCTATGTAGTGTTATTTACAAAATGATCTCTAAAATCTTGGCTAAAAGGCTAAAGCCTGTGCTAGACATCTGCATTAGTAATACACAATCAGCTTTCATTCCTGATAGGCAGATCTTAGACAATGTAATCCTAGCCCATGAGTTCATGCACTACCTCAAAAATAAAAGGCAAGGTACAGATGGATATATGGCAATCAAGTTGGATATGGCTAAAGCCTACGATAGGGTGGAGTGGCATTTTTTGCGAGCAATCATGCAGCAGATGGGATTCTGTCCACAATGGATCAATTGGATTACTAGTTGTATACAGACAGTCAGTTACTCCAACTGTAATGGGGAAACTAAAGGTTATGTTAAGCCAGGGAGAGGAATAAGGCAGGGAGATCCCCTTGTCTCCCTACCTTTTCTTACTGTGTTCAGAAGGTTTCTCAAGCTTATTGAGAAAGCTGAAGGAAGGGATGAGATAAAGGGACTGAGAATTAGTAGGCAAGGGCCACTCATTACACACCTCTTTTTTGCTGATGACTCACTCATCTTTTGTAAAGCCAGCACCCAACAAGCCAATGCAATCATGAAGATCCTCAAAACGTATGAAGAGGCATCAGGACAGTTGATCAATGTAGACAAATCAGCTGTGTTTTTCAGCAAAAACATGACTGTGGAGCTAAGAAAGGAAGTTTGCAGTGCTCTAGGTGGAATGGTGGAAATGACACAAGGAAAGTACCTAGGCCTTCCAATGGTGGTAACTAGAACAAAGGATCAGGTCTTTGGTTTTATCAGAGACAATATACAAGGCAAAATTCAGAACTGGAAAAACAAGTTGCTTAGTAGTGCGGGCAAGGGAGGTGATGCTGAAGGCTGTCTCTATGGCAATGCCTGCCTATGCCATGTCTTGCTTTAAACTGCCAAGGAAAATGTGTAAAGACATCACTGCCACTAATGGCCAACTATTGGTGGGGAGCAACAGAAGGAAAAGCAAGATACACTGGCTGTCATGGAAAAAAATGGCCCTGGATAGACCTGAAGGTGGATTGGGTTTCAAGGATATTGAGGCTTTTAACCAAGGCCTTGTTGGGGAAACAGATTTGGAGGGTCTTATCCAAACCAAATCAACTTATCAGTAAAGTCCTGAGAGCTAAGTATTTCCCCAAGGATTCAATCCTTAAGTGTAAAGCACATAAGAATGCTTCATGGATTTGGCAAAGTCTTCTAGGAGCCAGAAGCCTAATTGAAAAAGGTGTAATCAGGAGGATTGGGAATGGGAGAAGCACAAACATATGGGAGCACATATGGATCCCAGGATCACCCTCTGGTAAGCCTACTACCCCAAGACCTCCTAACAGTTCTTTGAAGATGGTGAATGAGCTTATCAGGCATAAACGTTGGGATAGAAACACCATCTTCAAAACTTTCAACCAAGGAGATGCGGAGAGGATTTTGAGCATTCCTATAAGCTTAATAGGCAGGGAGGATAGCTACTTTTGGCGACACAATGGGGGAGGTAACTATTCTGTAAAATCTGGATACAAACTACTGATGGAGGAAAGTGGCAGTACTGAGAAGGAAAAGCAGGCGAAGCTGGTCCAAGCATTGTGGAAGGAAGCAAACAACTGAAACAGATGTGGAATACTCTTTGGAAGCTAAACATAAAGCATAAGATTAAGCTATTTATATGGAAGTGCATTAAAGGGGCATTGCCAGTCAGGGAAGCAATTTTTAAAAGAACGGGAGTAGGAGACCCAGTATGTAGAGCTTGTGGGGAGAGCCAGGAAACAGTGGAACATCTACTCTTGAACTGCCCACACACCGTGGAGGTTTGGAAGGTGGCCCCTATTCAATGGGATGGAGCTAGAGACCAACAAGGGGATTTCAAAAGATGGTGGTGCAAAATATCAGAGGCAAAGACAAGGCCAGAAGGAGTACAGCATATAGGACTGACAGCAAATATCCTTTGGCAAGTGTGGAAAGAAAGAAACAAACAGGTCTTTGAAAATCAATGTCGAACTCCACCAGTGAAGACCATGAACAAGGCCCAGAATGAGTGGATAGAACAGGAGGAACAAAAGAAAACAAAGGTGGAACGAGCACAGGAGATACAGTTTCTACCCAATCAGTGCACCAACAGGAGCTAGAAGAGGAGGCAAGGATAATCCTTGAAGTGAATACTACGAGCCAGCAAAGGCAACTTTCACTTGGAATTGGAGTTTATTGCAAGCAGTTACTCGCAAGCCAGGATTGCTGAATGGGCACTAAAGGAGAGAACACTTGGAAGTAAGATCCTTGATGATGCAGCAGCAGTCAAACTGGTGTTATGTAAAGCTATGGAGCAGCACTAGGAAACAATCAAAATCCGCTCCAATAACAAGGAGTTACTGAGACAGTTTAAGCATCCAAGTTCCTCAGACAGTTGCTTAACAACACTGATTGAAGACATTATGGAATTGCAGAAGTTGTTTGGCACGTGCTCTTTTGAGTTAGTTAGTGAAGATAATATGACTAGATGTAAAAGTTTAAGTTTTTATGCCTTAGGCATTCTTTTGGACGAGGAATGGTATTTTCCTCAGTGCATTTGAGCACTAGTTGTAAAGCTTTTTCGAATCTTTGCTTGCACATGTACATCTCTTTTACTGAATTGAAAATTTTATTCGTTTCGTAAAAAAAAATTTCATGCCACTGCTACACAATGAGTTGAAAGTCATCAAGTGCACAATATTAACCCTACATACACGAAAAACATGTTGTATTTGGTTTAGTCTAATAAACGTTTTTTCGTAATCATGTGTGTGGGGAAAAAACAAATTAAAAGTTGTCTAAAGTTCTTGTTGCAGGAACAGTCAAGGACAAAAATAACACTGCTTAACTTTGTTGGTATTCGAGGTTAATTCCCTATTAATTGATAAAAATATATTAGTGAAAAGGATCGCATTTTCAAAAATTATAAAAAGGAAGAAACAGAAGAAAACCGAAAAGGAAAATTGGAGCCAAATCCAGGACCACCTATGAACCTAATTCTTTTTGGTAATAGTACATAATAGATGTTATGAGTTTATCTTGACAATTTTGCTCTTATTATTATTATTATTTTTATTTGTAACCCAGAAACATGTTTTGACTCGAGTCCTTTGGACCCTAGCCGACACATTAAATTAGAGGGAATACTACGACACCACGTACTATTTTTTCGGACGAGTCACAGGGTATTTCACGAAACAGATTCGATCTCAAGACCTTTGTATTCCAAGGGACAGCTACCACTGGATCAACCCGTGGGGGCAATTTTACTCTTATTAGGTGGCCCCTTCTGCTGTGTATCAAGATATTAATGGCTGTCAAGTTTGTTTAGATATTATCATGCCAGAAATTTCTTAAAAGCAGCTGCATCTAGGAGGAGTTGCATGAGAGGAAAAAACCAAACATATGGAGAATAGAATTTTTGTCTTGTGGGGTAGAAAGTAGAAAATATATGTGATAAAGGAAAGTTGAAGACTTGAAGTCTCTGGAATTGAGGTTGAGGTCCAAGGCATGGAATTTCTTGCAGCAATTTTATGAATGCTAGTACAATCTTTTGCCTTATAGGGTAGAGGTCATGAAAGAGGTTAAAATTAGGAAATGTTATTTGCACTCCATTTTTTGTTGGGTTGTTATCATTTTACCCCTTAACCTTCGGTAGCATTATCAATTTCCCCCTTAACGTTATCTTTTAGTTACTTTACCCCCAAAACTAACGGTCAAACTTAACGGAGTTTGTTAATTAAAGTAAAAAGACAAGTTTAGCCCTTAAAGTTATTGTCATTTTACCCCCATAAACTATAGTTTTATTATCAATTTACCCGATAGAGTTATTTTTTAAACAATTTATCCCACTATTAAATCAATTTAGCAAGAATTAAATACTTTTATTATTTTAAAATTATTTCACTTTACTGTTTACCACCAAATTTCAATTTTAATTCCAACAATCTTAAATTAATATGATAATGTTAGACTTTTTTTTCTTTGCAAAATCTAATTTTCTGTTTCCTTCTTTTCTATCTCTTTTTCTTTTCATAGTATTAATAAGTGTGAAAAAAGAAATTTGAAAAAATTCTTTTATTTTATATTTTTGGATCTCTTAAAGTGAAAAAAGAAGAATAATCATTCTAAATTTTTTATTTTAATTATATATATAAGGGTAAATATATTTAAAAAATTTTGACCATAGTACTTAGATTAATGTTGACGTAAAATGCCAAGAAATAATGTTAGAAATTAAATCGATTATATCACTATAATTTAAAGGAAAAAAGTGATAATAACAGTGTAGTAATGCTATAGAATAAAAGGGTATTTTTGTTCAAAATTTTTTAACATGTTGAGTTGAATTACTTATGGGGGTGAACTAACTAAAAGATAACGTTAGGGGGTAAACTGATAATAGTGATAGTTTAAGGGGGTAAAGTAATAATAACCCTTTTTTGTTATTTGCAATCCCATTATTTGTTCTATCATATAGTTTAATAAATGAAAACTATACGATTAAAATGAGAGTGGAAGTGTAATTAACAAAAATAGGAGTGCAAGCAACAATTTCATGAAATTATAGTAAAATGTTATAGACCCAGGGGATGGAATTCTTGGTACAATATAAAGATAATGGTCGATTGAAATTTTGAGAGTGACAAAATCACCTTAGAATAATAAAAAAAAAATTCTAAACTTCAATTCTTAATCTGGCAAAATTCTTCTCTAAAGCTAATTCTACTAATTTAGAAAATGAATTTTTCATCAAAGTAACCATCAAAAATTTATTTTAACCCCAAAGAAAAAACCATCGAAATTTGCAAATTTCTAAAACACAATTACGCGATTTAATTCCAAAACTGCAACTGTAACAAAAATAAATAATACAAAAATATAAGGGCATAATAGGAGTTCCCGATACTAACATTCAATTAAGAGTTCCCAGACGGAAGATTTTTTGCTACTTCATCCTCTCTCCGCGGAGTCCCCTTGGATTCTATTCGCATTAGATCTCATGTGTGCTATACGTCGCGGTTGGGCCAGGAGGAATATGAGCTCGCACAGCACCAGCCGCAGCGAAGGACTAGACACTTCTGGCTGACCGGCGTCTCCATGAAATGGGTCTCATATTTACGTGCTTTGAATGTCAAGGCTATGATTAGCCATTAGATATTAGATGCTACTTATTTCAACCCTACATTTCTTGTTAAAAAATAAAAATAAAAATTGAGAGCTCATTTGGTGAACAATAGGGTTGTGATCTCCAGGTTGCTCACATAATTTTCTTTTCTCCAAATGAGCCCCCAGTTGTTCACCTAGAAAGTCAGGCAAAACAATCTTCCACTTCTAACTATATTTTCTCTTAAAGTTGTTGAAGGTCCATTTATTTATTTACTTCTTTTGCCTGCAATTGCTTCATTTATGGCCTATTCACAAAAGCCTCTGAAAGATGTGACCATGTTTAGAGAGAAATTAAAGGAAGGCTATTGGGATGATTATGTATATCTGATTATTCGGTTGTGTATGGTGACAGCAGTTCATGTTTCATGAATCTGGTGCTAGACACAGAATGGCTAAACTTTGGAGATTTATGTCTTGGTGAGTTGAGATTTTTGATGATCAGTAGCCTGCTTTTCAGTTTTCACCTGTCTTGTTTGGCAATTGATACAATTGGGGAAAATAAATCAAAAAAGGCAAAGCATAAAACAAGGGAAAAACTAACAGGGAAGCACAGCGTCTGCAAGACTAAGCATGAAACTTACAGACATCTGTGATGCTAACACTACTCTTGAAATTATTATCCTTGATTAGCATTTCGTACCACTAAAATCCTGATTGAAAGATGATTGGATATCATCAGACTTGTATTCATTGAATGAATAAAGAACTTTACAGTGAGGTTTTTCCTATAAGATCAGTTGCCATATGATGGAATACCTGAATACATAATCTCCACTGCTAAACCTACACTTGAAGCTAAACTCATTTTTATGCTATATATTGAATCATCTTAGTACCTATAAACTCGCGAACAAGTACAGCAGGTGTATTACTACTAATATAAATGTATCAGTTTGCAACCTTTTCTCGCATCCATTTTGTAGCTGACCATTTCTCTCCTCCCAATACTTCACATCCTCCATGTATGCTGTTGGGGTCTGATTCTCCATCAAGCCCCTACAAGAACCAAAGAGAAATTGATAAAAGCCACAAGAACTCATCATGCTATCATTAGTTCATCTAAAGAGTATTGTTTCTTTAAAAGGGCAGAATTAATTTCTGACACATGATGACACAATGAATGCTACAGAGTGACTGCAAGATTCTGTTGATTTAAACTAAAAAAAACCTGGTCCAGATCGAAAACCCAGATCCCTAAGACATACAGCAAAATGACCCCAAATGTCATAGAGCTTAAATTGCTGAGCTCAATTTTCCTATTATGAAGGTCTCGCAAAGCACCTAATGCTGCTGAAGCTTCTTTCTGGTCATTGATCGGAAAATTTGTATAGTTCTTAATTCCCAGAACTTAAAATTCAATGCCTAATGAGGCCTCCAAACTGCTGAGGCCCTCAAATACATGCACCCACCAAATGACAGATTCAGTTCTTTCCACTCAAACTACTACTAGCTAATTCTCTTATCCAAGAAGCAACTATACTGAGAAAAGCTTAAATGTGAGACTCAAACCAAAGCAGGACATCATCAGTGAGCTACTTCAAGGAGCAAATTATTACTTTTTGGCAGTCTATTAGTCATTCATATATAAAGTCAGTCTTTACAGAGGGAATAATGATTAACAATTGGTAGAAAACAAACCATGCTCCAGAAAAGTACAGCGTCTCCTTTAGCAGGTTTTATGCACAAGCCTTTAACCATTTTCCCACCGCAGCTACATTCCCCTGTACCAGCCTGATATCAACAAAAAATTACACCCAAAATAAGTAATGTAGCTGAAACTTGAAGAAAACAGGCTAATTGACGGATGGATAAGAGTGGATATGTGGCATATAGATGACCCGTCAAAAGTTCTCAGATAACAATCATAAGTGCTGGAAAGAAGTCATAGAGCAGTCAAAAAGCTCGTAATTGCAGAAGCTTTTTTATTTTTATTTTTATTTTTTTGCCTAGTCATTGCAGAATTCATGTCTAATTGACTATTATCTCCTCCAATATCACCTAAGCTTTTAGGTAAAGCGATAAACTAAAAAAAAAAATTATTATTTCATTTTGATATTTGGGTTAAGGATAAACTAAAAAAAAATTTATTATTTCATTTTTATATTGGTTAAGGTAAAGGAATGTACATATTCAAGGTGCCTACAAAACTACAAATGTCCAGAATCAATTTAAACAAGAGCATATACATGGTAGAGGTATAGGGTTAGCAAAACATACAGCAAAATAAAAATAAAAAAATCATGAACATCACATATTCAAGTATGCATATGTTTGCTCTTCAAGGGCAACAGTACAACCTAAATAGAGAAATTTTGTAGAAAAATGCACTGCAGCAATTTGATGCATGTGAGGTAAAAAGGTGGTTGGAAAATGTGCTCATGAAAAACATAAAAATTTTTACTTAGAGAACTGCAATCCAAACAACACTGTTTCTTTAATTTTTCTATCTTTAATTTCAAGAATTCTAATCCCATACTTATTTGCCATAAATAATCCTGGATTCTTGACATCTTATCTAAACAATGAAAAAACCATATTTAAAATATATGAAAATAAGACAATGGGATGCATTAGCATAATTTCTACAGGCCATCCTTCATGTGAAACATTAAAAAAGACAATTGAGGAGACAATAAGGGAAATTTTCAGGTATTTTTCCCCTAAACATTGTTCAATGACGACATGACAACACAAGTTTTTTTTGGAAGGAAATGACAACACAAGTTTCAGTTTCACCATTAAACCAGTGATGGACAATGGATCTTTCTTTTTCTTGCCAGTTCCAACAAAAAAAGCTGATTCTATTTTATTAAATAAAAAGCAGACTTCTAGCGGTTCCAACAACAAAGCTGATTTTGTAAAATAAAATGCTGATTTATCATGCATTTCACAAAACAGATTGATAAATTTGCCTTGTCCAGATGGAATAAGATAATAAAGCATATGGACAGTAAAAAAAAATCATGCTGAACAAGAGCAAATGTGTTCATCGTATATCAAATCCATAAGGTCATAGGAAGAGTTTAGATGCTAATATAAAATCTACTCTAAGTAGTTGTTGCAAAAAATTTTTGGTGTCAAATACCCAAAAAAATTCAAAAGTTCAAGTTTACAGCAGGCATAATCATAGAGAAGAAAATTGCTACCATAGGAAAGTATGTTTCTCCCCCCTCAACATTGTCGCTTAAATACATGAGCATTGTTGCTACTCGCTGACCACCACGCTTCAGATTAAACTGCAACAAGATGTCTACATTCTTAGTACGAAACAATGAAAAAGACTGACCTCATCTAGTTGGAATAGATGCAACAAAATTATAAAAGCAGTAAATAGAGCAGTTTGAATGCTTACAGTGTCAGAGAAGTAGTCATGATGCGGTTTGTAGAACTGATTCTTTTCATACCTGTGCTGCTGCAAATGTTAGACTCGATGTGGAAACATCAGTGTCTTACTTCGATCTAATATTAAACAAGCCATAAGCAAAGTACCCACCTTAATACTTGAATGAGCTCCCCATTCTCTACTGGCACTTGTGAATAAACAGATATGCGCTTTTCAATGGCCTGATTGGAAAAGGGGGAAGAATGATCAAGTTTCTGTTCTACAATGACTAATATTACAAAACATTCACTTGTCTAGAGACACTAACAATACAACCTCATCTTTGTTGGTCATATGTACTTTTGTGTTCTCTGACATATTTAAAAAATAAAATCAGAACCTTTAATTTGCTTTCAGACCTAATAATTCAAACACACTGCAAAAAGAAAAACTTGGAATGATTAATCAGAAACCTAATCCAGAGTTTCTTGTATCAAACACCTTATAAATCTATGTATTTCTAATTCATGTCTTTACCAAGCATCGATTTTCCAGTTCTAAGGTAAACTTGAGACACTAAGGTATATCTTACTGTTATTGTAACTATCATATCAGAAGCATTATATTCTCTACACACAAATAAAAAGACAATAGATTGCTTAAAGCAAGAAGTGGCTCCTACATTAAGAAGTACGGTGCACTTTAAGTATATCTATGTACTTTTGTGTTCTCTGACATATTTAAAAAATAAAATCAGAACCTTTAATTTGCTTTCAGACCTAATAATTCAAACACACTGCAAAAAGAAAAACTTGGAATGATTAATCAGAAACCTAATCCAGAGTTTCTTGTATCAAACACCTTATATATCTATGTATTTCTAATTCATGTCTTTACCAAGCACCGATTTTCCAGTTCTAAGGTAAACTTGAGACACTAAGGTATATCTTACTGTTATTGTAACTATCATATCAGAAGCATTATATTCTCTACACACAAATAAAAAGACAATGGATTGCTTAAAGCAAGAAGTGGCTCCTACATTAAGAAGTACGGTGCACTTTAAGTCTTTACCAGCTGGAAAGGCTATCAATGAAGATACACATAAATCATAAAAGCCCCAAGTGTAACCAAGTTTATATATATTTCAGTGATTAGTCTTACCAAAAGTAGGTTCAACGATTCAAGACAGATTTGTAATGACTTTCAAATATTCAAACCTGTATCATGGGAAAAACTTCTTTCTTCATGGCTCAGAAACATACCAGAGCTAGTCCTCACATTACTCTTGATCCCCTGTAGAAAAAATGCAGTATGACAAACTAAAAGATTCAGAAGTCACTCTAACAAAACAGATAGTGCTCAGTAACTTCTAAAACCACAAAAAAATACTTCCTCTTATATGGATACATTTGTACATATGTATTTGTATATTTGTGTGTGTCTGTGTGTGTAAAACCAGAAAACACTAGTATTGCATACAATTATGGATTCACACATATTTGCTGCATCAGATATGCAAAGGAAATTCTTTAGCTTGAATCAATTGCTAAAACCAACTCATTTGAAGACAAAACGGCAGAGAGAACTATGAACATTTGAATTGTGCAGGAATTCCTTTGAGATATCTAAAGCTTCCCTAAACCAACAGCCCTCAATGGAGGTTGCTAAGGGAAACTCCATTTGTCTGTTGTTGGGAGCCTGTCAGCCAGAATATTATAACTTACCAAACCTGTTATAGCACAGCATCTAATATGCATCACCAAAGAGAGAGAGAGAGAGAGAGAGACTTACTAAACCTGTAATAAACTTATGCAATTAAATAGAATACCCCTATTCCACTTCCCAAGATGCCTTTCCTCATTTGACTGAATAAAACTCCAATTCTCACACATAAACATATAAAACCAAATGAGATACCCTTTCTATTAGCAGTCTCCATTATGATGGAGCATTCGAACCTTATACTTTTCAACTGATTCAAAGTGCTGGCAGCAGCACATTCACTTTGAAAACTTCATTGCATCAGTGCCCATGAAGTCAGATATTTCCCGTCCAGAAGTGGAAAAACTGGAAAAACCGGTCCACATCCAAGTAAAGTCCAAGCACCAAAAAAGCTTTATTTAGAAAACCATGCTTAGTTAACGAAAACTTTTACGGAAGAAAACCCTACAGCTTACTTTAACATGATTGTAATTCTTTTACTTTTTTCCTTCTTTTCTCTTAAGCAAGCCCAAAACAAAATGCTACTGTTATTAGGTGGCTAAAATAAAGACTACCACAGGCATCATGAGAAAGCAATCACTTTGACTTGCTTCAATTTTGAAGACATAAGAACTTGAAAACCCTCACTTTGACTAAAATAAAGACTACCACAGGCATCATGAGAAAGCAATCACTTTGACTTGCTTCAATTTTGAAGACATAAGAACTTGAAAACCCTCAATTCTTGATAAATCTTCTTCAGTCTCCTTTAGTTTAGAAAGCTATTGGAATTTCCCAATTCTTGATAAATATATTTGAATCTCTTCTTTTTGGGTACTTAGGAGGGTGGAAACCGGTTACATCTGAACTAATCTTGGCGTCGTAGTACCAATCATGTCAAAAGCTAATAAACTCCTAATTGAGTCTGGCGGCCTATCATAGTGCTGTTCCTCTCCTCGCCTCAATTTCAGGCTAAGCTTGGCTAGATGATCTGCACATACATTGCCTTCTCTCCACTGGTGCTGCAGCCTGCATTCCTGTGATCTTAATCTCTTCTAGTCACAAGGAAGCTTCCTTTTCTAAACAATAAAAAAGTCTATATTATGGCGTTCTTCCTTTTCTCTGGCATGAAATTTGTTTTAAGTAATATTGAGAAGCTATAACTTGCCCTGGCAATATCATTGTCTTTTATTCCTTCTTTCAAACTTCATAAGCATAATGTTCTCCATCTCCATAATTATGAAAAAAAAAAAAAGTGGGACTATGCTTGAGATATAGACTGCCATAGTTTTCAGGCTTTGATTTCTGTCCAAGAGGACTCCTTAACCTAGGCTGTGGATAGTTTATAATTTGACACTTATGGTGTTTAATTTGAAGCCAGTCAACATTCCAAGACTAGACAGGAACATTGCATAACTGAACTACTTCAAATTCTGGTCATAACATACTTTCTATGCAGCCAAAAAATAGAAGCAAATGCAACATCAACAATGAAAACTCCACATCCTTGGCCACAATAGGTCATTGCCGATGAAAGGAAGAAAATCAGAAAGGAGAATATTGCTTGAAAAGACCCCATGAAGAATAAAGGCAAGAAGAAAAAATGGAAAACAAAAACTTGTGAGGAAATATGCGACTTCACAGAGAGAACTAATGATGTCAGAGACTAAATGCCTTGGTAGCTAACAGATGACTTTTGCACTGAATCAAAGTTCTGCTCATTGCCAAAAAATCATGACATGAAATCTGGTATTTTGTTCATTTATACAAAAGATAAAATACAGAATGTATTAATACTATCACTTATAACCAATTTGCTAGTATCTAGTAGTATATAATTGCACTGGCAGACAGTCGTGTTAGGTACACGTATAGCATTATTTGCCAAA
The DNA here is from genome assembly GCA_023065735.1 of Coffea humblotiana. Taxonomy (NCBI): domain Eukaryota; kingdom Viridiplantae; phylum Streptophyta; class Magnoliopsida; order Gentianales; family Rubiaceae; genus Coffea; species Coffea humblotiana. Next base: position 97,794 of record JACYVW010000074.1, on the reverse strand, counting down.
AAAAAAGGTAGTACAAACTTTAGCACAAAAATTAGTTGTTCTGAAGGCAAATGACTCCTTAAGCAGCAAATTCTTTTTTAAGTGTAGTAGACCTAGAGAAATGGGGAAGCCAACAATTCTAACTCATAAAGATATCAGATTGCCATAATACTGCTTATGGCAGAAAGCTAAATAGTAAGTGCAAGATCAATGACATCAACCCTAGCGGCTTTAACGAGAAGCCTATGAGACTAGATTAGAGCTCTCAAATGAACAGCCAAAAATTTAACCAAAATTTCACATTAAGTTAATGAAGAAAGAAATTATTGTAAAGCACTACAACAGCATAGGAGATGCATATCCTACAAACCTTTCCCGTTTTTGCATCAACAACAGTAGAAATCTGAAGACGAGGTAGTGCAATAGCCCTAAGATAATCACATTCCTGTAAAGGAGCAAGAAATCATTCTTCCCGCGTAGATTCTTTAAAAATTCTAAAGACTTGATTGAAAGGAAAAGAATGCAAAAAACTCAGGCAAATAGATCAAACATCAAAAGCCAAAATATACAAAAGGGCCATCATCTATCATAACATCGCATAAGACTCAAATGTTGAAGATCTTTCAAAAAAATTAAAATGCTTACTGACATATCAGGTTTGCAGCTCACACCAATCAATGACAATGCCTAAGTTCTTATTGATGAGACAATTCTTGCAGGCATTTCAAAGGCATAACACTATTCCTATTTCATGACTGATGTCATTGGAAAGCTCGAAAGCACAGATTAAGGACAGCAGTTACGTCCTCCCATCACTATGCAAGTGCAAACAAGTAGCAGATTTGTATTCAGCACATGCCAAATACCTTTGCACTAATGTAAAAATGCAGATAAACCACAAAGAATGAGAAAAAGTGATAACCATGTTTTTGGTGAGAAACGACCTTATGCCATCTTTTATTCATTTTTCCAAATTAATTTCATTTTAAATGGTCTTTATATGTTTCTGTCACATGTTACTTGCATGTAAGTTTCAAGAGTCATAATCTCTAGTAAGAAATGACATAGAGAGCAATAGGATGGCAATTTAGAGTCAAGATAAAAGAAAATAAAATTAACACTAAGTCACATTACCTCTGGACTTAAGAAGCTGTGAAGCAATATGATTCGTGGTGACCAGCTAACTATTTCAGGTTTGACCTACATCAATGAAAAAAGAGACTTAAATTTCTTATTAGGCGATCTTGGAACAGCTTATTTCAGAAAAGCAAGTATGTTGCACAGCACGTAAAACTTAGCATTTAAGGTTTTAAGTTGTTAGGCTTCCCTTGCTTTCCATAAGAAGGAGAGATGATATGAAAACTTTAAATGATACCTCTAAATAAATCATTTTACTCTTCAAATGCCTTTGCTTAAGTTTAAAGTTCACCAAAAATCATTAGACCACAAGCCCCGGAAAATCCTCAGGTCAAGATTACAAATAGAAATTCCAGTATACCATAATTACCAACATTTAGCTCATAAACTGGACATTCCAGATGGTGCACAGGTTTTTGTGCAACTGAAAGCTTTGCAAAACAAAGATCAACAACCTATGTGAAAGAGCTTTCTGCTCGTGCACAAGCTATGTCTACTGCCTCAAAGATCATCAAAAACTCTACAAGATATTTCTAATTTTGTGATATATTAATAAAACATTTGAACTTGGGGTGTTTCTGGTGGGCAGATTTCTGGCAGAGGGGTTCTTGCATCTTTATAGGTCTTCTCAATCTTGAGAATGCACTCAACAAGTGCAACTCCGTTTGAAGTATTGTAGGTGAAATGGAAGTCAACATAAACAAAGGGCTGTCCAAATCCCACTCCTAAAAATGGATCTAACAAGAGACAATACACAAAGTCATCCAAAAACCAAGGATCCACATGAAACATAATTATATCCAAAACCCAGAAAGCTGAATGACGAGAACGATTTTTTTTTCCCTCAGTCTGTCTGCAGTGACCATCTGTGTCTGCCATCACTTCAAGTGTGAGATGATTTATTTTCAATCTTCAGAAATGGTGGATAGATAAGGCAATGGTGAAGTGAGGCAGGCTTTATATGATAGTTTAGCAGCCTTGACTGAGGTTTAGAAAATTCAATTAGTAGAAATTGAAATCTGACTTGACTCATCTGTTTGAAAGAGCAAGTAAAGAAGTAACTGATGTTGCTTAAGTGGCCTTGTCAAGAACCTATATTCTTTGCAAAATTAAGTATGACAAATATAGAATAAATTTATCACTAGAATCTACAACAGCAATTTGAAACGATATCTGCAACTTCTTTTCCAATACACTCCCAAATGAGAATTCACCCGACCGACGTGTTCCCATTGTAAAGCATGCACTGGAAGAATGCAAAGACCCTCTGGCAGAAAGTGGCAACCAAAAACACCCACTTTTAAGAAATCTTCCAGCCCAACATAGACTGAAAGTCTCTGTAGAGGGCTCAACAAAATAATGTTACTCTTTAAACTTCTTGCAAGATGAAATCTTGGAAAACCATGCCTTATCTCTGCCTTGAAAGCTAGACAACTACTAAGCATCATCAAGGAGGGTATCATTCACTCAACCAGATGGGGAAAGAACATGTATAATATATCTTCACCTTAACCACAAGTGATTAGTGTCTCCCCAATCTAGCAAAGGTATATTTCCACACAATGGAAGTTTTAGGAGCGAAATGAAAGAGGAACTGCTAAGTATTCCATCCACATTATGCCAGCCAAGTTTCTCTATCCAGAGTCCAGCAAAGATACTAAAATGTCAATGAAAAACCTCTCCTTCATACTCCATGAGCCCTTAGTGGATCCATTTCTCAGTAAATTTGAAGAGAAAGAAAGTACAAACTTTAGACCCAACTGTAAAATTACCAAATTTCCACCTTCAACTTGCTTAAAGTACAATTTTTTCCCTCTGCCTAGAATGAAATGGTGTCATATTCATCATAAATTCTCATTCAAGAAATTTGGTAAATCAAATCTATGAATTTTGACTCACATGAGCAAGAAAATGGTAAAAATACTTTAAAAAAATGGTGGGTAATAGGTTCCACATACAAAGCCCTACCCAATGAGTGTAACTAAAGTTCCATAAACAAGTATCAAAAAAGTGCAAAGTGCATATGGAAATATAGGATTTCTTTCATAAATGTGCCACATATTATCAATGAATTTAAACTTCCGAGGATGCATAACATATGACATCCAGACAAAAACCTCAAACCTATATTTTAGTTTTATTTTAACTATTTCAAATTTCTAGCTCTTGCTTGTAAGATCTGCAATTTTGTGGTAATCAAATTTCAAATTAACATGCATGCAGTACAGGGGCAGAGACCAAAATTCGGTTAAGCATATCCAAGAAAAGATTGAAGGCATACATATTCCAATACGTAAAGTTACAGCTTCTTTGTCATAAGCCCAATGAGAATAACCTGAAATTGGGAGGGGGGGGGGGAAGGGGGAAAAAAAGAGCACTTTTTCTATCAAAGCAGGAAATAACCAAAATTAAAGATGAAAGAACAGGTAATCAACGTGCACTGGCTTATATCCCAACTTCTTCAAGAGCAAAGGTGAAATCCTTTTTGCTCAGTAGTTGTCAAAGGACAACACAAACATAATGAGACACTTATCTCCTGTCATATGGATGTTGTTGTAGCAGTAAGTTTATGCATGTTAAGCTCTGTCATTAATGGTTCCATATGGATTGCAGAATTACTGCATTAACCATATTGATAATTGAGATTTCTTCAAGAGCAAAGGTGAAATCCTTTTGCTCATCGTTTGTCAAAGGACAGCGCAAAACATAATGAGACACTTGTCTCCTGTCATATGGATGTTGTGTAGCAGTAAGTTTATGCATGTTAAGCTCTGTCATTAATGGTTCCATATGGATCGCAGAATTACTGCATTAACCATATGATGGCTGAGATTGTTATGGTTCATTTTCTTCTTGGGAAGCTGGGGGTTGAGGAGTATAAACATGCTTAACCAAACTGCAAACTTGTACAATTTCATACTTACTCAATGAAATAAGCAAGAAAAACATATTCATATCATGTGCAATTTGGAGAGTTCTATGGGTTGCTGTGCATAACAATATAAAATACCATTTTCAGACTTTATTGGAAAAAAAAGTATGAACCTCTTCCCAGTTGACCACTGCCGCTGTTCGACCTCCAAGTGTTCTTCTAAAGGAGGAATTCAGAACCTATGAAGAAAAGCATAATACCATTGAATGCGCATTAATTACAAATCGAGGTTGATAGATGTTTACTAACCTTAGTTTAAATCCACATGCAGAATAGAAGCATTATCCTAAGGAATCTGAGCATTGCAATGTTGCATATATTCTCTAGAAGCACTGGTCAGCTCTTACATACACAATTTACTAGTTTACAACACAAATACCAAGCCTAACCTTTTCAAATAGCTTTGGGGAAGTTGAAATAGAACCGTACTGAATTCATGTTATGTTTTGACTAGCAGTTATTATGAAACTTTAAGGATGTGACTTTGCTGACAAATATCAGTCTCTAAAAAGTTGCTAACATCACCAAATTCCAATAAAAGATTATCCAATGCTTTGAATATCAGTTCTTACACTTGGCAAAGTGGTTGTTAATTAAAGTAGCCATCTAGGTGGTTTAAGTGAATTTTTAGCTTCAAGACTTATGCAGTCAAGCATAGCCACCACACAGAGTGACAGGCTTTTCTAGGAGTAATAGTTGCGAGGTTCAATATTTGTAGAGAAACTGAAGAGGATTCAGAAGGAAACCATTTCTAAATAAAAATAAAATAAATGACTTTTATCAGCCGTTAAACTATATGAATGTAAAATAAGACCACACAACAATAACATTCGATGAGTATTAGACACTGAATCAGAAAAAATAGAACAGGAACGAGTGTTCTCAACATGTTAGTCACATCAAGTATACGGACTTTCCTGAAACAATGACTTAGATCTAGCAGATATTGGTACTTTGAAGCTAAAGATTTGGTTATTCACCTTTGCCTTTTCTTTCAGAAATCAGTCCAACTGATTCATAGTTAAAGTGACAAGTATGCTGCATCTCAAAATCCATGTTTTAATTTGGATGGTAGCTTGTTAACTATTTCATCTCTTCACTTCTATTTTGGGTAAGCAGAAAAGTTAAGAGTACGTGTGAAAATCTTTGAAGCAAAAGGACCATTTGCAAAGAACAATAGATGAACAAACCACCAGAAGGAACCTACGTTTTCACACCTTTTTAGCAGTAAATGTGTAATTCTCATAGTTTTGCCAAAAAAGATGATAAAATTAAAACAACGAAGTTAGAAAAGAAATATATGATGAGGCAGTTAACAATAGGTCAAGATATAACAATCATGCTGTAAACAAACCAATTCAAAAGAATGCCCTTGATATTAAAATGCTTGAAAGAGCATCAAAAAAATGTACCATATGAAACTTCCAACTTTCGAAATAAATGACACTGTCAATAGCGCACCTGCACAATTAATTATTGAACATCATTATTACACCTTAGCAAAACATTACCAAAAAAAAAACCAATCCTTACAAAACAACCATACATTTTCTAATCTCTTATTGAAATCTACATATAAGCACAATAAGGAAACACCAAAATAATAATAATAATAATAAATTGCCAAGTCATCAACCTCACAACTGGCTCAGTTCAGACTTATGTCCTATCCAAAAGGTCATCATTTTTATCATTTTAAAGAATGTTGATATACAATTAACAACTTCACAAGATTCGATCCAACCCAAAAGCTCAACAAATTGATCATTTCAAAGTAGGCTGATATATAGTCCATATCCCAATGATCAAATTGGTAAGAAATCTCTAAAATATTGGGCAAGTGATTAAACATGGGGTACTCAATACATATAAATTCAACACATTTTTCCAATTTTTCTGGGATTATGTTTATGTTAGTTCACATTCAAAATTGCATACCAAAAGCATATCACTCCTATTAAACAGTACAAAAATTTGGAATCTTTAAGATCATCACACGGTTCACAAGCGTAAATTTACCTGTATTTCTAACTAATGATCCAGTCAAAAATTTCATTCCACAACTCCTAAAGAATTGTCCAGATAGTTTAGAGGAATCTGCAAAATAAAAGGCACCAGTTCTTATTTCTTGTTTTTCATCTAACATTCCAATGTCAGGCTCCATTTGTACTTCTAACTATTAAAAAAGAAAAGTCCCTTCTATAATGTTTCAGTGTAACAACTCCGTTATGGTAAAATTTTCAGCCATTCCTGTCCTTGATTGTAAACTAACAGAATTAGATAGAGAACAAAAATCCCATTTTCACATCTGCTCCTTTAATCTCCATTTCAAAAATTAGTATCTCTAGATCAAATCTGAATCTCAACAATTCCCATAACATTGCCAGCATTCAAATGTAGAATCCCATTTCAACAATGCCTTTGCCAATTAGATCAAGATGCTTAATAGAACTCTTATTCCAATGCATCTTTCTTTCTCTTTTATATAATTAAATTCAAAAATATATATAGGTAAAGCAAAAAGAAAAAAGAAAAAAAAAAGAGAAAAACGAATTATCTGTGGAAGAAATGTATTAGGATTGGATACCGATAATCATTCCGGCAGTGACAAATATGAGGAGCCCAAAACAATCTTTCATCGCATGATGCCATAATTCTTCTCACACACAAGACACAGTTTGGTGAGTGATTGTGTGTACGAGGAAACGGGAAATCTAAATCTATGAATAGAAATAGGGATAGATTTGTTCGTTTGTTTGGGAACTTTTGTCTGAAAAACCGATAACCGAATTTTAAGGACAACGAAAAAGGATTTGTTACGTGTTTGTTTCTTTCTGCTAGCTAAGCTAGTTCTGATCGAAGAATGAAGAAGAGAAAAGAAAGTTTAGACTTAATTGCTTTGAATTATCTCATTTACCCATTGGACTATCACACCTTGACTAGGAAAGGCAATGGGTGCCACTCCCAGTGCAGCATCTAAGGGTGTCAACCGTCAACATAGGCCGGGTGCCCGGAGTGGATAGAAATGGAGCGGGCGGGGTAACATACACCTGTTTCGTCTCGGCATATAAAAAATTATATATATATATATATATATATATATAGATTTATAGATGGTATATATAATACATATATAACACAAATTGTCCCGTGTGAGAGGCATATTGATCAAATTGTCCCATCTTGTGCAGTCATTTAAAATACAATCTCGAATTTGCCTCAATGTTAAATATAGTAGGTTGATTTCTTCCCCTGCAAATTGTGTATATATAATAAACATAAGATCGGATGAATAGATTGTAAATATGATAAGTTAATTTATTTCCACAAGGGAAACGAAGCGGGGTCGGAGTAGGAGATGGACAAGAGACGAGGGAGTTATTTAACAACAGGGCGGATCCCCTCTCCATTTCCACCTTTAGTAGTAGTGGAAGGGACTTGCATCCTATAACCATGAGATCTAGGATTCGAAAATCCATAGGAATGGAAAGAAAATGTTGGGAGAGCTTCTCCCAATAAGAGGAAGCAATCGAATTCAAACAAATTAGTCACAAATCGTAGAGTAGAATGGACGCGTATGCGTATGATTTATACTTAAGAAAGATACCATGAGGGCATCCGATAAGAGGGATTTTTCTCTCCCCGAGCTTAAAATGGACATCTATCGTCCCCCGTATCACTTAAATAAAATAAAAAATAAAATTTTACATATCATAGTAATCATAAATTAGTTCTAATGAGAATTGAAGTATTAATTAGTAATCTGTAATTGTTTTCAATTAGTTTTGTGTATAATTTTATTATATTGATAGTGTATATAAGATGTTGATTCTATCTTTTTCATTTAGTCTTTTCCATGTTCATGTTAGGCTAGACTTTTGGAGTAGTAGTAGGATTACCATTTATGTTAGTAGTAGTGATGATATTAGTAAATAGATGGACATTATTAGACTAGGAATTGTAATTGCAATAGTAGCATCAGTCGGTAGTAATATAATTATAGTATCACTACTAGTGTCATTAGCTATTGTAGTAGTAATGGCAGCTGACAATAGCATCACTTAGTATAGTAATAAATGAAGTTGCCCCTGTGGGCGCCCATGGGATGGGTGATGGGGATGATGGCTGCGAGGAATGGTATTCTTTTTTTTTTTCAACAATAATATTTGTATAATCTAATATATCCTATTTTACGGGGAAGGATGCTATTCCATGATAGAATATTGTTGCCATGCTTAACTTTAATCAATTATTTGAGGGTAAATGAGTAAAAGGGCATATATTAACAACCCTTTCCCTTGTGTGTCTTCCAAATAGTGCAGAAGGAACTTTTTTTTTTCCTCTTACTACTCTCTTTTGTCTTTTCTTAAACTTGTTTTTTAAATTATTTCTAAGATGTGATTTTAGAAGCGAGAGGAGGTAAGAGATTAAAATCCAGGACCTCTAATTTTTCTCTAACTCAAGGTTTCTCTTCTTTTCATTCCTCTCTTAGATTACCAAACTAGGAATAGGTAGGATTTTTGTTTTGAGAAATATTTAATTACACTTGCTTATTTGTTAATTGCACTCAAATTTTCTTCTTTAGCATGTGAATTAGAAAACAATACACATATTCTTGTTGAATGTACGACATTTACTTTCATAAAATTTGTAATTCAAATGAAAAGTATGGGGCATTTTCATCTTTTCTAATTAGTGGTAAAACTCATAAAAAAAATAAATGAGGAGTATCATTAATTTTTTCATTTTTATTTTAATAGCAAAATTTTTTATTCAATAATGAAATTTATAAAGTAATGACTAGTTGTAGACTAGTGCCTTGCATGGAATAATGTAACTTTTTTATAAAAAAAAAAATGCGTTTTTACTTATGTTTGTTACGATCAAGATTTTTGAAGATTTTCATTTTATATACAATCAAGTAATAAACGATTTCCACAATGAAAGTTTAGAGCTTTTAACTTTTTAAACCAAATCATTAAAGAAATAATCCAGGATCGGTCAGCAAAATATTCAATAACTAATGAAGATTTTGGTCCTTTTCATGCAAGGTCGATTGGTTATGGGACGAAAGTGCTTGATCTTTTGACTAATTAATAATAATTTTGGAGCTCTCCACTTAAGCCCAATTGGTTATACCAAAATGGAAATCCAAATTTTTTAGCATAAAACAATTTCTTATATTATTCTATGAACAAAAAAATCACATTTATCATGAAAAAAAACACAAATAAAATCCTAAGTGTAAATCAAAAAGGGGAAAAAGCATTCCAAGAACTAATCATAGAGAATAATGTAAACTAATTAAAGTAAAGTCTTATTTCTTTAATTCATAACATTATATATGCATTGTACTCGGGAACTAACATTTGGAATAACAATTAAAAAAAAAACACTTCAATTAGAAATTGTAGCTTGCTTCCATCATTATTCGTTAGATTGTAATTAAGAATAACCATCATAGTTTATAATTAAACCCAATCCAAGTATACAGATATATTACTCACAAAAAGAGGAGACAAAAAAGTTAATCTTACTTGCATATCATAAAGAAAAGAATTTGCATCTAAAACAATTTTGTCATTGAAAGATATTTCATACTAACAAACTTTAAAATCACATTCTCTTTCTGACCTGTCAAAATTCCATGTAAGGGTATAGGATTCACATTGTGTTATTGTGTGAATATTTTTCGAGAACAAAATTAATTATTCTGGCAAAAAACTTTGAAGAAAATGGAAGAAAGCAAAAGCCTTAAAAATCATGTTAAATAGCCAAGATATGGTTTAAATGAAAGTGTTAATTCTATTGAAAAAGATTAGGCAATTTAGTGATACAAATAATATCTTAACCTTTTTTTTTCAATAGTATTTGTGATAAGGATGAGCAAACAGCCTACAGTTGTTAAAGACTGATGAATAGGGTACAGATTTCTATCCATATTCTAAATGTTATTCAAATATATATATATATATATGTATATTCAGATTCTATTTTCTACATGAAAAACTCCACGACTTGTATAATACATGTAGGTCACCATATCCAAATAAGGTCCATTTACAATAGAGAATATTGCTTTCAAGAAAAACAGTTAGACTCAAAGCATAAGTTTTCTTTCCAAAATATTTCGCCAAAAGACAGATGAACAGTAAAGAGAGCTAAGACAACATGAACAATTCACCTTAAGCTTAAGACTTGACTTCTTGATTTGTGCTTCAGCCATCATTGTCAAAATGCAAAAACAACGTACTTGCACTTCATAGATCTATTATTCTGCTCATACTTTGTTTTTAACTATCACTTGATCAAATTTGTTGCCTTTCAAACTAGGCTAAAGATTTGGCATACTAATGGTGGTTGTCCTTCTTTTTTTTTTTTTTTTTTGGGGAAACCAAATAATGTTACATGCAGGAACTAAAATCTCGAACAAACGATTCGAGACACAATGAGAAATGTTCCTTGTATTTACTTAGGACAGCTTTGTTGACTTGGATTATTTTGTTTTCAGGTTTGAATTACAATTAAATATCCTAGCTGTATTTTTGTAGTTTTCTTTTCCATATATATATATATATATTTTCTTTTTGGTGGACAAATTTGTAAAATGTTAGAACTTATTTAGGTGATCAAGTGTAATTTTTTTTTTTTTGTGCAATTGATATTTCGATCAATGACAAGAGAGTACTAGAATTTGGGGTCTATTAATTTAGACAAAGATGGCATTTCTAGGCAATTATTGTTTCACCATAGATTTTTTTTTAAAGTGGATTGAAATTATTTTTTGTAGACATAATATATTTGTTGACATTCAACAGATGAGGCAACTGATGAAGGCTCCTCCTACATTTTGATTAATTTAAAAAACAATGAGCCCTATCACAAAATTTTTATTTTATCCTCACTCCCGAAATCGTGCACACAATAAAATTTTCATCTTATTCCAAGTCTCTAAATTGCATTCAGTTTAACTAAGTGAATTTAAACTTTTTTATAATAAAAAAATGTGGGGCAAATATTTTATCCTATGTCCTCAAGTCACTAAATAGAAGAACTGATAATTCTGCCATTGTTTTTTTTTTTTTGAGATAACATGCTAGCTTAGACTTCGTATGCCCTTACTCCATTTGGATTAGTTGTTTTCGGGGGTGTTTTTAAAATATTTTACTGTAGCAGAGTTTTTCAAAAAACTTTTACGATAGATGTTTTTTTATGGTGTTTTTAAAGGGATTCTTGGAATATATTTTGCATATCTTTTAAAATTAAAAAAAAATTAAATCACTTTTTAGAGTGCTTCTAAAATTTTTTAGAGTATTTGAAAAACTGGTTTTGAAAACACACGAATCCAAACGGGAGATGGAACGAAAATGTTAAGCAAACAGTTCGACTCTCAATGGTCAGGCAGTATTCCTCGAGGTTAGTTAAATAAACTTTGTTGACTTACTTATCATTTTTCGGGTTTGGTTTACAAGAATCATTTAAATCATTTTTCTAGCTATATGGTCGGACCCATTGATAGTGTTATGTGGCCTGTCCCACATCAAATTTGGAGGAAGTTTCTTCCTTTCTTCATCCCACATCGGGCAGAGCTAAGGAAAAAGGCGGCTCATTGAGGCCTATAAATATATGGCCTCGTGGTGAAAGAAAGTGCACCACTCAAGAGAGTTATATGGGTTATTAGTTTCTTGAGTCATTTAGCCCATTTATAGTCAAAATATTTAGGCTCTCTTGTTTTGAGTTTAGGAATATTTTCTAACTCTTTTATAGTGCATTATTGGCCTAGGAACCACTTTCCTACGGTTTTTGTATTTCTTCTTCATAGTAGAAATATTGCTCCTCCTCCTCCCGTGGACGTAGGTCAATTTGACCGAACCACGTAAATCTTTGTGTCTTTTATTTTGCTTTGTTATTTGTCTTTATTGGGTTGCCGCAACCCCTTTTATTATGGTCGGTTTTACCGCCTAATTATTATATGGCCGGTGTCTACCGCCTAATCTTTATATGGTCGGTTATACCGCCTACTTTGTTCTGATTTTGGTTTGTTTATTCCTGGACCAGTCCTAACAAACTGGTATCAGAGCTGGTTGATATATTTTGTCCCGACAGGTTCATCTGGTGGGGCCCGCTCACCTCGTGGGGCCCACTCACCTTCTGGGGTCCGCTTACTCTGTGGGGCCCGCTTATCTCGTGGGGTCCACTTATCTTGTGGGGCCCACTCACGAGATTTGCATATTTGTTTAACCAGTTTTCGAGACAAACTTGAAGTTACAGATTTCGTGGCAACAATGACAATAACAAAGACGGTTGTCGAAAAATTTGACAGAAATGTCAATTTCGGGATGTGGGCAGCTCAAGATGGAGGCCATTCTTGTTCAAGACGAAGTTGATTTGGCAATACAAGGAGTAGAGAAAAAGCCAGAAGCTGTGAATGATGCGGATTTCGCCGAAATGGATAAGAAAGCCAGATCCAGCATAATTTAAATCTCTCCGATGAAGTATTGCGTGAGGGTAGCAATGGAGATTTCGACCAAAGCTATATGGGACAAATTAAAAGCCTTGTATATGAAGAAAACAGTCGAGAATCGACTATATCTGAAGCAGAGTTTGTATATGCTTCGGATGTCTGAAGGTACATCTATACTCTCCCATCTTGATAAATTTGATTCCATTATTATGGATTTGGAGAATATAGATTCGAAAATTGATGATGAAGATCAGGCCCTATTACTTTTGTGTTCCCTTCCCCCAATCCTTTAAACATTTCCGTGATACTATGATTTATGGAAAGGAAACAATTTCGTATCGGGAAATTAAATCTGCATTGAAATCTAAAGAGCAGATAGATAGGGATATTACTGGGGAAACTAGTGGGAGTCAAGCCGATGGCTTGTTTGTTCGGGGTAGATCTGAAAAGAGAAACACAGAAAATAGAAGTAGATCCAAATCCAGACATAAAAATGTGGTGTGCCATTATTGTAAAAAGAAGGGTCATGTTATCTCTGATTGCTTTAAATTGAAAAATAAAGAAAAGCAAAAAGGAGAAAAAGAGTGAGACCACCGAGGCCAGTGTTGCAGTTGATGAGAATGATGGAACCATTTTCTGCGCAACGGAAAATAATTTTAGGTCTAACAATGAGTGGATCATTGATTCGGGTTGTTCATATCATATGTGTCCAATAGGGACTGGTTTTCAACATATGAAATCAACTGAAGGTGGAGTTGTCTTAATGGGCAACAACGCTGCTTGTAAAGTTGTTGGTACAGGTACAATTCGGATTAAAATGTACGATGGTATTGAGAGGACACTCACAAATGTTAGACATGTTCCAGATTTGAAGAAAAATTCTCATCTCTTTGGGCACTCTTGAGACTATTGGTGCAGGTATTCAGGTGGAGGTGGAGTTTCTCAAAATCACTCGTGGTGCTCTTGTTGTTATGAAGGCACACAGATCTGGTACATTGTATATTTTGCAGGGATCTACTATTACAGGTGCTGCTGCTGTTTCAACATCATCTTTGTCAGATACCGACATCACCAAATTATGGCATATGCGTTTGGGGCACATGAGCGAAAAAGGCTTGAGCATACTAGCAAAAGAGACTTCTTTGTGGTGAAAGTACCGGGGCCATTGGAATTCTGTGAACACTGTATTTTTGGGAAGCAGAAAAGAGTCAGCTTCAGTTCACCAGCAATTCACAAGACCAAAGGTACTCTTGATTACATTCATTCAGATTTATGGGGTCCTTCTCGTGCTCCTTCTAAAGGTGGTGCCAGGTACATGTTGACTTTCATTGATGATTATTCAAGGAAAGTTTGGGTATATTTTTCTTAAGCATAAAAATGATGTTTTCCTAACTTTCAAGCAATGGAAAGTTTTGATTGAGAAACAAACAGGAAAACATATTAAGCGGTTGAGAACGGATAATGGCATGGAATTTTGTGAAGGCGGAATTTGATAGATTTTGCAAAAATGAAGGAATTGTTCGGCATCGCACTGTCAGAATGACGCCTCAACAAAATGGTGTAAGCCCGAACGTATGAACAGAACGCTTTTGGAGAGAGCAAGATGTATGATCTCCAATGCTGGGGTTGACAAACGACTTTGGGCAGAGGCGATCAATATGGCCTGTTATATTGTCAACCGTGCTCCTTCTGCATCTCTAAATTTCAAAACTCCTGAGGAAGTTTGGTCAGGGTACTCCTGCTGATTACTCCAATTTAAAAGTTTTTGGATGTCCAGCATACATGCACGTGAATGATGGAAAATTGGAGCCTAGGGCTAAAAAAGTGCATTTTCTTGGGTATGCTTCTGGGGTGAAAGATACAGATTATGGTGTCCTGATCCCAAATCTCCAAAATTTGTAATCAGTAGAGATGTTACTTTTGATGAATTATCTATGTTATCTTCCAAGAAGGAGTCTTCTAGTCCTTGTACTACTGATAGTACGCAGAAGCAGGTGGAGGCTTGATATTGGCAGTTCTGATCCTTCTTCATCCAAATCTTCTATTCAACAAGTGCCAGTAGATGCACCTGAATCTACTGTTGAAGATAATTCAGAGGAAGAAGAGTATTCCATAGCCAGAGATAGACCAAGGAGAGACATTCGACCACCACAAAGATATGCAAATTTAGTTGCATATGCTTTGTCTGTTGCAGAAGAAACTGATGCAGTTGGTGAGCCTTCCACCTATTCAGAAGCAGTTTCTTGTGATGATTCTGCAAAGTGGTTGATTGCGATGAATGAGGAAATTGAATCTCTTCAACAGAATGGAACTTGGGTTCTTGTAAAGCCGCCATCAAATAAGAAAATTGTTGGATGCAAATGGGTCTTCAAAAGAAAAGAAGGTATTCCAGGGGTTGAGGACGCAAGGTATAAAGCACGATTGGTTGCAAAGGGCTATAGTCAGGTACAAGGTGTTGATTTTAATGACGTGTTTTCACCTGTTGTTAAACATAGCTCTATTCGTGTTTTGCTTGCTTTAGTTGCCATGTATGATTTGGAGTTGGAGCAAGCTGGATGTTAAGACGGCTTTCTTACATGGCGAACTTGAAGAACAAATTTATATGAAGTAACCCCAGGGTTTTGAGATTGAAGGTAAGGAAGACCATGTTTGCTTGTTGAAGAAATCCTTATATGGATTGAAGCAGTCTCCAAGACAATGGTATAAGAGGTTTGATTCCTTTATGTTGGGTCATGATTATTCAAGGAGCATGTATGACAGTTGTGTTTACTTCCGGAAGTTAAATGATGGTTCTTTCATTTAACTTATTGCTGTATGTTGATGACATGCTCATTGCTGCCAAGAATTTGTCGGAAATTCACACTTTGAAACTGCAGTTGAATAGTGAATTTGAAATGAAGGATTTGGGAGCAGCTAAGAAAATTCTTGGCATGGATATTAAACGAGATAGAGGAGCAGGGAAGTTGTTATTGACCCAAGAAAATTACCTGAAGAAAGTCTTGGAGCGTTTTGGCATGAAAGATGCAAGACCTGTAAGTACTCCTCTTGCTAGCCATTTTCGGCTATCCGCTGCTCAATCACCACAATCAGATGAAAAGGAAGATTATATGGCACGGGTTCCTTATTCCAGTGCAGTCGGCAGTATTATGTATGCAATGGTTTGCACTCGTCCAGATATCTCACATGCAGTCAGTGTTGTTAGCAGATATATGTCTTGCCCTGGTAAAGAACATTGGCAGGCTGTGAAGTGGATTCTCAGATACTTACGAGGTACTTCAAATGCATGTTTGGAGTTTGGAAGAAATAATAACACTTTGGTTGGTTTTGTAGACTCAGACTACGCTGGAGATCTTGACAGGAGAAGATCACTTTCAGGCTATATATTTTGCATTGGCGGTTGTGCTGTTAGTTGGAAAGCTACTCTACAACCTGTCGTAGCTTTGTCTACTACAGAAGCAGAATATATGGCTGTGACCGAGGCAATCAAAGAAGCCTTGTGGTTGAAGAGTTTATTTAGCGAATTTAGTCTACATCAAGGTGTTACTGTTATTCACTGTGATAGTCAAAGTGCTATACACTTGGCTAAAGATCAGATATATCATGAGAGGACGAAACATATTGATGTGAAATATCACTTCATTCGGGATATCATTGCTGAAGGAAAGGTCCTTATTCAGAAAATCAATACTAAGGACAATCCAACCGATATGTTTACAAAGTCGCTTCCAATTTACAAGTTCAAACAGTGCTTGAACTTGGTTGGTATTCATTGTTGGTGATTTCGGCCCATTGGGGCTTATGTGAAGAAGGTGGAGCAGTTGTATTATTATCGATGTTGGGGACATGCCAAGGTGGAGATTTGTTATGTGGCCTGTCCCACATCAAATTTGGAGGAAGTTTTCTTCCTTTCTTCATCCCACATCGGGCAGAGCTAAGGAAAAGGCGGCTCATTGAGGCCTATAAATATATGGCCTCGTGGTGAAGAAAAGTGCACCACTCAAGAGAGTTATATGGGCTATTAGCTTCTTGAGTCATTTAGCCCATTTATAGTCAAAATATTTAGGCTCTCTTGTTTTGAGTTTAGGAATATTTCCTAACTCTTTTATAGTGCCTTATTGGCCTAAGAACCACTTTCCTACGATTTTTGTATTTTTTCTTCATAGTAGAAATATTGCTCCTCCTCCTCCCGTGGACGTAGGTCAATTTGACCGAACCACGTAAATCTTTGTGTCTTTTATTTTGCTTTGTTATTTGTCTTTATTGGGTTGCCGCAACCCCTTTTATATGGTCGGTTTTACCGCCTAATTATTATATGGTCGGTGTCTACCGCCTAATCTTTATATGGTCGGTTATACCGCCTACTTTGTTCTGACTTTGGTTTGTTTATTCCTGGGCCAGTCCTAACAGATAGTCCTATCTATACATGGGATCGGTGTCACTTTCCAGTGGTAAGTAGTTACTCAGTGCTACTTTCATGTTTATGTCAAGTGTTTTGTTTATTTAAATTGCCACGTGTTCTTTAATTTTTTTAATAACTCAAATTGGTTTGGTTTAATTTAAATTTCCTTTATTTTCACGTGATAAGTGAGACTAAAACTGAAATTGGTACCTGACAAGGGTTTATTTTACATATTTTTTAAGTGCATTTTATTCGTTAATTTTGGTTTGATTATTTAGTTTTATAACTAAAATAACTAAGGTTTTGGTAAAAAACTACATTTTATGTTAAAGCGGCTAACATTGCATTTCTAGTGCTTTTAATGGTAAAAATTTCATATTTTACAGGTTTAATGATTCAATTATCAAATGAAGACCATTGAGAAGATATTTGGATAATTGATGATGGATTAAAGTGGTGAAAATAAAATATGAAGTGTTAAAGAAGAAATGCAATTTGTGGATAAAAGAATCAAGAAAAGTCAGCTTTGACAACTCTGACATGTTTTTGTATTTTGACCATATCTGGAGCTACACATATCGGATTGAGGTGATTTTGTACCATTGTGAAGCTAAGAGATATATCTACATTTGGTATGAAGAAATCAAAGCCCAATTCAGCCGTTTTCCTGGTCAAAAAGACAAAACACAGAAGCTTTTCTGGATGGTCGGAAGCTGAAGCCCAGAATTGACCAGTCTATGGTATTTCGACCATATCTCTGTCTACCGATCTCCAGTCTATGGTATTTCGACCAGTCTATGGTGATTTTTGAAGCATTGGAAAGCTAACTCAAAGAGCTACAACTTTTGTGTTTTGTACAAAAGCTAGTTCGGCCTTCATCACAGAGAACATCACAGTTGAAGTGAGGCCAAGTTGAAAACGCGAGAATACAAAACGCGAGTTAAAGTCGTGTTTTGTGTAGGCGCGTTTTGTAGCCGAAAAGCTGCAATTTGCTCAGCCAATTCTCTTGTGTTCAGACTACTTTCCAGCTATAAGTTGCAAGGGAATTCGGTGCACATGCTTCAGAATGCAAAAGGGCAACAAAGGTGGCTTATTTTCAAGTCAAAAATGTTGGTTATTGACTATCCTAACAAATTTCAGATTTGGGAATCAAAGGATGGAAAAATTGACCAAGAAAAAGGAGTTTTGAACCAATTTATATGCAGAGAATAGAGAGACATACGGAGGAGAGCTTGGGAGTGCAGAAATGTAGTTCTTCCATTTTTCTTAGTATAGGATAGTTTAGCTAGTTAGTTCATCCATTCTTGTATAATGGCTAGATTAGAATGAAGATGGAGATGAAGAAGGAGGAGTTGAAGCTCAAGTGACATGGGTTATCTCTTTTCCAACTCTTTATCTTTTGTATTGGATTCTTAAGCATGGTTAATATGCAAGTTCTGGATTTTGTGTTTATTATGTGTCTTTAAAGTTTATACCTTGGGTTTGGTTGAACTTTCTATGATTGTTGGTGTTTATTATTTGGCTATTTGATTGCTATGATTTGAGCAAGTTATTTAGCACTTTAACTCTTCAAATCATGATTAATTTGGTACCATTAATTGTGATTATCTAAGGTGTTGTTTCTGCAATGGAAATTGAGATTTAACACTGGTTCAAGAAGTGCTAAACATAGGGAGTACACTCACGAAAGTAGAGGTGCACCTATGTGGTTTTAGTGATTAATTTCATGTAATTTCATTGAAGAAATGAACTTATAGCTAATTTCATAACCATGAGAATAGATATGGATTAATTATGAGTATAATTGATTCATTACGAAAATAGGTTTCATATGCATGAGAAAATTACACCATAACTAGCCTAGATAGTAGTTTTCAATGATCCAAAAATGGCACTTGCATGAGTAGTTAGGGATACCATAACCTAAGGAGGTTTCATTTGTTATTTTGCATAAGTTCAGTAGGTTTCATTCCTTATAATTCATTGATAGTCTAAATAATAGAGAAGTTTTAGTAACACCGGTAATTGTTCACTCTTTCTCGTGGGATCGACTCGATATATACCCTAAACTACTAGTTAACCTGTATACTTGCAGTGAAATGGGTGTAAATCGGATTTTTTAACTTGTACGTATATCAAAACCCCGTCAATACCGTCTCAATGATCAGACACTATTCCTCGAGGTTAGTTAAATAAATTTGTTGACTTACATTATTATTTTTTGGGTTTCAATTACAAGAATCATTTAAATCATTTTTTAACTAAATGGTCGGACCCATTGATAGTCCTATCTGTGTCCTAAAAACATGTTATGAGCACACAAATTAAAAATAATAATGAGCCTATGTTGACAAAAAAAAATAATAATAAGCCAATCATAAAATTTTGGTTTTATCCTAACTCATGAATTTGCATCCAATACAAAATTTTGATCTTATCTCAAGTCCCTAAACCGTGTTCTGCTTAAAAAAGTAAATTCATACACTTTTTGATATACATTTTGTCTTGTGTCCTTAAGGCACATGATAGAATAATTCTAATTTTTATCTTTGTTTTCTAAAACAACTTTCTTGCACTTCGGACGTCTATTATTGGTCTAACACTTTGCTTTTGCATTGATGAAGTATAAATAGGTGATTTGCTTTTAACTAAGGCTAAATGCCTGGCCAGTAATGGAGATTTTATTTAAAATCTCTAACACAGCAGAGATGTCGGAAATAGTGACTTGGACTTCAATTACAAGATGCAAAAATAAATATATCTTTGATCAATCTGTTTGACATCTGAGAACTAAAATAAAATGTTACATGATGAAACTAAAATATTAAACAAATGATTTGACGCGCGATGATCCGATCTTAGTTGTTCCTCGTGGTTATTTAAATAACTTTGTTGACTTGCATTATTATTTTTTAGGTCTGGATAACAAGAACCATTTAAAAAAGTTACTTAAATAGCTGCACTTTTTCACTTTGTTTTGTGATCGCATTTGTGAAATGTTAGTACTTGTTTAGGTGATCAACTGTAAATTTCTTTCATTCATATTAGATTGAAGGAGAAGAGAGTGTAATGCATGCATATGTGTCTGATTATAAGGAAGGACTAGAGTTCCATATATTGGTTTTGATTAAACATGGAGGTCTAGGCATTAATTCTATATTGTTTCACAATAGAGTCGCTAGTTTTCGAGATTCACTAGATCAGTGGCGGATTTAAGGTGGGGGAACGGGGGGTGCCCCCACTGTTCTCCTTAAATTCTTATAATACCTGTAAAATTTTGATATAATTTTCAATGTGTCCTCAGAGTTTTTTTACGAAGAATGTGAAAGAATTACGTAGTCTTCTAAGTTGGTTTATGAACTAATATTCTAAAAGGATATGTAGACCATAAAATTCCATTTGAAATAAACTAAAAAAGCTTTTCATTTCAACTTGTTAATTGAATATTTTTTTTGCTTAAAAAATTAGAAAAAGAGTAGGTATAAAATTTTAGTGTTACTTTTGCTCCCACTGAAAATTTTTTCTGGCTCCGCCACTGCACTAGAGTGATATAAATCATTGGATAAGTTCACCTAAAAAAAGTAATAAAAAATATGATATATACAAATGATAGATACAAACATGAATCTCTTAAAATCAAGATGGCAGATCATGATTTAGTTTGTATCTGTTATATAAGTCGTCTATAGTTTAGTGTAGAGTTTTCTAACATTTTTTTTTTTTTTTTCATAATATCCTTTTTTGAGATTCAACAGATCGAAAGAGAGTATTCTCATGCATGTGCAATCGAGTCAACTGGTGAAGCCTACTTGTACAGTTGTACATGAATAATCTACCTATGTATCAGACATGCATGCTTCCCCACCTCTTATCTCCTCCCCAGCCTAATCAATCACATCCTCATTACAACTCCATCGATCGGCCCTTTTAGTTACTGATAGCAATGGCAAGTATCTGTATTTCTGCCACCAAATTCATGTGTGTGTCCCTCTTGATCTTGATTTTCTCCGTCCCGAATTTGGCAAAAGAATTCACAATCGACTGGAGATCATCTAAACTTGGCCAATGGAGACAAGTTCTTACTTGCAAGCCTGGTGATAAACTGCGTAAGATCCCAGACTACCCAGTCATCTAAATTTCTCAATCGATCATAGACACTTAGCTGTAAATATAGATGTAAATGGAAACCCTTTGTTCTCTTTGTGCTTATTTTTACTTCAGTTTTTTTTTTTGGCAGATTTTAAATACAGTCGAATTCTTTATGGGGTGGTCCAAGCCAAGGTACCTTGTGGCCCGCCCATAGCTGGCACCCGAAAAGAAAACAAGACGGGAGATGTTTATTAAACTCTTAGCAAGCCAGGTAGTTTCATTTTCCAGTCCGTGAGACCCGCAGCCTGTAAATACGGGATGTTTGCCTCAGTGAGGGTTCGTCCTTGAGGACAAGAGAAACAAGAGCAGAAACATTACAGATGATTGATGGAGTACAATGTTTTGGAAGTTGGAACTAGCTTGTCTGCTCAGCTCCCAATTTGTACTACTACAATTAGTCGGATTTGGGGCCTCACAAGCACCTGTTCAAACCAGTTGTGTAAATTTAATGGCATCAGATGTAAACTCGTATAATTTTAGGGTAATCACGATCTATGTACAAATATAATTATTTACTAAAACTCAAGTTTTACATCAAAATTGTGCTAGTTTACATTAGGTGTTGTAAGAATTATACGACCGATTTGAACTGGACAATAACTCAAACTTGTGAGGTTATGGATCCTGACTAGTGCTTGTATTTAATTTGTGCCTTGCATGCTTAATGAGTCCTTTTCTGATCTCTCAAGCTGTATGGTTATCTTGATTTACTTTGTTTTTCCGTGTTCTCATGCTCTTGTGTTCAGTGTTGTTTTTTCTTGCACTAAATATCCTAAAAGTGTTTTTTTTTTTAGTTTGTTTAGCACAATTGATGTAGACAAGTGATTTTCCGGCAACCATGTAGATTCATTGGTTTCTCTTGTATCTCTTGGCGTCTCCCAAGAGTTTTAGTCTGCAATTAATCATGGACTGAGTAATTCCTATATGAGTAACTTCTCCAATAACATCATCAATGTGATACATAAAGAAACCTCAATGTAATAGAATGCCGGCTGAAATGGACAATGTTTCAGAAACACTGGAACACTTTTGTCATCTACTACATCCCTGAGGACAAGGTAGCCACATATCTTGTTTTCTCTCCTATGGTATTTGGTTAGAAAAATCAAAGACCACAAGAAATTAAAAAGTGTATGTTTAGTAATTGTATTTTAATTAATTTTTATTTTTATTACCAACAAATATTTTATTAACAATTAATGCATACTAGTGCATCATCACCATTTTTATCAACATTTTTGCATTAGAAAATGAAATTTTTTTTTATCAACATTTATTGCATAATAAGAAACTATCGAAGGAAATAGGAATTATATATTAAATTATCTATACAAAATATACACATTCTAATTGCTTATAATAATTTATGATAGTTAAATATTTTATATTTCCTCTATCTCATAAAAAATATTCCTACTACTTCTTTCATACAAGTTCAAAAATGTGAGATATTAAAGTTAATATAATCATTTTTGCCTAGTACTTTGCTCATATAGCCCTCCAGTAATACTAGTTTCAGTGTTGTATTTATTAGTAACTATTAAAAGAACAATTGTTTAATGGAGTAGTATATTTTGTTGATAACAATACGCATTAAATATCGACACAATAGTAAATTGATAAGCTAACTATCTTTTTGAAAAGGAAATAAGCATATAATTTGGAACAGATACAAAAAGAAAATGAACCTATGGTATGGAGGGAATATATGTTTAAGTACTACAAAAAAGAAATTCTTTAGGACATTATTCTCAAAATTACATATCGTAGTAGAAAAGGAAAAGGAGGAAAAAGAAATCTAAATATAACACTTGAAAGATGAACAAGAAATAAAAAAAAGAAAAAGAAAAAGGATCATTTAACAATTTTCTAACAATGAGGGCATAATTATCTTTTAGCCACATACATTTAATTAGTAGACATAAACAGCAATTAGTAGGGTCAAGTGCAAGGGGATATTTGCTTGTTGACCCTAATTACAGTGGGACAATATGTAATTAAGCCTTAAGTGAACTCATTGCAAGGTAATGAACTTGAGGCATGTCATCCCAAGTTGTCTCCTCCCTTTTTCTTTTTTTTTTTTTTCCGTTTCAGAACTTAAAACTAGACATAGAACTTTGCAACAATAACGGAGGTTCCAACTCCCAACTCCCAAGCAGACCCAATATTACATTAAAGAACTTTTTCCAGGTTTTGTTCGAGCTACCCCTTTGCCTTCTAAAGCTGGAATAGTTGCTTTCTTTCAATTTCAGGGTCCATGGCAGAAATTGAACGATTGGACAAACATTTTCTTGGAGATGTTGACATACGATATAGTTAATCAAATTACTCGGATCTAGTAGCTTTGAGGTCATGTTCTCTTGCCAAACTCGCGTTGAAATTTGGTTATCAGCAAAATATTTGCTCCAAAGTAGGTTGATTTCCACGAGTATGCTTGGTTTAAGAGTGAGAAAAACACAGTTTCTTGAAGTTCTCTCCTTGCAGCAATGGTCACATATGTCTACTGCAATATGCTTACAGGTTCCTTACCGTTCCTAAGAACTTATGTGATCAATGTATATAGTGCCACTAATCATTTGCAAATGAAGAAGTGAATTCAACACTCTCTTCTAGAGTCCAACATATCTCAGCACTATCTTTCTTGCTTTACAGGTAATAACAGAAGTTAAACGAGATTTATGTTCTCTAGAAGTGGTTTATTGATATTTGAGTACAAAGTTCCTTGTTGCAATTCACACGGTAATTGTCTATGGAATAAGGACTTTATTGAATATTGCTAAGTAACTAAGTACATTCCAAATAAAGGGCACAACAACAAACAATTAAATCAAGATCCAAGAAAAAATTAAAAAGCAGTATGGTGCATGGAGCACAAGCCCCTTCAATTTCCTTCAGACGCGATCATGTACATCTCTTTATTATTGCCTTAAAATTGCTTGATTGAAGCCAAAAAGAAACTGATAATCACTGGGATTACACGTCCAACTGATCATCTCTACTTCTGAGCATAAGCAGTAAAAAAACACACTATTTCTAGGTGCTTCAAATGCTTGTACAGATAACCTGAAAACATAAAAAAAAACAGATCAGTTCTCCTCTTACCCTTTTTTTGTGATACAAAAGAATCAAGACGTGAGAGTATGTAGAACAGCATACTTGATAAGAAGAATATAACTATTGTAAAGAAAATGGGGTGAACAAAGAACCAAGAGATTAGAAAAGTTGGAAAAGGTGTTAGGCATATAGATTAGTTATGCCTCAAACAGAAAGAGTAGTATTCAAAACAAGGTTCTGGTTTGCTAGAACAGATGGAAAAGCAATATATGTACGGGTGTGCCACAAGCATCAATATCTTTCAACCTAGACCATTGGATATGCATAACAGGCTTTCTGCTAAATTTAGAACCTTCACCCATCAACAAACTGACTAAATTTAAGCATAACAGCAGTAAATTAAAAAAACCAACCATTCTGTTAAAGTTCAGTGAACTACTGCTGACATCTTTAAGAACTACTGGCGTACAGTAATATAAGAGCTAATCCACTTTCCTTGCTAGACACAGCAGAAATCGATGCAAGTTTCAAAATGAATGAGAAATTGCTAAACTTGATCCATTTTCCAAATGTGAAATAGTACGAGAACAACTAAAGTATTCAAGTTAGTGCTTAAACTGTACACAAGAAAGCAAGTAAATAATGTGAAAAATTTTAGTGAACTATGCGATCCTGTTTTGCTCATGCATAGCTCCAAAACAATGTGATTCATTCATGCAGAACGGACTTTGGAAAAGAAGGCACTGAGGAAAGGTAAAATGATAGAATTCTAGACGACATGAATTCAAACTTTTCATTTTTAAATTTCTGACAGGGAGCTGTTTCATTTTCTAGTGCAGAGTTAAGGAAGGGTTCTTACCAAACGCAAGGACAGACATAGTAATTATACAAGAATTATTCAGCCCTTCAGTCGTCTAGCCTGCATAATTATGAGAACAAAGTAAGAGATCAGTGTGTCAAAATAAGAATTACTTGAGATACTTGTACACAAGTTAAGCTACAGAGGTAGGAATAGCTTACTTTTTTTGATTTATATAGATTCTCTCAATATTAGAGATCTTGTAGAACTCGGAATCTGTCGTGCTTCTTCTTGTACACCTTTCCCCCAACAATGGGCAGTCATCAATTGTGAGATCAACCAAGTGTGTTAGGCACTGCATTACTTCCTTGGGGGGCAACTGTTGCAGTTTTTGGCAATTAAAGAACCCAATATACACAAGAGATCGAAAATATCTGAACCAATCGGGCAAAGCTTCTACCCCAAATCCATGTATATAGAGTTCTTTCATAGCTGTAAGATGCTGAAGCTGGTAAGGTATAGAGTTCCAGTGAAGCCATCCACACAAATCCACATAATGAAGGGACTGTAGTTGTTCTAGACCATGGAGACTAGCTTGAAATGCATCAAACTCTACTCCATCTGAAAATGGACCGTACCATAACTCCCTTAATTTAGTGAGACATCCAAGCCCCTTTGGCAAACTAGTTAGTCTAGGGCACTTATATATAAATAAGGTCGTGAGGCATCCCAATTGCTGCAATTCCACCGGGAAGGAGATGAGGTTGGCACATTGAGAGACTACCAAGTATCCTATATTCTTGCAGTAGCATAATATCTTACTTGGAACAACGGTCAATCCATCACAGTGTGAAATATTCAAGCTTCTCAGAGATGTGAAGGCTTCTACTTCTTCATGTATGCTAGGAAGTGATGTGAGATTAGGACACTGAGATATCGTTAGATTCTCTAGAGACTGAAGGGAGTATAGGCCTTCTGGCAGCATGGTCAACTTCTCACAGTTGATGATCTCCAACTTTCTGAGACATGGGCTACAAGAAGACAAGTTTTCAGCAATATGCTCTAAACTGTGACAAGAACTGATACTCAAAGATGCTAGACTTCGATTATTGTACAACATCTGGTGGGGAATAGAAGTGAGCTCATGCACAAGTCTGATCTCAACATCTTTTAGAGTTGTGAGCATATTTCTGCAAATCCGTCCCAATGGTAACCCACTTTCAATGTTTGACATACTTAACTGCTTGAGACGTGGAAAATGGCTTGGAGCAGAATTCAACTGGGGGCAACGGTTAATGGTCAGCTCCTTGAGATTTGGAAATACTGCAACTTGGAAATCTGCTGCGGTTACAGTTGACATCACTCTGGCTTCCATCCATTCCAGCAGGTTGGGCATGTCTTCTATGGTGAGACTTTTCAGTGCTGGATACAATGTTCTTCCATGATAATCATTGCCACTACTATTAGATTCAATGTGATTGTTAGTAAAATAGAATGAAGGCCCAATGTGTGTTACACTATCAAATCCATTCAATTCAAGATATTGGAGATTTGGCAGTTGTCCCAGTGATGGAATTTCTCTGCATCTTTTGCAGCCTAAGAATTTTATTTGGACAACATTATCAAATCCTAGTGAAGCTATTCTCCTAACCCAAGGTGGAAATTCATCCGTGAAGTACTTGACTGTAAGGATTTTCAAATTTGGGTGAGGCTGTAGGCCTTCCAAGACATCCCCCCCAATATTGTTGTCAAAATCCCAATCATAGTTCCAGTTCCACAGAAATTCCAACTCACGTATATTTCTCTTTCCAGATAGGTCTGCCCTCTTAGCTTCCTCCTTGCTGTTAACATGTTCAAGATTACGTATCTCTAGCTTACCCCCAAGGTTCTTTAAACTTCCCAGCTCTTCAATTCCGCGACCCATCTCTGGACTCACATTAAAGAACTCTAATGTGCGAAGACTAGTTAGCTTTCCTATTTGAAGGGGCATCTTAACTTTTTCATCCTTGTAATAATGAAGATGCCTCAAGCTAATCAAATTCCTCATTTTGTTAGGAAGCCTCTTAAGAGAATCGCACCCAGTGGTCCTTAAGGTTTGCAATTGTAGAGCTTGCAAACGGAATCTGGCAAAGTCTTTACTTTGGTATGTGATACATCAACTAACCTCAGATGTAACAGAACGCCAATTGAGATTGGCAGTGCTTCAATCACTGCGCCATCTAGATTTAGAACGTGCAGGCTTCTGAAAACCTGAAACGTTTTGTCATATGCCATATCTTTCAAGAACAAGGTACGCACATATTTTGCTTTCTCCTCAATGGTCTTTGATCTTTCTACCTTGCATGAATTTAGTGCAAGGTGATGAACTTGAGGTATATCATTCAAAGCTGTCTCGTCCATTCTTTTGGTTTCTGAACTTGAGACCTGACATAGAACTTCATGTACAAGGTCATGCATCTTACAACATGTTACATTGTCGTAAACATCCTTCTTCACATCCTGAAATAAAGAACTCATCAACAATAAGTTAAAGAACTTATTCCCCACCTCCTCCATGTCAGTTCCCTTGTTGGGTTCAAGATACCCTTCTGCCATCCAAAGCTGCCACTACTTGTTCTCTTTCAATTTCAGAGCCCTTGGCAAAAATTGAAACAGTAGGCAAAACATTTTTTCAAAGACGTGGAGGGTAGTTGAGTAAAACTCAAACCTAGTAGTTGCAAAGCCATGTTTTCTTCAAAAAACTACATTAGAAAAGCTTTCTTGAATGGAATGCCATTCCTCTACTCCCTTACCACGCAAAATACCCCCAACTAAGCTTGCTGCAAATGGTAAACCGTGACATTTCTGTGCTACCTTCTTTCCTATAGTTTCCATTTCTTTTGAAGGCACAACTCCATTAGCAAATGCTTTGTCTCTCAAGATGGACCAGCAATCGTCATCTGACAATTTTTTCAAGGCAAGGCAAGGATGTGACGTTACAGGTGATGCTACTCGTTGGCTTCGCGTTGTCACGATGATCCAGTTCCACTCATTGGGTTGATTCCTATCAAAGATGCTATGAAGTCGTCCCACAATGAAGGGGACTCATTCCATACATCATCAAGGACAAGCAAGTATCTTTTCACTTGCAATTCTCTTTTCACCATTTTTATCAAAGCATCTCTGCTTCGTACCTCATTTTCTTTTGTGTTAATGACTCTAAAATCAGATGCAAAATTCTTGGAACATCAAAATTTTCCCCCACAAATACCCATATTCTACTATCAAAATGACTTTCAATTATGCTATCATTGTAAATTAACCGAGCCAATGTTGTCTTTCCAAGGCCGGCCATCCCCACGACGGCGTATGTGGAAAGTACTTCATTGGTTGGCCTGGTCACCACCCTCACCACTTCTAGTGCTTCATTTTGCCTTGCTCTAACGTTTGCATCACTTATGGAGTCAGTCTCTATTCTACTTGAAGGAACTCCCAGATACTGAAGGAGAGCCGTGTGCACTACCTAGCCTATTGAGGCCAAATTGATTTGCCTCATCATTTATCAGATTCAAGTTCAAGTTGATGTTTTGACTATTCGAGCCATTTTGAAACGAAATATGATGGGATTTGACAATGAGAAGAAGTAGAGTACCTTTCCCTTTAGTTGATTTCGTACTCGATCTGATGTCGAAGATTCTCATAGTTGAGTTCATCCAACACAGTATCAGCATCATAAGCTATTTCTTCTAACTTCTTCAGCCAATGTTTTGTTGCTTCTTTTTCGGGTGGCTGTCTCTCAGAATCAAGTAAGAGAGATTGTATTATGGGGATTGATCTTCCCAACCTTTGCAGGTCGTCGTTGAAGCCTGACAATAAGCTGATGTTTTTATTAGCAACTGAAGCTAACTTGTGAATTATGAAATCCACAGATGCACTCAGCAAAACCTCCGCCCATTGTTATCTTTGACTGGCTTATCTAAGAGAGAGAGAGGGACTGAGAGCTTGGATAATGGTTTTACAAGTTAAGTGGTGGCTGATATGCTTGTTGATTTGTTAAAGATTACAACCAACTCCTTAAATAGAGCTAGGAAGGTTACTATTATTGTCATTTTTCTTGTAAAACTTCTTCATTGTAGGGAAGTTGATGCCAGCCATTCAAATGTCTTGTTGTCCGGTTGAACAAGAACCAAAAGAATATGGACTTATTCTTCTTGCAGAATAATACTTCAATAATCTAAAAAGTTATGTTCGCTAAACGAGAATAAATTCCTATTGGCTTCTGTTAGTTGCTTAAGGATGGTGGCTGTTAAACTACCAAAATAAAATTTATATCAAGACCTACTCCCAAAATTGAACGAGTATAGTGGTGAGTAGGGTCGTCTTCTCAGGGAACTTGATAGATTTATCACACACAGAGAATTAGGGGGATTTTTGAAAGGGAGATAAAAGAAACAAATTAAAGATATAAGGGTACTGAATTTCTAATTTGCAAAAGTGATATAGCTAAAGAATATAACAACAAGTAATTGACACAATCTAGTCAAGGAGATAATCTTGACACCGGCTCACGCAATTGATCATAGATACCTGAATTAATTCACACGTTCGCAAATAAATTGGTTAAAACAATTCAACAACCACCAAACTACCAATCTCCCCTTAATTATATGGTAGTCCAAGACGCTCTTAAACCACCCCCTTGTAAAATAGATAACCCCAGAGACGCTCGAAAAATTTAATCTATTCACAACTTTAGGAATTAGAAAGACCCAATTCTAGTTAACAAACACACATGCGGTTCATTTAAAGTAGATTAACCATTCCTATGACACATATTAGACTGCTTGCGAGGCAATGAAATTGTGTCGTTTGCCACTAATTTAAGACAATCAAGTGATACGCACCCTTGTCCTAATTGGCAGTATACTATTCAGACAATTGAATAACTGGCCACATTAATCCAATAAATTCAAACAATAATAACCTATTTAAAACAAAGAATAATTAAATACCCACGAATGCAGAATTTAGAATAGAGCAGAACAATTAAAAAGATCTCACAATTATCCGTGCACCGGATCTTGATTATTCCTCAACTAGATAAAGGCGTTTAGCCTCGCCGCATAACGATGAGGCAATTGAAAGTTTTAATGGAATTTAGTTGATTCAAAAGAAGTAAAAAAGCGGTACAGCCATTAGTCTCCGATTCAGGTTACAAAGGGAAGAAAGATAAAAAGATCCGAGAAAAAGATAAAGATACTAGTCTATTGCTGTCCTATTTATAGTGTTGGCGCCGCCACCTCTTTACCAATTGAGAGTTTGTTTCTATAAAGGAGAGTTTCCTTATTTTCCTCCTTGAGTTGTTGCCAAAGTTATTCTTTGAAGATGCTTTCTAATCCCACGCAGCTTCAAAACACGTCTCCCAAGAATAGCGACAGCTTCCAGGGATAAGTCTCGCGGTCCATCTTTTGGACGTAACTCTGCGATCTCTGACGTGAGCACGCTCAGGAATGAATAGTCTTCTGGAATTTTGCCTCTTTTTGCCACTTTTGATATCAGTTGCCTGCAAATAATACAAATACCAAATATGAGTAGAAACCTATTACTCTGCACAATAATTGGCCAAAATTAGGACCAAACACCAATGTAATAAACACTCAATTATCGCCCTATCAAATCCCCCCACATCAAGACAATGCTTGTCCTCAAGCATTTCAAAACTCATAGATACAATTACAACCACACACATGTAGCAGTCTAACATGCGAACACAAGTGTCCTATCATCCTAACAATGTCATTCAATTCAGAAATTACAAGACTTAACCCTCTCATATAGAATCGTATATGACTACTCACCATACGACATGAGGCACAAGAGGGTCACTCTCACCACACGATAAAATGATGTTACCATATGCTTACTAATATATCACATCGCCATCACTGAAACCAAATTTAATGCAAAAATTAAAGGGTCTTGATGCGAGTTGTAATGGGGTTCAAGCACGGATTGGATCAAACAGGTAATTTAGACTCATTATGTCAAAAGAAAAACCAGTGACCCACTGCATGAATTTCAATTTTCTTCTTCATTCCAATGATCTTTCCAAAGCATACCCATAAATTTTCCAAAAAATAGCAAGTGCAAGCACAACCAAGAACTTCACCCAATTATCTCAACAAAACACACATAGACAAAAGCACTCCTTTTTCTCTTTTGCTTTTTTTTTCTTGGTGTGCTCCTTTTCTTCTCTTTCTCCCCCTTCTCTCTTTTTTCTTTCTTTTTTTTTGTTTTCTCTCTTCTTCTTCTTCTTTTTTTTTTGTTGTGTTTCGTTTCCAATATGCCCAATTACATGGGGATATAGACACACTTGCTAACTTCAATCATCCCCTTCAACCCAATTCGAAATAATCATGCACTGAAATCAAGACATTCTTTGACAGAGGTAGAAACAAAGAGGGTTCGAATATAAGGGGTTAAGGGGTGACACAATGAGCTATTAGACAATGAAAAGGTCTAGGCACAACCATGGTCAACTAGGGGAGATCCGGTGAGGGTTTGGTCTTTAGAAAGCAAAAATGGTTAACGTAAGTGCCCTTGTCATTTTAATGCATCAAACTCAGGAATGTGATATTGATATGCATAACAAAGCAAGTTCTAGAACAATCAAATCATGTGTGGTATTACTCAATGAAAAGAACATAGAGCAGTTTTCAATGCAACGCTCATTGGCTCGATAGCTCACAAAATGGTTACTAATTGCCAAGTCTTGCAAACTTCATCATTCAATTCCATTATCAAGAAGACAAGATATTTAACCATATAATAACACTGCTCATACTTGTAAAATAATTGCAATCATCATCATAACATCAAGTTCCAGACATTTTCAATTGAAGCCAACCAAACTCATCACCTATAATTTTTTTGTTCCCTTTTCTTATTTTTTTTCAATTTTTTTTTGTTTTTTGTTTTTTTGTTTTTTTTGTTTTTTTTAAACCTAAAAAAAACTATCAAACCTAAAGAGCTAGAACTACTCTCCCCCCCCCCCCCACACCAAAAATCTACATTATGCTCAATGAAGCAAAGAAAAACAAAAATCAAAAAGAAAGGAAATGGAACTTCCCTAAAGGCCAACGAGGGCACGATAGCACTACGGGGGAGGAGGATGCAGCGGCTGAAAACCAACACATGCAGAGGGGAATGGACGTCGAGGGTGGGGTGACCACGGCGAGCAGGCACAGCTTGAGGTGGCGGTGCTACTAGACCAGGAACCACGACTTGGGGGTGACTCGACCAGGTGTGAATCGAGACGCAATCAGGTTCTACATGAATTGGCGGGGGCGGCGTGTGCTAGAAGGACGACCGGGGAAGAAGAAAAGAGAAAAGAAAAAGAAAAGAAGAAAAAAGTAGGGTTATGGAGTGGATTTTTCCTATTATTTCGCATTGGTTGGAAGGCGTGGGCACGCTTACGAAGCGTAAGTCATCTGCCCAGCTCTTCGTAACAGCGTTCATGAAGTTCTCTGTGAGGCGCGAGCACACCTTGGAACCCATAGTTATCTGTTCATCAAACTCTAATCCCAGTAAAACGTCACAGAACACACCCCGGACCTACAATAAAGATTTTCTGTTAATAGGAACCCAAAATAACCTGATCTTGAACACAAAAATATGAAATAAAAACATAAAAATGACTAAAAATTGAAACTCTTGGGTTGCCTCCCAAGTAGCGCCTTTCTTTAACTTCTTTGGCTAGACAATACCACGCGCTCAATCTGGATGTAACTCGAATTTTTTTGCAACTTTTGACATCTCTTGCGAATCAAAATTGCAATTGGCTACAACTTTCAACGCATCTCTACCATTTAATTCAAACTTTCGCTACATGAAAGGGTCAATTACATCTATAACAAAAACAGAATGTGCCTCACTGGAACATTTAATGGCATCACAAGTATTGAATTTTATTATTTCACCTTCAAATTTCATTGTCAAGGTTCCTGAATAAACATCAATTTTTGTTTTAGATGTCATTAAAAATGGCCTGCCTAACAAAATTGGGGGTGAAACAGAAAAATCATCATCCATATCTAATACATAGAAATCTGCAGGAAAAACCAATTTATCAACTTGAACTGGAATATCCTCCAATACTCCATCAGGATATGCATTAGACATATCAGCAAGTTACATAATGACACTCATTTCTTTTAATGGTCCAAGATTCAGAGAATTATAAATGGAACGAGGCATAATATTTATTGCAACTCCTAAATCTATCAATGCTTTTTCGACCTTAATATTCCTTATTTTGCAAGGAACAGTAAACATACCTGAATCCTTATATTTAGAAGACAATTTCTGTTGTAGGACCACTGAAACCTTTTCTCCCATATAACTCTTTTCAAAGCCCTTCAACTCAACTTTGCGAAAAATATCAAAAACTTCTTGCTCTTGCTCCTCTTTCTTGGATTTTGCATATCGACTGGAAAATGGAGGAGGAGGTGTCACCATTACTGGGGGTTCATCTCTGGGTTCTTTTCTTGGAAGGGATTGAGTTGGAGATTTCATTGTTTCTTCCTCAACTTGCTCTTCAAGATCATGCTTAGATACTGTTTTTTGATACTCTTGCAATTCTTTGTCATTTCTCAAAATAATTGCACTCACATTCTCCTTTGGATTGGGAATCACTTGAGCTGGTAGCTTCCCTTTATTACAATTCTCAAGGTTGCTCACTGAAGACGCCAATTGTGACATTTACACCTCCAAATTCCTAATGCTGACACGAGTCTCTTGTTGAAATCTCTGTGAGTTCCTGCCGCATTTGACAAGTGCTATCAGCTAGTGATTTAACCATATCTTCCAGGGACATACCTACATTAGATGTGGATGGTTGCTGCACTAGTGGCCTCTGCTGGTACGGTTGTTGGTAACTCGAAGGTTTCTGAGCATAGCTGAAGTTGGGGTGGTTCCACCACCCTGGATTGTATATGAGTGCATACGGGTCATTTCTCCGTTAGGGGTGATCCAAGCAAACCTCCCATGGCGCTGGCTTGCTCGTGGGGGTTTTCTTGAAGGGTCGGGTACATATCGGTCGAGTGTTCAGCAGCAGCACATATCTCACATGCTTTAACTTCTTGTACTTGTCCTATAGCCATTTGACGAACCAAGGTAGTAAGCTCAGTTAACCTATTCGCAAGGTCAGAATGATTTACCTCATTGACCCTTCTAGTCACTCCCTCAAATCTGATTCCAAACTGTTGAGAGTTCTCAGCCATATTCGAAATCAGCTGTTTGGCTTCATCTGTTGTCTTATTTACTAAAGCACCGCCACTAGCTGCATCGACCATACTTCTATCCATGGGTAACAGTCCCTCATAAAAATACTGGATCAACAGTTGGTCAGGGATCTGATGGTGCGGGCAACTGGCACACAGCTGTTTGAACCGCTCCGAGTATTCGTAGAGAATTTCTCCATTAGCTTGCCTAATTCCACATATCTCCTTTCTGATATTGGCGGTCCTAGAGGCTGGGAAGAACTTCTCTAGGAATTGCCGTTTCAGTCCTTCCCAAGTAGTAACGAACCCCGATGGCAAGTAAAACAACCAGTCCTTAGCCTTATCTGCTAAGGAGAAAGGAAACGCACGCAACTTGATTTGTTCCTGTGTAACACCCTGGGGTCTCATGGTCGAACATACTACATGAAATTCTTTCAAGTGCTTGTGTGGGTCCTCACCTTGCAACATCACGAAAAGTAGGTAATAAGTGAATTAGCCCAGATTTTAATTCAAAAGCCTCCTCAGTATCAGGATACGTAATGCACAGGAGCTGTTGGTTAACATTCGGAGTTGCAAGCTCCCTCAAAGTCCTTTGGGCTGCTATTGTTTCGTTGGGTCCAGGCAAGTTCGCTTCCAGTTTCAACTAATGAATCACTTAAGTCGAGATTTTGTTCAAGTCCAGATGGTATTGCCGCTGAAGCTTTTTGCTTTTGCAACTTAGTCTCCTTCGTCAACCCCCTTGCTGTTTTCTCAATCTCTGGGTCAAATTCGAATCTTCCTGTACGGGAAGATCGAGGCATAAAACAAAGGCTAAACAAGCCTGTGCAATAAATCACTTCAAACACCAGGTCCCCGGCAACGGCGCCAAAATTTGGTGGCTATCAAACTACCAAAAATAAAATTTATATCAAGACCTACTCCCAAAATTGAACGAGTCTAGTGGTGAGTAGGGTCGTCTTTTTCAGGGAACTGGTAGATTTATTACACACAGAGAATTTGGGAGAGTTTTGGAAGGGAGATAAAAGAAACAAATTAAAGATGTAAGGGTACTGAATTTCTAATTCGCAAAAGTGCTTTAACTAAAGAATATAACAACAAGTAATTGACACAACCTAATCAAGGAGATAATCTCGGCACCGGCTCACGCAATTGATCATAGGTACCTGAATTAATTCACACGTTCGCAAATAAATTGGTTAAAACAATTCAACAATTGCCAAACTACCAATCTCTCCTTAATTATATGGTAGTCCAGAGACGCTCTTAAACTACCCTATTATAAAATAGATAACCCCAGAGACGCTCCAAAGATTTAATCTATTCACAACTTTAGGAATCAGAGAGACCCAATTCTAGTTAACAAACACATATGCGGGTTCATTTAAACTAGATTAACCATTCCTATGACACAGATTAGACTGCTTGCGAGGTAATGAAATTGTGCCGTTTGCCACTAATTTAAGACAATCAAGTAATAGCACCCCTGTCCTAATTGGCAGTATACTATTCAGACAATTGCATAACTGGCCACATTAATCCAATAAATTCAAACAATAATAACCTATTGAAACAAAGAATAATTAAATACCCACGAATATAGAATTTAGAATAGAGCAGAACAATTAAAAAGATCTCACAATTGTCCGTGCACCGGGCCTTGATTATTCCTCAACTAGATAAAGGCGTTTAACCTCGCCACATAACGATGAGGCAATTGAAAGATTTAACGGAATTTAGTTGATTCAAAAGAAGTAAAAAGCGGTACAGCCGCTAGTCTCCGATTCACGTTACAAAGGGAAGAAAGATAAAAAGATCCAAGAAAAAGATAAAGATACTAGTCTATTGCTGTCCTATTTATAGTGTTGGCGCCGCCACCTCTTTACCAATTGAGAGTTTGTTTCTATAAAGGAGAGCTTCCTTATTTTCCTCCTTGATTGTTGCCAAAGTTATTCTATGAAGATGCTTTCTAATCCCACGCAGTTTCAAAACACGTCTCCCAAGAATAGTGGCAGCTTCCAGGAATAAGTCGTGGTCCGTCTTTTGGACGTAACTCTGCGGTCTCTGATGTGGGCACGCTCAAGAATGAATAGTCTTCTGGAATTTTGCCTCTTTTTGCCACTTTTGACATCAGTTGCCTGCAAATAACACAAATACCAAATATGAGTAGAAACCCATTACCCTGCACAATAATTGGCCAAAATTAGGACCAAACACCAATGCAATAAACACTCAATTATCGCCCTATCAAGGATCACAGATGCTTAATCCAAATTACTCAATAGCCGTTGGACCTAAGCCTTTAAACCCATTTCCTTCCCTTCCTCAAACCGATGTGGGATCCCTCATTCTTCCCACCTTTAGGACTTTGCGTCCTCGCAAAGCGTCAGAATTCAAACTGTTTATTTGGTCATGCTCGGACTTTAGAGGTGGTCGTCAGAATTCAAACTGTCTACTTGGTCATGGTCATGCTTGAACTTTAAAGGTGGCTCATACGGAGTCTAGAAGTGGCTCCCACCCGACGTGACACTTAGTCCAGCAAGAACTAGACGGGGCCACCTTTAGGACTTTGCGTCCTCGCAAACGTGGGACTAATACTTGGTCATGTTCGGACTTTAGAGGTGGCTCGTACGGACTCTAGAAGTTGCCCCTGTCCAACGTGACACTTAGTCTCGCACAACATTTAGCTTCCGACACTCCCTTATGTAGTCAGAACCATAACCCACTGACCCAAATTTATCCCACGCAGAGACCACGCGAGGTTTGCTTTGATACCATTTGTCACGACCCGAATTCAAGGGTTAGCCCAAGTAATTTTTTGACCGAAATCCGCTGACCCAAAATACTTAATCCAAATTGCTCAATAACCATTGGACCTAAGCCTTTAAACCCATTTCCTTCCCTTCCTCAAACCGATGTGGGATCCCTCATCAAACAATATTTTTTATTGTTGAGGAATGTTTTTGGTCTATAGGATGACTGAACTAGGATTTCATTACTACGTATACGTGCCTACATGCTACATCTGATTGAAATGGAGGTCATTAGTAGCATAGGTTGTAGGAAATATTGCAGAAAATAATAAAAAGCCAGCAGAGCTTATATAGACAGAGCACTGGGATTCTACAAATCAATGACTTGGTATAAATGACATAGCCCATAGGAGTATGATGCTGCAATGCCTGAGCTCTATAGCATGTTATCTATTATAACACAGAACTTGCAGCACCTAAAACTAGCTGTACAAGGGGGACTCATTTGTACTTTGTTGTATGCAGTCTGAATCATTATACTGATAAAGATCACCATACATACATGTAATTTACACACAGAAATGGTGTAATGCACATGTTTTTTCAATGATAGTATGGCAATACCCTACACTTCAGAATATTGTACCAACAAGCTTTTTTTTTTCAGTCACAAGAAATTTTGTTACATGCATCCACAAAGAGCCAGCCTTGATCATGATTTCCAAAGTTTTCATCTTAGTAGAAAATAGACAAGGAGATGGTAATATCATGAGTGCAAAAAGAAGAAAAAGCGGTCCCAAGTAAAATACCCAAACAGGCTTCCGCGTAAATTAGTCTCCACTAAGGGTCATTTAATAGTAAATTATAGATGCAGATAGGCATTTGATTTTCCATTTTCAGATTGTTGTAGTGTTACAGATTGTTTTCACACCATCTATCTTCAATAAATGATTCAAAATATATAGTCCAGAATGTAGTATAAATAAGTTAGTGACGTGCCTCTTTTCTATTATATATTCTTTTCCCCTCTCTTGCACATTCCACATGTTTCATGGCAAATGGCATCTAAATGTTTTAAGAAAAGTCATCTAGATGCCACTGACTGTGTAAAATTCTGTTGGAATTTGTTCTTTCTCGTTTGAACGTAATTATCTTGAAGCAACTAAAGTTTGCTTTTGTGGATACATGAATTGCCAAAGGGAGAGAATAAGCAATTGAAACCAGTAATTAAAGGACAACAAAAATGAAGCTTTCCTGATTATGCTTATGTACAGAAATTCCATTTTAAATATGACAGCCTGGTAACAAATCATTATCATGATCATTATCATAATCATCACTACTATGATGGTGAGTCTTGGTCCTTTGGAGTATAAGCACAATATTGTCTTAGTTTTTGTACTTTCTATTATGCCCTCCTTCTTTTGTTATGTAATTTATTGTATTTCATTTATGGTGGCAATTATCAATATAAGACCACATTCCATTATATTTGTATTATAATGGTAAGTCATATGAAAAACTTCCTAACCAAAACTATTTAACTATCCATGGTCGCTCAATAATATTAATACTATTGAAATAGATTTATAATTACAAGTACTAAGAAAATACACATCAAAATAAAAGAATAACAACTAAAATGAAATTAAAAGAAAAGAAAAAAATAAAAACTACAAACAAGAGTGAAAGAAAAGAATAAAGAGGATAAACTCATCACCTCTACTAATAAAACGTTAATTCCTCTTTAAAAATCAACAACAAACTAGGAATAATTATTGTGGAATATTTACATCCCATAATTAACAAACATAACACTAAAAAGAATACAGAAAGTTCGTATTCAAAGAATTCATATATACTTAATTTTGTTTTGAACAATTTTGACTAACAAATTCAACTCATATAACATGTGAAATTGGCATAGTAAAGCATGTGAACAACATTAATACAAAAACTTCAGTTTTACTTGGCATGAAAACTCAAGTTGCTGCTCAAAACTTTTTTTTTGGAAAAACTAGTCCTACATTCGAGTTATAAATAATCAACTTATTATAATACTTATTATAATTATACTAATACAATTTTTTAAGAAAAAGTGCAAGAAGTAATAAGAATTTATTGAAATTATGTCAAAACATTTTTGTCAAATCTCATTTTTTTAATTGTTAAAATTAAATGATTTCATCAGAACTTCCTCCATTGATGTTAATTCAACCAAGACATATCTAAACTTTAACTAGTAAATGATTTCGTCAGGAGATTGAAGATAAGAGATAAATGTACAACATACAAAGTGTAACCTAGAATTATAAAAATAAAACAACCCAATTTATTGTTATTGTAATTTGTCAGTGTTGTGATGTAATAACCAAGGAGTAGTGCATGGTTATTAACCGAGGAGTAGTGTTTGTAGAATAGATAGAAACACAGTTAACGGAACGCAACTTTCGTATGAAAAAAAATAAAAAGAAAGAAGATGAGCACGGTATTCTTGTGTTTCTATTGGAGGAAATTAATATGAATTTTTACCAGGAAAGTTGCTACATTCTTATGTTTATTGAATATTATACGTCATATTCTTCGGATTTTACTTCCGAATTTAGTATTTGTTGTTAAATTCTTGGGAAGGTTACTAATTAAAAGCTCCGAGTCTCTTCTACATTTTTATCAAAACCCAATTCTGAGTACTGGAGCAGGAACTCTAGGTGTGCAATAGATTACTTGATTCACCCTGTTCTCGAAGAATTTGCTTGACCCGATATACCATAATGGGATTACTTATTCGCAAGGAATTATTGATTTGTAAACAGGGCAAGTAGGGTCGATCCTCAGGGACTGGGAAAAATTCGTTTCTTTTCAAATCCATAGTAACAAGGGGATGTTTTTGGTATAAACGATGACAATCAAAGGAGTTCAAATAAAAATAAATAGCTAACTAGGAATTAAATGACAATTCACTAAAATCAGAGTAATAATAATTAAAGGTCTAGCCATGAAATAACTTCAGCAATGGTTCACCTAATTGATCATCGAAACAAAGGCAATTCCAGTTATTTACTAATAAATAGGTTATAACTGTCAAACAAGTGATGACAGTCAACCCCTCCTTATTGTATCGGTGACTAAGGTACGTCCGTTAATCACTACTCTAATTGAAAAATAATCTTAGGTACGCCCGTAAGATTTAATTTTCCAATTGTCATACGTATTAGAAAAGCTCTATTCTAACCAAATAACGCACTACCACGGTTATTTTAGATTAGCCTGCGCATTCCCCTGACACAAACCCAATCATGCCAGTTGTCACTATTTCAGGACAATTAAACAATTACGGATTTAATGCTTTAATTGACAATATGTTACTAAACCAATTCATTATCCGGATCCAAGACAATCAATTAATTAAATAACCATAAACACTGCAATCAGGGAACATGCAAATACCAATAAATAAGAGGAAAAGATAAAATTAAATAGATCTTACAATTTTTAGATGAACCAAAGCCTCCGTTGTTTCTTGACTAGAAAGGGGAATTTATTTCATCCCGAATAAGAAAGACCCACACAAAGTTGCAGCAATAGTTGCGGTCATTATCTCCAAGAATTGGGAAAATTCAATTCGTTCGAATCAATAAGAAAAGCAAGCTACAGAAAGTAATTATTGGTCTTCACTTCGTCTTGACATACACAGAAGGAAAACTACTAAGAGCCCACAAGAAGAAAGGTCAAAAGCTAAAACTAAAATTTCGTACCCTCTTGTTTTTCTCTATTCCTATCTAATGCCCCCTGCTTTGCGGCTGCCCAGAGGAAGAAAAAGAGAGAGTCCAGCCTTGTTCCGTCTCTTCCTTCTTCGACAACTACCAAAAGGGGAAAAGTTCCCCTTTTCCAAAAATGCCCCTGGGATAAGGGCTGCTACTTGAACTCCTTTTCTGATAACCGTCAAATTAGCACTTGTTGTGGTATTTTTGTTCTACTCCCTGTAATAAATGCAAATTTTTAAAAGTGAGTAGAATCTAACAATTAATCCTCATCGGGTCAGGTAATTAGGGAAATTAATAATAAAATAAATGATAAAATTGTAACCTATCAATTCTCCCCACACCTAAATCATGCTTGTCCTCAAGCATGAGAACAGCAAACAAACACCAATATTTGACAATGGCTATTGCTCCATCTACCATATTGCCAAGATACCAAGAGAAAAATATATATCAAGCATCAGTGGTCAAGATCCAAGAAACATCACCCCGGTTAGCTTCTAAACCACAAACTCCTCCAATTTAAGGTTAACTAATCTAAGAAAAAGGAATGGTCGCTTAACATTGACAGCAAATGGTCAAACTATTAACCAAAATCTCAACATTAAATCCATAAATCGGCAAGCTAACTTTTATCACACACTAACACAACATTCACTTTCTTATCACGTTTTCTATTTTTCTCTATTTTTCTTTTTTTTTCTTTTTCAATAGTAATAAAAGACTTAGTCTCTAGCCATTAGAGCGTTTTGACGCGAATTCCAATATTTGCCAGATGAAGGAGCCCGGTTACTCAGCTCCGATCGCTATAAGATCACGTACTCATAGTAATTACTACTTTTTGACGCGAGAATCGACACTTTTGGTGAAGATCCTCGATTACTCAGTAGTAACAACTAGTGGAGTACAGTTAACTTTTATTCACAACCAGACAACACAATAACTCAAAATAACACAGCAAAAAACAAAAACAAAAACAGCAGCAGCTAGCCTCATTTTTTCAAATATGGAGAACTAAAGTTAAAAATCGGATCAATTCACATGAAAATGCCAACAATCATTCCCTATGCCTAGAAAAGTTAACCAAAAATCATAAGAGTCAAGGAATTACCGATATTCACCAAAGAGATGTTCTTTGATTCAACCACATTAATTAGATACACTTTTGTTACTAAAATTCGGCAATAGCAGAACTAGAGTCAACAATCCAACATCAAATCT
This sequence comes from Coffea humblotiana, assembly GCA_023065735.1. Classification (NCBI taxonomy): domain Eukaryota; kingdom Viridiplantae; phylum Streptophyta; class Magnoliopsida; order Gentianales; family Rubiaceae; genus Coffea; species Coffea humblotiana. The sequence continues at coordinate 55,889 of JACYVW010000074.1, read as the reverse complement.
TGACAGTCATGGGAGAGCTGATCACTAAAAAAAAAAAAGTAAACGAAAACTAGACAAAGAACAAACTAAAAATAAAAGAAAACATCTGAAACTAAAAACTAAAAATATCAGCACCACAGCTGATCCCCCCCACACCTAAATAACACATTGCTCTCAATGTAATGAATAAACTGTAAAAGCAAGAAGAAGGGCAACGGGACTTCCCTGAAGTCATCAAAACAGCGGCGGTTGAGGTGGAAATTGGGGTGCAAGACCCACGCCATGTTAGCCACGTTGGCGTTAATGTTGGTCACCCGAGCCTCCAGTCTCTGAACTTGCATCTGGAGTTGGTGCCAGTCCTCAGCCCCTGGGGATGGAGGGGGCTGAGAGGAGGTAGACGGGCTGGGGTCACCACTAGCAGTGGAAGAACGGACAAAAGAGGATCGAGGGGGGACGCGAGTCGATCCCGGGGGAGTAACCTCCCACCCGCTATCACCCTCCCGGACCATGTCCATTTTGTCTAGGCAAGGAATGTCTAAGGGCTCCATTTGACATGTTACATGCAAATCACGGTTAGAGAGATCAAACACATGCAAATTAACAATCAAATGGGTAATATATGACCCAAGAATCAGGGGGCGCTTCTTTTTAGGCAAAATAGATTTGAATTGAGAAGCGAGCTAGCATCCCAAATTAACCTTAATGTTATTATGCATGCACCAAATAAAGAAAAACTCTGGTTTAGACAAAATGTCCGATCTATCTCGCCTACCCGAGAAACTATAGGCCAAGAAACGTTGGATATAGCGAGACGCCGGGTCCTTCAGATAAGAACTCTTAGACTGACGAGGGTCATAATCAGCGCGGTCTACGAACATATCCTCCTAAATATATTGATAGCGAGAGAAAAAAGGCTTTACGTAGTCACACGCACTCTCGGCGTACTCATGAGATTCGGCATAGGCCGGATCAATAAAATCAAAGGCTAGATTGAAATCAGTAATGGAGTGGTGTAACTTTTGACCCATTAATCGAAAACGGATGACATTTGGGGTAGAGACTGTGTAACCAGTGGGGAGGTCGAACTCAAATGTGGCATAGAACTCCCTAACCAATTCTACAAAAGCTGGACGATCAATAATATAAGAATAGGGACGTCACCTAATGGCTGCAATCATCGGTCAAAATCAACCCTAATATTCAGAAGACCCAAGGTGGCGGTGTCCCGATATCGGCAGGGAATAATCTGCCGTTCACAAACAAACAGCAGATCGCTGCTTGTCAGCGGCCCGGGTAAAGTTCAAGTTACCCCAAAAATGTGAAGGGTCAGAAATATGGACGCCTCTTTACCTCCAAAGGCGAGCCTTCCTTTCAGAGGAAAAAGGGTCGTGCGAGGGGTCAGAGGCGGGAATAGTGGGCTAGGGTGGGGGAGGTTGAGAGGTTCTAGGTGTCCTAGACTTAGAGGAGGTTCGTGGTCTCACCATTCTCTCCAAATGTCACTCCAATCAACAAGAGACAACAATTACCAACAAATACCGGAACCAGCAAATTCAAAGCAATAATAAGGTAATAGCTACTGGTGCCTCCCTCGTAGGCAACCCAATCAACAAAATGTACAATTCAGGCACCCAGAGGTTATACAAATATCCCAACAAGACAGCAATTTCAATCAATACTCACTAGTGGTCCCAATTGAGTCAAATGCATGAACAATGCAGTCCAAAAGCGCAACAAATGCTCCAAAGAAATGGAAACCAATAGACAGAATACTCCCAACAAGTCAATTAGATGCAACCAACAGCAATAAGCAATGGAAGTGGCACAGTAGACTTCCAATTCAACAAATAAACGCAGAAAATACCCAAACCAAAGACACTTTAAAGGACCCAAGACAGAAATCAGCAAAATAGGACTCAAGTGATACCCAAAAAATGACCCCAACAAAGGCAGTGAAATCAACCAATTTGAATAAGGAGAATACGGTCAGAGGCGCCCTCAAATACCAACCCCAAATATCAACAGAGAGCGACAAAGCTTGCCCACCCAAAATTGCTCCAAATGTTTCCAATTGGACAAGAACAAACTCAGTCACAGATGCCCAGCAATCAATTAGGCAGCTAATCATATAGGATTAATAAATTATATGCAAACTACCACAACCAGTACCATTGGTGCACACACAGGTGAGAAACAATTCAAATGGCCACCCCAAACCATTGAGAAATCCCAACCAACACCAAAAATTACCCAAATCTGTCAACCACCGGTTTCAATAACACAGATGCAATCAAACAAAATTACCCAATCAAAATCATAATCATCCAAAACCCATCAATATCAAGAAATTGAAATATTGGATACCACAAAATTAAGAGAAAAACTGGTACCAGGGAGGATGGCTACGAGCAGCGGGCGGCGTGCGGAGAGGCACGCGCTGGATGAAGGGGTAAGGCGGCGACGGTGAAGAGGGAGTTTCGGGCCGAAGAGATGGAGAAGGAAATTGGGGAAGAAGAAAGAAAGAAAAGAGGAAAAAGAAAGAAAAAAGAAAGAAAAGAAAATAAACAGAAAGAGAAAGGAAAATAGTTTTTTTAAATTGAAATTTTAAAATTTGAATTTTGAAAAACAAAGCTGAAGGTTACAACTAAAAAATATTTATATTTATATTATATATATATATATATTTTTTTTATTATTATTTATTTTTTTTTGTGAACATTAAAAATTCCTTCTTTTTGCTTTTGGGTCGTCAAACACGGAGTGGCCACGTCAAAATTAAAAAAATCCACTGACCTTAGGAGTCACTGACACGCCGCGGTGTAGGCATGCCAAGATTTCACTTCCTGCCAACGTCGCGAGATATTGAGGTTTTACCAACATGGCGTGGACACGCCAAAATTGATAAACGTCCACTGACCTTGGAAGTCACTGACACGGCATGGGCACGTCAAGATTCCCTGTCTAGGTCACAGTGGTGAAAAACATGAAGATCAACTAGTATCCAAATGAGAAACGACAAATTGAAAGAATTGAACAACAAAAAGAATAACATAACCAATATTTGGGTTGCTTCCCAAAAAGCGCCTCTCTTTAATGTCTTGGATTAGACATGGTTAGGTGTCACTAATTTGAACAAATTGGTGCATCCAAACGTATTAGCTCCACTTCTCCACTTGGAAAGTTCTCATAATAATCTGTTGAGACGGTATCCAATTTACCACAAACTTATTGTCTGTCTTAGTGCTCTGGATTTCTATTGCACCATAAGGGAAAGACATGAGTGACTATAAAAGGACAAATCCAACGGGAACGTAACTTATCTGGAAAGAGCTTAAGCCGGGATTGGTATAGGAGAACCTTCTGACAAACTACAAAAGGTCTTCCTCGAGATTTGTTGGTCATGGAATGCCCTACTCCTCTCCTTATAATTAGTGCATTTTCATACGCTTCATTCCGGATCTCCTTCAATTCTTGCAAATCCAATTTTCGATGGGCACCGGCCTCCTCTAAATTCATGTTACACTGCTTTATCGCCCAAAAAATCTTGTGCTCAAATTCCACTTAAAGGTGACACGGCTTCCCGAATACCAATCTGTAGGGTGACAACCCTATAGGGGTCTTGCACACAGTCCGATATGCCCAGAGTGCATTTTTCAACGGTTGATTCCAATCTTTTCTTATGGGGTCGCACCAATTTCTCCAAGATGGACTTAATTTTTCGATTCGATACCTTCGTTTGACTATTGGTTTGAGGGTGGTACGACGTTGAGATCTTGTGGAGTACACCGTACTTGCAAAACAACGCGGCTTAGTCTTATTACAGAAGTGCGTCCCCTGTCACTAACAATGGCTCTTGGCATCCCAAAACGCAAAAAAATATTGGATTTAATAAAATTTGCAACCACTTTTGAATCATTAGTCCGGGTGGGTTTAACCTCCACCCATTCGGAAATATAATCGACTGCCAACAAAATATATAAAACCAAATGAGGTAGGAAAAGGCTCCATAAAATCTATACTCCAAACATCAAAAATTTCTACAAAAATCAACGGGACTTGGGGCATATAATCTCTACGGGCTATATTACCTACATTTTGATATCGATCACAGGATTTACAAAACAAGTATGCGTCTTTAAATATCGGAAAGCCAATAAAAACCCACTCTCTAATATCTTATGAGCAGTTCTCTGAAGTCCAAAATGATCTCCACAGGCAAAAGTATGACAAAAAATTAAAATTGATTGAAATTCAGATTCACTTACGCATCGTCTCATCACTTGGTCAGCGCATCTCTTCCACAAGTACGGGTCAGCCCAGATGAAGTACTTGGCATCGCTCTTCAATTTGTCCCTCTTCGATTTTGGGCAACCTGCAGAGAAATTACCCGTTACTAGGTAGTTAATTAGATCAGCATACCAAGGCAATTGAGACTTTAAAGAAAACAAGTGTTTCTCAGGAAATGTATCCCTCAATGGCTCTTTCTCCTCTCCCATGGGTATACGATTTAAATGGTCAGCTACCAAATTTTCTGAGACTCTTTTATCCTTTATCTCGAGGTCGAATTCCTACAGGAGCAATATCCATCTTATGAGTCTCGGCTTTGCATCTTTCTTGGTCATTAGGTACCTTAACGCTGCATGATCAGAAAATACAATAACTTTAGCACCTAACAAATATGACCTAAATTTTTCTAAAGCAAAGATAACTGCAAGAAACTCCTTCTCAGTAGTGGAGTAATTTAGTTGAGCCCCATTCAAGGCTCTGGATGCATAGTAGATGACGTGAGCTGCATTTCCTACTCTCTGCCCCAACACAGCCCTTACTGCATGGTCACTGGCGTCGTACATGATCTCAAAGGGTAGACTCCAGTCAGGGGTGGGATGATCGGTAGCGAGGTCAACAGTGTCTTTAACGTGTCGAAGGCCCTCTCAAATTTGTCATCGAACTCAAAAGCCACATCTTTTTGTAAAAGTTGGAATAGAGGAGCTCCAATTTTTGAGAAGTCCTTGATGAACCTTCGGTAAAATCTTGCATGTCTGAGAAAAGAGCACACTTCTTGCACACTCGTGGGATAAGGTAAAGCAGATATAATGTCTATTTTAACCCTGTCAACATCAATACCCTTAGAAGACACGACATGACCTAGAACTATCCCATGTTCAACCATAAAATGATATTTTTTTTCAATTAAACACAAGATTGGTCTCTATACATCTCAACAGGATCAATTTCAGGTTATCTAAACAAGTATCAAAACTATCACCGTATATACTAAAATCGTCCATGAAAACCTCAATAATTTTCTCTACATATTCTGAAAAGATGTTTATCATACATCTCTGGAATGTTGCAGGTGCATTGCACAACCCGAATGCATCCGTCTATATGCAAAGGTTTCGAACGGGCACGTGAAGGTCGTCTTCTCTTGATCCTCCGGTTGCAATCTGAAAATATCCTGAGGATCCATCCAAAAAATAATAATAAGCCCGACAAACTAAACGTTCAACCATTTGGTCAATGAAAGGAAGAGGAAAGTGGTTCTTTTTCGTAACAGCATTTAATCTGCGGTAATCTATACACTGCCTCCATCCAGTAGGTTTGCGCACTGGCACGAGATCACCTGTTTGGTTGGCCTCCACTGTTACTCCTGTCTTTTTTGGAACTACCTGGACTGGGTTCATCCATGGGTTATCTGATATCGCGAATATGATCCCCACATCCAGCAATTTCAATAACTCCTTCTTCACCACTTCCATCATGAGGGGATTGAGTCTCCTTTGAACTTGCCGTACAGGTTTGGCATCCTCTTTCAGCATTATTCGATGCATACAGATGGAGGGGTTGATCCCCTTAATGTCGGCGATGGTCCACCCTATCGCCTATTTATATTCTCTAAGGACTCAGATTAGCTTCTCCTCCTGGATTTCTGAGAGTACAGCTGAGATAATTACCGGGAGTGTTTCGTTGTCGCTCAGATACGCATATTTCAAGTGCTTCTGCAGGGGTTTCAACTCCAACACAGATGCCTGCACCACAGATGGTAGTACTCTTTGGTGAGGTTCGGGAATGAAAATATGTGAGATTTCATACATTTTCGTTGTGGTTGGCAACGAGTGTAACGCCCCTATTGTGCATTTCAAATCTTCACTCCACTCCACCTCAGGAGTTGTCTCCAATTCTATGTGCTTGGTTAACCAACATCCAATTCATTCCTGCCAATAGTTTCAAACACTTCCTGCACCGCAGAGTCAATGCACTCACAGAAAAAATAGAGCTAAAATTAGAGTTTGAGAGATATTTCATAATATCAAAAATATTGAAATGAACAATTTTTCATCAAATTCCATGGACAAGGTACCCTTATTAATATCAATTTTAGTTTGTGTTGTGCTCAAAAAGGGTCTATCTAATAGCAACGGTGAGGGATCGGAGGAATGATCATCATTCATGTCAAGTACATAAAAGTTAGCTGGCAATACCAAATCATTAATTTTGACCAATACATCCTCAACCAACCCTTCAGGGTATGCATTAGTTCGGTCAGCTAATTGAATTATTATCCCAGTTTCTTTTAATGGATCTAGGTTCAGAGAAACATAGATAGATTTAGGCATTACATTGATCGATACTCCTAAGTCCAGTATGGCCTCCCAATCAAAGTGTTGCCTGTCGTACAAGGGATAGTAAACATACCTGGATCCCCACACTTCGGTGGAAGCTTTCTTTGTAGAACCACTGACACATTCTCCCCCACGATGACTCTTTCATCTCCCCTCAGCCTCCTTCGATTGACGCACAGGTCCCTCAAAAACTTTGTGTATTTTGACACTTGTTTGATTGCGTCTAACAAGGGAATATTGATGTCTACCTTGCGGAAGACCTCCAGGATCTCTTTCTTCTTATCTTGTTTTTTCGGTTTCTCCAACCTGCTAGGAAAGGGAGGCGGGTTAGTTTTAACCGTAATGACTAGGTCCGGGAGTATCTTTTGATTTGTGTCATTGCTGTCCTCCTTCTCAAACTCATTTTCGATCATTTCCTCATCTTTGTCCTTTGGAACCGTGAGTTCGGTCCCCTGAATTTCCTTCCTGCTCCTTAAGGTCATTGCACTTACGTTTTTTGGGTTCAATTCAGGTTGAGATGGCAATTTGCCCTGAACTTGGGATTCTAGGCGGTTAATTGCTATTGCCATCTGACTCATCTGACTCTGCATTGCTTGCATCCGTCCCAGTTGATTCCTTATACTTTGTAGGTCTAAATCAGTCTTTTGTTGATTTGCAATTAATTGTTTCATCATCTTTTCCATGGACGGACTTGAGTTTGAAGGAGGTGGTGGCGGGCGAGACTGATACTGCTGTTGATGCCCTTGCTGTCTATTTGGTGCAAAATTGAGTTGCCTATTTCCTCCATAGATGAAGTTAGGGTAATCTCTCCAAGCCGGATTATACGTATTCGAGTACGGGTCATAGAGCTTTCTTGGCACGGGCGCGTGATCAGCCATGTTCACTTGCTCCATGCTTTTTTCTTGAATCATTGGGCACATCTCTGTGGAATGACCCATAGCAGTGCAAATTCTACACACCTTGGCTTGTGACGCATTTCCTACAGTCAGTTGCCTAACAAAAAATGTTAACTCAGTCAACTGCTGTTGGATAAAAGATGTCTCTACCTCATTCACCTTGCGTGTTGGGACATCCTCCCTCGTACCAAACTACTGCGAATTCTTAGCCATTCCTTCAATTAGCTCCCACGATTCTCGAGAAGTCTTATTCACCAGTGCCCCTCTACTCGCAACATCAATTATGCTCCTGTCTCTGAAAAGTAGTTCCTCGTAAAAATACTGGATGAGCAATTGCTCACTTATTTGGTGTTGAGGGCACTTGATGCACAACTTCTTGAATCGCTCCTAATAATTGTAGAGCGACTCTCCTGGGTACTGCTTGATACCGCATATTTCCTTCCTTAGACTTGCAGCTCGAGACGCAGGAAAATATTTGTCTAAGAACTTTTTCTTCAGCTGGTCCCATGTGATGATATTACCTGGTGGTAAGTAGTACAACCAGTCTTTCGCAGAGTCCTTCAAGGAGAAGGGGAATGCCCTTTTTATCTGTTCTTCTGTAATTCTCGAGAGCTTCATGCTGTTGCAAACGATATCAAACTCTTGCAAGTGTTTATACGGCTCCTCATCTGGTAAACCATGGAAAGATGGCAAAAGATGAATTAGACCAGATTTTAACTCAAATGGAGTGTTATCGTTTAAATTTGGGAAAGTAATGCATAAAGACTGCTGATTTAAATCAGGAGCAGCCAACTCCCTTAATGTTCGTGCATTTGCCATGGTGATTTTCTCTTGGTCCGAATCACTTGAATTATCACCACGCAAATTTGTCGACTCCACCTCTGGATTAAGTCCCTGAGGTGCAGCACTGGATTGCTCCTCTCTGAGTTGTCTAGTTTCTTGCCTAGTTCGGCGTGCAGTCTTCTCTATTTCAGGGTCGAAAATCAATTAGCCTGTACGAGAAGAACGAGACATACACTAGAAAAAATACCAAGAAATTAAAATAAAATAACACTTAAAAAGAAACAAATAATTAATGCCAGTCCCCGGCAACGGCGTCAAAAATTGACAGGTTGTCGATACTTGTGCAATAATAAAAGTAAACCTAGTTGCCAATTAAAATAAACAAAACCCAATTCTGAGTACTGGAGCAGGGACTTTAGCTGTGCAATGGGTTACTTGATTTACCCTGTTCCCAAAGATTTTGTTTGACTTGATATACCAGAATGGGATTGTTTATTCGCAAGAAATTATTGATTTGTAAACAGGGCAAATAGAGTCGTATCCTCAGGAATTGGAGAAAATTCGTTTCTTTTCAAATCCACAGTAACAAGGGGATGTTTTTGGTATAAACGATGACAATCAAAGGAGTTCAAATAAAAATAAATAGCTAACTAGGAATTAAATGACAATTCACTAAAATTAGAGTAATAATAATTAAAGGTCTAGCCAAGAAATAACTTCAGCAATGGTTCACCTAATTGATCATCGAAGCAAAAGCAATTCCAGTTATCTACTAATAAATAGGTTATAACTGTCAAACAAGCGATGACAGTCAACCCATCCTTACTGTGTCAGTGACTAAGGTACACTCGTTAATCACTACTCTAATTGAGAAATAATTCTAGGTACACCCGTAAGATTTAATTTCCCAATTGCTTTACGTATTAGAGAAGCTCTATTCTAACCAAATAACGCACTACCACGGTTATTTTAGATTAGCCTGCGCAATCCCCTGACACAAACCCAATCATGCCAGTTGTCACTATTTCAGGACAATTAAACAATTACGGATTTAATACTCTAATTGACAATAGGTTACTAAACCAATTTATTATCCGGATCCAAGACAATCAATTAATTAAAGAACCATAAACACTGCAATCAGGGAATATGCAAATACCAATAAATAAGAGAAAAAGATAAAATTAAATCGATCTCACAATTTTTAGATGAACCAAACCCTCCGTTGTTTCTTGACTAGAAAAGGGAATTTAGTTCATCCCGAATAAGAAAGACCCACACAAAGTTGCAACAATAGTTGCGGCCATTGTCTCCAAGAATTGGGAAAATTCAATTCGTTCGAATCAATAAGAAAAGCAAGCTACAGAAAGTAATTACTAGTCTTCACTTCGTCTTGACATACGCAGAAGGAAAACTACTAAGAGCCACAAGAAAAAAGGTCAAAAGCTAAAACTAAAACTTCGTGCCCTCTTGTTTTTCTCTATTCCTATCTAATGCCCCCTGCTTTGCGGCTGCCCAGAGGAAGAAAAAGAGAGAGTCCAGCCTTGTTCCGTCTCTTCCTTCTTCGGCAAGTACCAAAAGGGGAAAAGTTCCCCTTTTTAAAAAATGCCCCTTGGATAAGGGCTGCTACTTGAACTCCTTTCCTGATGACCGTCAAATTGGCACTTGTTGTGGTATTTTCGTTCTACTCCCTGTAATAAATGCAAATTTCCAAAAGTGAGTAGAATCTAAAAATTAATCCTCGTCGAGTCAGGTAATGGGGAAATTAATAATAAAATAAATGATAAAATTGCAACCTATCAAAAGGTATGCGGAACCTGTTTGTTCCAATCTTGTGCAAATCGTTGGTGAAGCTTCAATATCTTATATTCAAATAAAAATATTAACTTTGATGTATTAGCCTTTTGTTTAAGGAATTTAGAATTTGGAAAAGTTGTCTCAGATTGTGATTGTTGAGTAAAAGAATCAAATTTCATTATATTTCTTTTCCATGCTATATGAAAATTTATTTCTGTTCTCCATACTTTATGAAGTATTTTTTTGTTCATGAAATTAGAAAATTCTACTCTACTTTTTCCCTCCCCTTCAGGAAAACTACAGGTTCTTTGTAAGAACTCTTCATGACAATGTTTGTACCTTTTTCCTCCCATTATGTTTTGGTAGTTGGATTACTATCTTGAGTATAGTAATTGAAATATATGACATGGTACAAGGACAGAAAAAAGTAATGTATTGTCTGTGTACTATCAGTATAGCAGATTTTGAAGCATCTCAACATACCCCAAATCTTTCCATCTCCTCGTTCACTCTGTACTCTCTGTTCAATGCCTTGTTTATTAGTGTTTTTCTCTCTTTTTGCTGTCTATTGTCCCTTTTGGTTTTCTTTCTTTTCTTTTTGTACTTAGGCTTCGATTTTAAAAAAAGTTAGTATTAAAAGTAATGCAACATCATAGATTCAAAGACTATCTTATAGACATTTACATAAGTTTAATTTTTACCTTAAAACACAAATTAATTACACCTTTGTAACCTGCATATTCTTTTTTTCTTAGCAACGATAATATTTGTATAACTTAATCTATCCTATTTTACAGGAAGGGGAGCCTAAGAGATTGTAAAAGGGGTTAGCAGGTATATAGACCTGACTAGATTAAAAGGGTGATTTGGCATTTCTTTAAATTTTTTTACTACAGGTGAGATTCGAACCCCCGACATACAACCCAAAGAGGGACTTAGTCCCCATATATTGAGTTGTATAATTTTTTTCTTCGGTTGTGTAATAATTTGGGCTGATTGTGTGACTTGGGAATCGGGTGTAATTATATAGCTGTCTTATATAACTTTATTGCTTATTGGTATAACATATTAGCCATATTAATATGTCTTAGGTTATATATAATTCTTTTTCAATTTTTTGTCCTTCAGTACCTTGAGACTACAGTAATTAAGTTATAGAACTCTTCTTGAGAGAGGGTGGGCCTGTTTGAGAGAGGGTGATGGGATTTCATGAAAGACTTTCCCTATCCCAACCTCAATTACTCCTGCCCTAATTGATCATCCACCATTAGATTACCCCCCTGAGAGCTACAAGTGTATCCTAACCAACTACTTTAGGCTACTAGGGAGAGTTTTACTCTTTGAGTGTAGGTCAAGAGATCGAATCTCTTGGCATGCATTCTAATCCAGGATTTCCCGAAAATTTCACCAACATGTGCAAAAGCCACCCGTCTGATCTGGTGGCAGTTCAATCCCCCGAGTTTTCCATTGATCTTCTTGGGTCCACCCCTTCCTCTTAATGTAGAGTTAGAGTAGGTGTAGAATAGTATTTATCATGTTCGGAAAAAAAAAAAGAAAAAAAGAGAGAGCTACAAGTGTATATGGGATTTAGCCGAATATGAGTCTCGGATTGCCAATGTGCCGCATTAGTTCACAGAAAATAGGTACTAGTGTTAAGATTCCAGTCTTTAAGTTTATCTTCTCAAACAAGTACATTGATTTTTTTTTTTGGTCCTATCCTTCTTGATATTTTTTGGCAACCTCGACAGTGATGTTCTTGTTACAAAGTTTATGAGGCATTGGGGTGGTCGTCCTAATATTACAACAATTTTTGCGATTATCTAATCTCTCCCTATCTTTTGTCTAAAGCTTTGTCCAAAAGCATATACCATAAATAAACTTTTAAAATTTCCCAGCGATTTTTTAGGAACATGTTTGGCACTATCATGTGGAGCTAGCATCTGAAATCGTTTGCCACCCTCAAAACTCAGTCCACAACATGGTTCTTCAAGATGCCAGAATCCCAGTTTGTATGACTTAGGAAAATATTTCATGTTTGTATGACCTCTAAAAGTCCATTGTTTTGAAAATTGTTACAGCCACAGCCTTTTGGCTGTAAGCATAGGTGGAGACACTAAATCGTGTCCAGGATTATCAATGTTTAGGGTTAGGGATGTACAGTGAATGATGCGTGTGCTGACAGGAAATATTAGCTCTGATTATTTGGATTTGGCCCTTACCAAACTACTAATGGTTTTGAACATTGTCAAGGAACTCGATAGTTTGTCATGGGTGTGATTGTGTTATGAATTTGAATGGATTGGAAATGTGTGGACGTGCTGTTATATGCTATGAATTCTTGAAATTGAGGGCTGTTGGCAAGCTAGCAAAATTTTCCAAACTTGTCCAAAATTTTCAATCGCATGTAGCTGAACCAAAACCAACCCTTAGTGTTGTTAACTGGACGATACTTATCATAGTATGCTCGCGAATTTCATCATGTCAATCACTATCTATCTTTTCACTTATACTAGTCAACTTACAATGTTGCAGTGTAACTTCACAGTACTTAACTGTCCAGCCCAGCTATGTAACTTTAGAAAAGGGATAATTGCATAAATCTCCTCTGGGGTTTCTGACACTAGCACTCACCTCTCCTATGATTTAAGAAATAGCACTGATCTTCCCTAGGAGGAAACTGGGGCGAACCTATTGCTGACAAAAGATTGTGGAAATTTACCTTTATACTCAAATTATTGGAGAAATCTAATGAACGAATTTTGCAAAAGAAACCTTGTTTCTTGTCAACAAATTAATGACTTGGTAAAGATATTAAACATGCAGCAAAGCCTTTAGGCAGAGCACTGAAATCAATGACTTGGTAAAGATATAGTCTATGGAAGTATGGTGCTGCAATCTCTGAGCTCAATAGCCTGTTATCTATATATAACAAAGAATTTGCACCACCAAAAATTAGCCGCATAAGGAGGACTTATTTGTAGTATGTACTATGAATTACTACAATCATAAAACTTGCCATACATCTATTTCTTGTTAAAAAAAAATAGCTATTTGATTTTCCATATAGTTGTGAATTAGAGGTGCAATTAGCTATTTGATTTTCCCTATACGGATTGTTGTTTTATTAGGATGGCAGCCCTTTCCTTAGGGATTGCCTTGACATCATCTATCTTCAATAAATAGTTCATCACATTTAGTCAAGAGGGTAATATAGCTATAAGTTCTTTTATCAATGCACCTCCTTTCTTTATTTATTCTTTCCCCTTTTTAGCACAATCCACATTTCTGAAGGCATATAGCATCTAAACTGATTAAGAACAGTCATATAGCAGCCACTAGGTGTGTAAAATTCTGTTGGAAATTGCACTTTTCTCTTTAGAACATATTTAAGCAACTAAAAGTTGCATTTGTTGATGCTCGAATTGCCAAAAGGAGAGAACAAGAAATTGAAACCCGTAATAAAGAACAAGAGAAAGAAGCTTTTGTGGCTATGCTTATGTACGAAAATTCCCTTTCAAGGATGATAGACTGGGAATAAATCCCCACTAAACAGAGGGTTCTGAGGCAAAAGATTATTGACGAAGACCAATTTTTTAAGCAGTAGAACACAAAATTGTTATAGACATATCCTACTCTAAATCAGGCATCTGCAACAATGGATACGTATTTTTTTAGCTGTAATTCAGTTTTTTTATTCTTTTCCACGAGTACGACTTTTCAACGAGTTGGAATCTGTTCTTAACTTTTGCCAAAGTTTGAGAAGTTGTGAAGGTCACGTAAGATCTTTTAACTTACATGTTGAAGCTATTTTCTTAATTTGTATGTAGCTTCTTTAAAGTACAAAGTCATTATAACACCTAAAAGTTTAGGGTAAATTACATATAACCCTCTTGTGATTTCATCTATTATCACATGATCCCCTAACATTTCAAAATATCCATTTCATTCGCCTATGATTTTATATAAAGTAGAAATCTGACAAAAAATAACTTATATAAAGTCGTTAATTGAAATATCAATAGTGCCTTACTTAACTGTTAAATCAATCGACGACTTAATTACCTTGTATAAAAGTATAAGGGGATTATATGAATAAATGCAAAAATCACAGAGGGTAAAGTGGATATTTATACAAACTACAAGGGGTTAAATGGAGATTGAGATTTTATCACACATGGTTTTAGAGTGCGTTTGATATAAACACCGTAATTAATTGTATATTCTGTCCATTTGTCACTTTATACAAAATCATAGAAGGGTTATGTGACTATTTTAAAACTTTATGGTGGTCATCTGACATTAAATTATAGGGGGTTATAAGTAATTTACCCAAAAGATTATTGATCTTTACTTGGATTGGATTAATCCTCTTTGTATATTGGATTTGGGGAATGAATAAAACAAAGTGGGATTTCTCTCAAACTTTTAATCACTCCAGAACTATGGATTAATACTCAAAAATGTTCAACATGTAGACAATTAAAATGGTTCTCACTTCCAGAAAATTAATTATCTATCCATTTATTGTGGTAATTTAGGATATAAGACTATACTACTAACTACGCCCGACTAGGAAATGGTTAAGATTGATTGTAGAATGGAAACCATATTCCCAATAATTGGTAAGGATCCTCACCTAGATTTTAATGGTTAAGAATGATTGTAGAATGCAAACCATAATCCATCTCCACGTACATTCTTCAATGTACAAACCTATACAAATACGTTTTACATCTGTTGAATAAACATGTACATCAATGAGGGTGTTCCTTGTGTTACAGTACATCTGCATGTTTGAATCACCATTCCACCCATGATGCATCCTACCTTCATTCCAAACCTAAACAATCAACATTGTCAATTGTCCAAAACAATAAAAAAGGGAAGGTGACACAAGTAAAAAATAAAAATAATCATTTGAGCTGAAGTCTTCCAGTGATTAACTGATTTTGGCCATGCAGCAAATTGCATGTTCTTCAATCTTACAAGTTATAACTCTTAACACCATAAACCACTTGCTCTGGAATTTCTGAAAGTTTTTCGAGGCTTTGGAATTTACCAGCTTGGTAAAGCAGTCCAAAGCAGGTATTGAGATGGTTTGCTTTTCAAATCATTTGTTCAATCTCTATCATTAACATCTTTGATCCTTAACCTGATTTACAGATTTCAAATATAGCTCTCCAATCTGCACAATCTCTGTTATCACTAGTAAGCTTTACATAAAATTTTGAAGCTCCATTCTAATCCAGATTAAAAGCTACCAGAACTACATGGCTTTAGATTAGTATACATATAGGTTGTGCATAATTTGCAACTTCAGGTTACATCAATCCAAAATTTGTGTGTTATTGCTTCCTGCAACTATTACTTCATCGCTACCACAATAAGGTTTTTAATATTATCCTTGGTACCCTCTAAATATATATATATATATATATATATATATATAAGGTCTGCACTGGTACAAGCAACACAGAATATTCATAACTCTTGGGCATGAATAAGCCGCTTCAGTTATCTTTAGCTTCCGTTGGAGCTCTTCGAATAGCTGGTATTTGACCATACAGACAGATTCGCAGATCACCTTCAAGTAGTCGTTGATGAATGTAGCTCTTGTACAGGTCCCAGAACTCTTCTCTGTCAAATGATATTTGCCATGCAGGTACAAAATTAACCATCTTTCGTGTGAAAAGAAAATGTGCACAAATTACGCAATCCAGGAAAAAGGGATGAAAATTTTGAGTTGCATGAATAGCAGTATGACACAAATTTTCCCATTTGACCCTGTCTGACTGCAAAATAGGTCGTGTGTGCAATGCTTGGACAATATTCAAAGTAAAGGGTGAAGCCATGGAAATGGAAATCAAAGAAAGAGAGAGACAACTATGAGGACAACCATGGTATTCCAGATATTGTAATTCTGCAAACCCTAAATCAATATCACATGGTTCACTAGCGTAATCATAATGGGAATATCAGCTAAACGGATCAAACCTGACTTGAGGAAGTGTGAATAAGGAATAGCCCTTGACATCTGTGTGCATGTCAAGAACAATAACTGCCAATCTTGACAAGCCCAATGCTTCCATGTCAATCAACTTCTTTATCCTACAACAAATACAAAATGGTTAGCAAATCAAGATATACAACCGGTGAACTAAAGAGTAAGGGTAGAAAAATGACATTTCCTTAGACAGTTCTCTCTCTTCTCTCCCTCTCTCTCTAACTACAATAAACCCTTCCAGTAAATGGATAACTCATCTAACTATAAGATTTCTGACTCCTGGAAGACTCATCAGACAGAGGAGACAATAAATTGGCAACCCAAATTAAGTCAACAAAAGCATTATCTAGTTCCAAAACCATATGCCAACTACAAACAACCAATAAGCAGCAGGAGAAAGACCCACATGCAACTTATGCAAGAAAGAAGCTTCACCTACCTATTGGGTGTTCCACAAGCAACATTGACGCGATTCTTTAGAAAAGAAACCTGTCACCACACATGTAAAGAAAATATGTCAAACATAAGACCAAAAGAAAGGAGAAGACTTGGCCACATACACCAGAAACATTACATATGCTGCAGACAGACAATATTGTTTTGTAACTACAGGAATTCCTTAACTCTGTGAGATTTTTCATAAAACCTAAGAGAGGATTAAAGTCAACACCGTAAGGAAGAAAAGAGAATGACTTCAAAAGGATAATATACTTTACACTCTTTCATGTCATACAAAAGAAAAATGCAGAACAAGTTTCTCACACTGTAATCTTATACTTTCACTTGTTTACTTTCCTATGGTTTTTTACCAACAGATGAATTTCTTGACAGTTAATATCTAACCTACTAAAAATTGAAATAAGTACATGATTGGGCAAAAAAAAGACAGCCTTTTTTATCAGAAAAATTGATTTATGTTTGCAAAAAGAAAATTCCAAGTATGTTGTCTACATAGCACAGATATTTGTTGACACAAGTATACGCATGATTGGCAAAAAACAAAAAGAAAGGCTGGTTTTAGAAGAAAAGTTATTTATGAGTAGGAATAACATGCCAATTATTTTGTCTATAGAATAAACACATCCATTGACACACTGTAGTGATGTACAAACTAGCAGCCAGACCAAATGGCATAAGGAACACAATTCAGCAAAGCTGCATATTGCTTAGGAAATTTACTTCAGTTTCCAAAAGAAAAAATGAACAGATTGCCATTTGTTCTTGTCAAGTTCAACAGACAGGTGTAATTTTCAGTACTGCCTGCTTCGCCGGTTTGTTTGTCTCCATTTCTTAGTTACATAAATGAACTAATCATCTGGATTGCTATTAAAAAAAAATAAATAAAAAAAGCCCATGTAACCAAAGCAAGTAAAGTTTTATGAATCAGCCATTCAATGAATAAGAAGCTCATCATAGCTAAGCATTAGTTAGAAAACAAAAAACACTTGCATTTCAATTCCTCTCAAACTGCTAAAAGTTCACCAAAAGAGGCAAATCAACACAGCATTTAAATTTGGTTAAATGTGGGGGATGCCTGAAAGGCTTTTAGATAAGTTAGGTTCAAAGAGATAGGATGCCAAATGAGAACGTTTTGAAAAAACAGGATTAGTAAAAAAGCTTTGACTACCATGTAGTTACATCTCTCATTACTACAATGGATGTGAAACAAGATGCTCGCCGGGAGAAAGAGGAAAAAGAACAACCAAGTATATAAGTGGGTAATAAACCGTGCAAACAGGTAAAAAAGTTAATGATTAGTGACAGAGAGGAAAAAATAAAAAAGAAAAACAAAATGTTAATGCTCCTCTTGCAGAAGAACAGCTAATGATCAAGACCATACAAGGGATTGTCAGGCATATGGAGGACTATCTTCGTAAAGCCATGACAGAAAACCAAGACCTACTTAATTTGAGAAGAAGAATATCAATCTATGATTTCTATATCTTATGTTTGGAATTTGTTTTAAATTTGCTACTTGCTTTTTTTCTTCTCAGATGCTTCTTTCTATTACCAAAATAAAATGCATAGCTTTACCTAAGTTTAGCCTGATCCTCATCCTTAAGTGGTTGCATCGCCCAAAGTTAAAATGAGGACCAAGTTTTCCTTGTAATTTTTTAAGGTATTGTCAAAAACCTGGTTGAAGTTAAATTATGTGAACAGCCAAAATGCAGAAGTTAAAAAGTATTGGATTTTGAACAACTTATTCCTTTATGCTATTTCAAGTGATTTTTCAACTGATAATTCCAGGTTCATGCTAAGCAGAAAATTAGGCTTACTAGTTTGTCATTGAAGACCAATAAACTGTCAGACAAGGGAGTC
The DNA here is from genome assembly GCA_023065735.1 of Coffea humblotiana. Classification (NCBI taxonomy): domain Eukaryota; kingdom Viridiplantae; phylum Streptophyta; class Magnoliopsida; order Gentianales; family Rubiaceae; genus Coffea; species Coffea humblotiana. The sequence goes on along the minus strand of JACYVW010000074.1, from coordinate 37,491 downwards.
ACTTGTGGCCAGCAGCAGGCTCATAAATGTGCATGCTTTACTGATGCTGGTGAGGACTAAGCCTAGAATTGCATCTCAGATCTCATCTAAAGTCCTGAGCTATTATTTGAAACTTGAAAGGTTCTAATCTGTTGCAAGAGTCGACAGACAATAAAAGATGGCTCCAAACCTGAAACCAATTTGAACAGTAGATGTGAATAATTTTCTCCATCCCCTAATCTAGACATGTCTTTATCCGTCAATTATCTCTATCAACAGTAACTTTAATCTTTTTCAACTTATAATACTTAGAAGCCAAGCACACAGAAATCGAAGATGATAATCACAATCATAGTACCAATACAAGGGCATCACTCGATTTCTACTTATTCCTTAACTCTTGTACAGTTTCTAATGAAATCAAGGCCTAGTAAAACTGCTCTAAGAAAGGCAAACTAGTGTACCTGCTCCTCTATCTTCATATGCTTTGAGAACAACTTCACAGCATGGCATTCTTTAGTCAGAGGCCGCAATTCCCTGTGAAGTCAGGACAAAACCACATTATTCTGATAATTGCTAGGCCTTGCTTAGAAAAATGAAGCTACTGATTCTTTTATTACAGAATGTGGAATCTCAGAAATTCCACAGCAATATGTTTTTAGATTTCTAGGCATTAACCTGAGAAGTTCTAATGATCTTAGGGCTGATAAAGAAATTACAAGAAGTGCAGGATTTCCAGGATCAACATTCCCTTCTCCAAGCTGTTTCTCACAAAGAACTTCTTTGAATGAGGATCCAAATGCTGTTTTCATGTGTTCTCCCAAATTATTTTGTGCTGCATCCTGACTTAACTCAACCATGCATGTATCTGCTGCCAAAACAAACAACAGAACTACTGTGAGAATACATTCAATCAAGAGAAGAATCATAATAAAGATGCAAAACAAAAAATTTAAAAGAACAGTATCATAAGAGGAAAGAGTGAACCAAACAAAAACCCAAAAAAAAAAAGGGAGAGCAAACTAGGGAAAATGGTGCGTTTAGCTCGTGATGGTAAAATTTTATGCTAATGTCAAAGGCATTTGTACTGGCTTTTGTAGGATTGAGTTCTATAAAGTTGTCAGAGCTATTCCATGGTGCAGTTGATGGTCCAGATGTGTTCCCTTTAAATTCGAATGAATTGGATTGATTGTAGAACACAACCCATAATGAGTGACAAAATTTGTTGTGTTTTTAAGTGTTACTGTCTTAGTGTCTAAGTTTGTTATGTCAGTGTCAACATCTACTGTGCGTGTATGGTGCAATTGAAATTGACAATTGCAGAAGCAGCCCAGATTCATCTTTAAAGTAAAAACCGAACATGCATGCCACCACCTAAGGATTACAAAAACGAGTACAAATGCCTTTAATCTGAAATAGCATGTCTTGCATGCAACACGCGATGACTATTGTCGAAGACAACCGAGGCAAATATAGGACTGACCAAGACAGAGCACATTTGACATGAAAAAACACAAGGTTCGGAAATTTAATAATATTAATTACACCTCAACATTCCTATAGTAACAATCATTCCAACTTCCTCAAATCCAAGGTAAATTCAAACAAATAAAAAACAAAAAAAACAATTAAACTGAGAACAAATGCGACTTTCAACGAGTGATAAAATTTGTTGTGTTTTTGTCCGTTAATGTGTTAGTATCTACATCAGTTGTGTTTGTGCATACATTGCATACATTTCATGGTGCAATTAAAACTGACAATTGCAAAAGCCCTGGATCAGTTTTGTAATACAAGAATTGCCCCTTGGATGGTGTGCAAAAGATAACCATGTCAAATTATTATACTCACAAAACTGCCAAAAAATTGCAAATTTGACACAAGAAAAAAGAAATAATGAGAAAAGCAAAACTTTGAAATACACTTCACTGTTTCAATTACCATGTTCATGATTCCCTTGTAAATTCCAAAAAAATATTAAAAGATTAGATTAAAGAATTATATTAAATAAGCAAGACGGGGCCAGGCAAGACCTTTGAAAGATTCGAGTTCGAGAGTGGAAAGTTGAATCCCATTGGCTGATTGATATTGGTGGAGGAAATAACTCAGCTGCTGCGACGCCGTGGGGTGCTGGACTTGTACGGCGTCGTTTTCCCTTTTCACTCCTTTCTTCTCGTTCTTCTTCCTCTCCTCCTTATACTCCTTGCTCTGATTCTTCTTCTTCTTCTCGCCCTTCCTGATTGTCTTGAACTTGGTGCTTTTGCTATTGCTGTTACTATTACCAGTATCGGATTTCCTGGGCCCCAAAGGCTTTTGATTTTTATGCTTTTTGGTGGCTGTTTCTGAAAGCTGCTGCTTCTGATTTTTCTGCTTCCTACTCCCCATTTTGAAATTAGTCACCGTTGAATTTCTACTTCCGGCTGCTGCAGCGGCGGCGGCGGCGGCGGCGGCGGAGTCAGCGGCGGTAGTGCTGGTGGTGGTCGTTGTGAAAGCGAAATTTGGCTTAGGTTTATTTGCTCTGTTTAGTGGAGAGTAAAGGACTCTACCAGGTTCTAAATTAGGATTAATTGCATTAAACGCCCGTAGGATTTAGTATATTTCCTCGTCTAGTCCCTACAGTTGTTTTTGTGTTACAATTATGCCCTGCAAGTTGCAAGATTGCAATTTGTTGAGAGAAAGGCAAATATGTGAGGCTTACAGAAGAAGGTTTAATCTTCTTTTGAAATTCATTTTCTAAGCACTATAGTATATTTAGAGTTCTTATATTTATATCTATCATTACGTTTAGTCATATTTGCGTGTTTTTCAAATCGTTCTTTGTAAATGGACTCGTAAAAAAATATGTGACGTGTGATTGTTTCAATACAATTATTGTGCTTTTTTTTTTATATAAATTTGAATGAAAAAGAAATTCTAAATTGTATGGTTTCCTGAACAGTTATATGTTGTTTAAGGAATTTTTTTTGCTTTGATTATTATTTTTTAAAAAGGAAATTTTGTGCTTTTGCACAAAAGAAGGTGTGCACTGGAACAGTTGCCTCTCTTCAACTTGCATCCCAACTCCGGTGACACTTTTTGCTTGAAACTAACCTTGTTTGGAAGCTAAGTTTTTTGTCAAGTTTATCTGCTACAAGTTTTTTAAAACTTTAGTTACGGTAACTTCAAAAAAATTTTCAAAATTTTTAAACTCTATACTTCAAAATATTAAAAAAAACACACTTCAAAATTTTTTTTAAAAACTTTTACAATAAACTACAGTAAAGTTTTAAACAAACACCCAAAAAACTCACCTTTCAAACGGAGGCTTGTTCCCTTTTTGAAGTTGTGGCAAATTAGACAAGAAGAGAAGACATGATAAGAAATAAGAAAGAGGGCGACAAAAAAAAAAGGAAACAAATAAAAAAGAAAAAGAAAGGATGGGTTGATCAAAGCAATCTATTTCTCTCTCTCTTTTTTTTTTTTTGGTTGCTGTGATAGTGCAATTTGCTGGCACAAACAAAAAGTAAGAGACTATTTGAAATATTATTTTGTGATGTAATATGACGTGAGATAAAAAAGTTTTTGATAATTATAATTGTGACCCAAACAAAATTTTGATCCTACTGTTCTCACAATCAACTTTAATGAGCTACTAGCTAAAGTCAAATAGAAAGCTAAAATACAAGAAAAAAATGTAAATAAATAACAAATTGCAAAAACTAGATTTTCAAAAATTAGTTTTTCAAATCAAAAGGCTGTGATTTGGTCATCATTGAGGCTGAGGCTACAAATTAGGGATCCTAAATTCATATAAAAGTAATCTACTAAAATTAAAATCCAATAAAGACAATTAATTTTGTCATCTTCGGTAGGGTCATTGGTAATTAAAAGCAAGGGATGCGATTAAGCAACACAAACTCATCAGCCAAAAAGTTATTACCTTTACCCCTCTGTGCCCGCCCGTTCTCTTTTGGCTTTGTCTCTACTCTCAATTTTCTCGCCACCCTTATTCGTCCGTAGGAGGAGGGAAATCTTGTTCTCTTTCTCTTCCTATATTGTTTTTATTTTACATTTAATAAAGTCTCTTTTAGGGTATTTTAGTGAGAATTTTCTCTCCTAGTGTTTATTAATAAGAATTTTCTTCTATCCTAGGCTATTCTAGAGGGAGTTTTATTTAATTTTTTGTTATTTTTCTTAGATCTAAGAGTTTTTTCAGATTCATATGTTAGATTTGGAATTTCTTGGATTTTCTCGTAAGATCTTAACATCAGTTTTAAATTTGAACTAGTTGGATAATAGGCATGCACAGATATTTATGGTGCAGCTCGTGCAATTGATCAGATTTGATGGTTTGTGTTTCACAATATAATTATTTTTTAGATTAGATATATGCGTGACATGTGCGATGTATTCTCTATCATTGATGCAGTTATCTTTGTAAGTAAAACGTGCTAAACTATTTCCACCATTTTTATTAATAACATTGGCTTCTGTTTTATCAAAAAAAAAAAAATCATCAGGCAGGACATCAGTTCCATTTCCTTTTTCTTCATGATTAGTTTCAGGTTTTTAATAGTTTAAGCTCTCTGTTCAAGCTTAAATATTTTTAGTATAGGTTCAATTCCCGTTTTAATAGATAGTCAATTGAGGAGTGAAACAAAGATTTGTGGTTGATTCTTTTCAAGAATACAGCTAATCAATGATTTTTTTTCATCATTTCGTTGTCTTTAAATTTTAATTCTACCTTTAAGTATCTTAAATATTTGTTTTACGTTTCCTAAGTGTGATTGATCGTAAGGTGACTTAAGTCCTTTAAGTGTGATTGATTGCAAGGTGATTTGAGTCCTTTTAATTAAGGCATTGCACACCACAACCTTTTGATCAGTTAAAAGCATTTGTTGATTTATTTATTTTTTTGTTCTTCTTAATCGGCAACATCTACACTACTCTTTTTTCATCAATTAAAAGGTTTTGGTCCCCCCTTCTCAATCGACAACATCTACACTAAGGTGATTTAAGTCCTTTTAATTAAGGCATTGCACACCAAAACCTTTTGATCATTTAAAAGCTTTTGTTCTTTCTTTTCTTTTTTCTTAATAAGCAACATTTGCACTACTCTTTTTTATCATTTAAAAGGTTTTCTGCCCCCTCAATCGACAACGTCTACACTAGTTCTACTTGAATATATATTTAGGAAAAGATTTAACTAGACCAAGAGAAAACTAGTGAAAAAAGGAATCCATCTCTAGATTAAAGGAATGGCTATTATACGTCCTCTGAATTTTACTACAAGTGCCATTGCACACCTTTTGGTAAAACTCAAAAGGTGTTCAATAGTGCACTTCTTGAGATTAGAAATGGATTCCTTTCCCACTTGTTCCCCCCATAGTCAGTCCTGTATCTTGTATTTTGTCCAGTGACCAATACACCTAAGGCGAATTAGTTATTTTAATGTTCTTGTTTATTATATTAATTTTACATGAAGCAAAAGGACAAAAAACAAATATGATTTGGTGTCTTCATGTCATTTATTTTAGGGTAATGTTTTGGACTAATGCAAATTTCATTCTTTTTGAAAGTAATGGGATTGTGACATTTTTCACATGAAAATGCTGCTTAATAATTGAATAGCCAATCTCATACCTATACTGGCTAAATGCAGAACACTTTCACCATTTAAATTTGCATGTAAACTTCAATTGTCGCAGCAGAACCACTTTCCCTCTCCTCCGTACACCTCTAAGTCTAAAACCATAACAATGTCTGATCTATTAACACTATTCCAACCCCAGAAACGATTTAATTTTGGGTTAATTACAATTAATCCTCTTAAGTTATACCTCATTTTTTATTTTACCCCCTAACCTTTAATTTTGCTCACTTAACCCCCTGTAGGACAAAATTACCCTTCCATTATTTTTGACTTTTCATTTACCTTTTTTCCTCTCTTTTATTTCTTTTTCTCTTTCTTCTCTCTTTCATCCTTCCCGATAGAAAACTCCATCTCAACGGAAATTTTTATTTTAAGTTTGTAATTGCATTTCTGAGTGAAGGTTTAAAAGGCATCAAAAACTAATTTTGATTTTTTGTATGATGCCACGTGACACAAATTTCAATTGATGATTATTAATCAAGTCACAATTTCATCTTATGATATTTCTTGAAAATAAAATGAGAAACTAGGAAGGAAAGAGGAAAAACCAAAATTACAAGAATTAAAAAGCTAAAAAAATTGTATTTTAGGAAAGTGATTTGAATATTTTTTAATCATTTAAGGAGAAGATAGATCTCTACAATTCCTCTTTTTTAATTTCAATCATTAAGATGAAGATTTTTGTGAGAAAGAGAAATAATTAAAGAAAGAAGAAAGAGGCAAATAAAATAAAAGAGGACAAAAGGGGAAAGGAAAAAAAATAAAAGAGAAGAAAATAAGAGTTTAGAATAATAGAGGGATAATTTTGTCCAATGAGGGATAAAGTGAGACAAAAAAATGGTTAGGGGATAAAGTGATAAATGAGGTATACTTTAAGGGAATTAATTGTGATTAACCCTTTAATTTATGGGCTCATTTTATCAGTAGAGCATCATAAGGGTGTTTATCTTTTTCAAGACAACACAGTAGCATTCTTATACCTCCTCCATTTACCCTCATAAAAACACTTTTCTGCCAAAACTCATAAATTTCTTCTAGATACAGGCCCAATCTAAAATTAAACAATTTGCGGTACTTAAGCGCATTTTTCTATTGTTGCTATGATAGTTTCTAGTGTAACTGAAGTTAATTGGGTTCCAAGGAAATCGAATAAAATAGCTCATGAATTAGCATATTTGCTAAATCAGGAACTTTAATCGATTCTCTTTGGATTTCTCCTCTAGATTTTGTGAAGCAATTGATGCTAGACGATTTTCAGTAAGCTCAGTAATAATAGTTCTACCCTTATTTATTAAAAAAAAATGAATTTCCTAATTTGTGTCCCTTTGCACAATCAAAACTCAATTAAAATCTCCTCCTCAGACGATTAAACAATAGAAATGTAACTTTTTTTTTAACTAATATTGATTTAGAGCTTATCTTGTGCCATAAGGGAATTGAATGGACGGATTCATTAGTTTTTGATCTGGAGATTAGTTTCTTCATGTCGTATAGTATTTTCTTCTCTTTTTTTTTTTTTGTCTTTTTGACAAAACAGTAGCAGCCCCTATCTATGAAACCCATCATCCAAATTTGTGCCCATGATGGTGTAAAAAATTCTCTCAAGCACTACTTATCCAAGGTCAACTCAACTTTGACATTCTAAGCCTCAACACTAAGCTTCTAGAAGTTGACTCACTAAAATCTTGAAACTCACTTTTTAGAATCATCACCTCTTTCTGCATATTGGAGAATATCAAGATACATGATCTTGAGCCGACCTATCACTTATCTGCTTTCAGTTCGTTTTTGTTTTGTCATTTGTGATGAGTGTGCAAAAAAGTTATGTATTGACTTTTGCTGAAATATTAAGTGGAGGGGATATAAAAGCCATTGGGTGGATATATAATGCATTGAGTCATGGACTCCACTTGAACTTTTAAACCTTGCAAAGGTGCACTTTAGGGAGTCTAAATTCAAAGGCATGCTTAGTATTCTACTCCCTTTTTTTTTTTTGAAGGGGAGACTTGAAGCATTATAAGGAGGAAGGGAGGGTCCAACTAAGAATCTCATAAACACCGATTAGTGTTCCACTAATTAAGTTTACAAATGCGATTTCTCCCATTTTATGTGTCTAAATTAAAAGTTATTGACATCAGTGGTTAACTTAAGTAACAACACTAATCTATTCTTGTCCCTTGAGTTGGTTAAGATGGTAGAGTTGGTGTCATGTATTTCTACTAACCCAAATTCGAACCTCTCTTGGAACATCTGCCGATCGTACATTGCTTTCCTAGTGCGTTTTATCCCTCCGTGTGGTTGGCAGATTATTGTACGAGGTGGGGTTTATTTAGTGCATACTCTCGAGTAGCGGTTGCGGTTCCCTTGTCCAAAAAAAAAAAAAGAAAACTAATCTATTCTTGGATAATAACATAGGTCAACTTTCCTATGAACAAATACGCTTCTGGTACGTTTGGAATGAAATTTATTTGGATAACTTTTTAAAAAAATAATGCTATATCAATTTTGTTTTTGTGATGTATTTTATGTGAGATTAAAATTGCTTCATATAATAAAGATGCGATTGAAAACATATTTGTTAAGTAATACAAAAAATTCCTTCTAACTTGGTGAATCCAAATGGACTTTGCCTAATTTCAAGTTTAGACTAGAATTTTAGTCATCATTCCTTTTAATGTGTTTAATATTTGCCTATGGTCCAGCCCAGAATCAAGCTGCCATTTAAAGGGCAATGAAACCATGGAAGAATCTATTTTACCAATACCCAGAACCAATCATGTAGCTAGGCCACTGAGATTTATCCTCAAAAATATTTATACAAATCTAAAGTGCTAGATCATTTCCAACTTCGTGAAAGATGGGAACATCATGACTTATTTGTTTTGTATTTCTCTTAGTTGTTAGTCCATTATTTTGGAACTTCTTAGGTGGAGACTCCTTACATAGAGATATTCTACTTTAATTTTTTTTTCTTCTCATGTTTTTTTTCCTGTCATGTTGTATCTAATATTGCTTGTATAACTATTACCTCTATCCTAATTATACTTTGAACACATACTTGTTTATATTGTAGCATTAATTGTCACATAGTAGCAAAATAATGTTCAATATCATTTATCAAAAAAATAATTTCAACACTTTAAAGAAGAATATTCTTACAAAACAAAAAAAAAAGGAAAGAAGGAAATTAACAATGAAACTTAAAATGAATGTATATTTGCATAATTTATTACTTAAGTAGAGAGAACTATGAACTATCACATTCTTTAAAATAATAAAATGATTAAATTTAATCTTTTATTTTTTAAAACACAAAAACTATTGTAAAAGTTCTAAATTTAAACATTTGTTCAAAGTACTTTTAATACCAAAAGTTCAACTTTTAATTTTATGGGATGGTGTTTCCTCAAAAGTACTTTTGGCACTAAAAATACTTCTTTTTTTTTTTATCAAAAGCACTACAATTCTAAATGGGGCCTAAGAAGGGTTTTAAAAGCTATTTTGGATTTTTTCAATTTTCTTAGGAAAAATCAAGTTCCTTTCCAACAACTTCGTGGTTCGATTGGGCATGTTTATTGGGACACAAATTCAGCTACCAATTCTTTAGCTACTTTACCTCCACAAGGATGGCATATTTTTACTTCTATTTCTGAGTTTCTAGATCAGACAAGAGCTCTTCTTTCTCTAGATAGTATTAGCTTACCTTTTGTCAGAGAAATCACTGTAAAGGAGTAGTTCTTCCTTTTTTAAAGTTTTTGGTTTTGTATTGGAGGTCAAGTTTATTCCCTCTACTTGAATTTATTTTTTGATAATTAATAAAATTTCATGGTTTGTATCCCTCTCGTGTGTGGGGGTTTGCTACAAAAGAAAAAAAAAGATAAGATTATTCAAGAAGAGGATAAGAAGAAAGAAACCAGGAGAAGAGGGCTAGATGAGATAAATCAGAGAGAGAAATTGGATTGTCATTGGAGGGTGAAAGCAAGAAGAGTGAAAAAAAAAAAAAGAACTCTTTGAGGGAAATATGGGGAATGGAAAACATAGGTACTTTGAGGAGTTCTCTATGAGGGTTAAAACTTTTATTACATCTATTCTTGCTTGACATTAGCTTAACTTGTGCAGTGCACTTGAAATTAATAGTTTGAGGTGGTAAAGTAAAAATATTATTGATAGGGGGAATCGTAATATTATTTTCTACATGAAAAATATCATATGCTATTTACCAAGTTCATCTTCTACAAAGATCTTTCTCACAAGTCTATGAAACATGTAGACAAAAATAATGTTTTACTTCTTCTCACAAGTTATTTAACAAAGAATAAATGTCTAATACCTTAAACATTTATTAAAGTTTCAAAATCATTTGCCTAATGCCGTACCTTTACATGAAAAAGATGTTTCATAATCTTTTTATATTAAAGTCATTAGATTTATTACCACAATATCAACATTCATTACTATAATTGGCTCAAATTTTACTTTTGGTTGTTTTAACAGAACAAATAAACTAGTTTTATTACCGAAATGTCTTGCTAGCATTTGAAACCCTTTCCTATGTCCCTTTTATAAGACTTGAAATCCCTCTTTGGACCATATAAATATATACATAATATACTAATAATTTTCGCACATGAATATTAACAATTATCACTCTTCTTTTGGTTTTGTTATGCTAATCAAACTTAAGATACAAAGAATTTGTAGTCTAGTGCAATTAATTTGACATCAAAGGGAAAATCACTTATTTCATATACTTATAGCTAATACAAAGTAAATCAAAATGTTAATTAAATCATTACTTTATTATCCATTTCTTTAATCAACTAAGTAAGACGATAAACTAAATAAGATTATAAAAAACCAAACAAAACGCATGGTTCATGACAACAAAGTTGACTATTTATTTCTTAAAGGGGTAAATCTATTTCATGACATATTTCCAACGTATAGCACACCTCAAATTTTAAGAATAACCCAAACAAAGATGAGAGGCTAATGATTCAGACTTAGTAACATAAGCATTTGAAGCTAAACGAATGAGGTATAAACACCCAAGAACTTAAAGAGCAGAACATCTGTACTAATTGAATTTTATACGCATAATTTTATTTTAAAATAATATGATGGCTATTGACTGCAGAATTTTTATTTTCCCTTTTTTTGACCAAAGAAAACATTAATCAACTCTAGAACTGAAAATCTATTCTAATTGAATACGTAAAATCTATATTGTTATTTGAAAATATGACAGCTATTGAAAGCAGACATAGATGAACCAATAATAAAGGCAGATATAGAGGTTGACCAACAATACAGGCTGTGATACGACCAATTAAGATAGCAATTCAATTGCAACTATCCCATCAGTATGATGGCGACAATGAGCTCACAAGAAGGGATTTGTCTAACTAGAGATTTAAATATATTTTAATTAAAAAGAAGGACTTCAACTAGATAGGCTGACAGGCATTCCAAGTTTATTAAAAATGCCACAATAGTTTGGTGAAATAGCAACATAAATATTATTAAAATAAATGATCCTTATTATTTACCAAAAAAATAATGCCAAATTAAAAAATCGCTACTCGAAACGAGTAAATCACTGAAATTTAACTTTCACAAGAACTTTCGTATTAATCTATCGTTGGTTTGGTTTACTATGATAGCATTGCATTTTTCTAGGTAGAATTTAATGATCTCAAGATAATATATTTTCATATGACTTTCTTTCAGCTCAAATAGAATTTTTTTTAAAAAAAAAATTTAAATTTTTTTTTGGTATTCAGTGCCTGCATTTTTTCTTTTTTATATTCTGATCTGTATGTAAAATGGAAGTTTTCAAAGGAGATCACTGAAAAAATGTAAAAGTTTGCTCCAAAAATTGGATTGTCCAACTATAATAAGTTAAATTGGCAATTTCTCTAAGATGGAGTTAAATCTGTATATAGTTTGTGATTACTAGACTGGTATAAAAGGACATAAATTATACTAGTATTTGTAAAAGACTGGACCCAAACATATAATCCTCTTTTAGATATGTTTGAAAGATGGATCTAATTAAATACATATATATATATATATATATATATATAATACTCTATTTAGATATAGCTGAAAAGAGGAAAAAATATGGCTGAAAAGGGAAGATGAGTGGAAAAAACGTAAAAGTTGCATGAGATGCATGCACGAATCATGCAAATTCACTTCCTTTAGAAATTTCCAATGTCGTCTGCCGGCTTTCATTTCATTGTCGGTCCAATTTGGCAAACGCAATGCCTAGGTATGATTCATAACGCAATGCTTAGGTATGATTTATGTCATTTCAAAAGTTGATTTGTCTTTCATTGTGGAATCTAAATGAGAATCAAAATGAGATTTTTTTTGGATAAAAAGTTAATTTCATTAACAAAATTACTACAAATCGTCCAATACGGTTTTTTTAATTTATATTATAAAAATCTGTACTAATTGTAGGATAAACATACACTAAAAATAATATATCTGTAATTTAATAGATAGAAGAATAATTATAAATCCCTCTATGAGTAAGAGTTTATGTTATTCCTTCATATAGGGTTATTTTGGAAAAGGAGTAAATTTCATTATATTTGCTAAATCAAAAGTAGAGAATCATCATGTGGAGTAAGTTTTGATATTTTCATTCTGGTAAGATAATTATCATATTGGTGGACCTAACATGTGTAAACAACTTTGGTGTCGTCTATTCGTAACCCTCGTGCCCATAAATCAAACACGGGATTAAGTTATTACGGGAATTGGAAAGGAATCCAATCAAACTCCTTTTGTTTTTTAAGGGAAAAATGCAGTTTTGATCTCCAAAATTTGACGTGGAAGCGATTTTAGTCCCCAGAGTTTGGGTCAAAGCAAATTTGGCCCCTAATGTTTAAATTTGAAGCACATTTGGGACAAGTAAATTGATTTTTTTATACTCTTATCAATAGGGAGACACGTGACCCTTGTCTAAAATTAAATAAAATAAATCATGATAGCAAGAATTAATTACTCATATAATCACATGATCTATCGTGACTCCATTCCTATGAGAATTGAAAAAACCAGTCAACTATCCTAAATTTGCTTCAAACTAGAAACATTAGAGATTAGATTTATTTTGGCCCAAACTTTGAGAACTAGAATAGCTACTCTTCCAAAACTTTGGGAACTAAAATTGCATTTTTTTTTTTTTTTTGCCAAAAACAAGAGATTCCAAAGTTCTGATTTGATCTGTTTCTAATAAAAAAATGACCTATGCCTCCAAATTCTAACACACAACAACGACAACATGGTAGTTGGCATGACTCATTTTTCCATGTTGATACTTGGAAGGTGCGCGTGCATTTAATTTCTGCAGGAGAAAGACAAGCCGGATATATACAAGCACAGTTAAATAAAATAAGGATAAACAGGTGACGATTCCACTTTGCAAATTAACACGAATAAATAGTGGATTGGTGATTTGTACTCTGGAGGATTTGTGACAGCTACTCAAAAAGTATGAATATATTTTTTTTTTACCTTTCTATGCCACAATAATACATTGTGGACATTAACCCTAGAATTTCCAAATGCAAGGCTATTATGTATTTTCTTCTTGTAGCAAAAAAAAAAAAAAACAGTTTAAGCGCACAATTTCAGTCGAAAATTAGTCTGTAGCAGTAGCTTAAGACTACTAATTATTCAGTTATTAAGCAAAATTTTAACGTGAAAATTGATTTCAAAAGGAATAAAACCCTGTTAATCCAAAACATTACCATAAATGAGATAATGACACTAAACTAATCTGCACCTTTTTTTCCTTTCGATCCTTATCTTATACCAAGAAAACTTTTCTGTTTTCAAGTGGAAACTGTATTCCTGAGGACCCATTTTGCAAGCTGGAAAGTATGACAAAATTTTGCTGAAATTCTTTACGTGATTCTTATACAATTGACTTCGTTTACAATAATCAGATTAGTTGATTCACAATTGGAAAAACAGCACAAATAAGGCACAGAGGAAGAACAGCCATTGACGTTATAGGGACATAAACCTTACATCAGAACCCATACGGGTGTTCTATTGTTTTGTGTGGATATGTATAAGTAGCATATTCCAAAGTGTGAAAATGATGGTATTGATGATTGTTGGATGACGTATATGATATCATATAGGCCATTTATTAGAGATTAACCAGAATGAAGGTTGAGGATTGGTCAAAAGATGTTCCAGAATCAAAAGTCTGAAAGACAATATTATGCATTCTCAGTGTAAAGATTATTTTTTTTTTTTGCCTTTTCACCCGAAGGATTTAGATTTTTGCAGTATATGTATTTATAATTTTCATGTATAAGAGATAATTACGATTATATATTTAGACATAAAAAGTGTTTCATGGGTTGTATATAGATTTTTTTTAACACAAACAAATTTAGGGTTTACAACGCATCATTTTTAGTCATATATTTTAAAAATTGCCTATGCCATAAGCATTTAGATGCAATTAAAAGATTGACATTGGTAGTATATAAAAGATTTATATATGCGTAATAGTAATCAATTCATATCATACATATTTAAGATGATTTTAATTTATAGGTGTCCAATGGATAATCGGTAATTTATAATATATACCTACATAATTTACTATCTAAACAAAAACACTCATGTGTTTCTCTCGCTTCTTTGAATCTTTATCGATTTAACCTTATGTTTCTAAAATGCCAAAAAAAAAAAACACTTGTTACGTTGTAAATATGTGACATTGACCACATGTTGGATAAATAGGGCAAATTTGTGATATTTGTTATTCAAATCATATTCAATCTTCATAATTCTACCTGATATGTGCTGCTACCAAAAAGAAAGAATACTAACAGAGTCCTTCAATTCCAAAGATTCGAGGCATGCATGATTCAATTCCGAACTTTTTCAATACAGGTCCACTACATTAGCGTAATTTGAATAAATCACCATATTTCCTCGATTTTTATCACAATTACAAAATTTTTCTTATTCTCTTTACAATCACACTTCTTTTTCCCTTATCAATTTTAACATGGACTAGCTTTCACTACCATATGTAGCATATTATCTTCACCAACATTTTGTCCTCTCTTCTTTAAAGTCTACATAATAGTCATTTTGACACTTCAAAAAACAGATGTGAAAAGAAGAAATAATTTAGTAAGTCAACAAAACTTTCAAATTCAGCATTATTTTCCCATATTGTCCAACATTCCTATGACAAATTAACCATGAAATAATGGGTGTGTTAAGAGAGTAATTTGACACAACATATTTGTTGTTCAAAAATCTAATATACCTCCTTTAATAAAGGGGCATTTATTTGATATCAATACTGTAATTGATTTTTATGGGTGCTAGTTTTTTCCTGGCTCTCCTCTTCTTGTAACTTCTTCTACTTCATTTTAATAAATTGGGATTAATGCTTAACCATTCACAATTTTACCCTCAAGATCTCATGAGATTTTCTTAAATAAATTAATTTAAAAAATTTTGTAGGTTCAAAAATTTTTTTAGAAACTCAATTTTGACTCATTCTTCTCTTCCAACCTTTTCCCACCCCCTTCTTTTCTCCAAGTCTTAACAGATTCTTGTCAATTACGTCTAAACATGGACAGCACACAGGAAGACCAGATCTTTTCTTCGGGACTTGTTAGTTGGCAAAATCAAGATAAAAAAACAAACACAAAAAGACAAATAGTGGTATAACTCTTATTTTACACTCAAGCCAAGTAATTGCAATGAATAAAAATTTGGACGGTCAATATATTCGGATTAAACAAGCATTAACATTTATTTAAGAATTTATATGAGTTCTTAAATTAGTAGTTGTATTTGTTTAGAAAGGGTATTTGTTCTAAAACATCATTGTACATGTCAATAGCTAATTACTAGTAAGCATGAAAATGGGCAGTGTGTCACCAAACGCAACTCAGATCTATTGTGTTTTTCTTGAATTTGGATCCAACTTTTCAACCTAAACTCTATCTAGATCCAGATCCTTTACCAAAATCATGGGTTTGGATAGAATCCAATTTTGCGTGATTCATGTCGTCATATAGATCTGAACTTAAACCCTACCTAGAGGCTAGACTCATGTAAGTTCTCATTTCAATTAATCATTTTCTCTTTCCCAAGTGCTGTGCTTAATCGAAGAGAATTATGGGTTAATGAATACTTAAATTTTATCCATTTTTGCGTCTAAATCTCCTCTCCTCTAATCAATTTTACTTATAATTTCTCGCCATTCTAACAACATGTAGCTCATTTAATCAATTTGAATTTTTACTTTTTATCCATATATGGTAACTTTTCTTAGTGTAAATTAATTGTTACATTGTTAAATTTATTAACATTGGGTACAAAATAAATAAATCATTCATATAAAATAGATTGCCGCTTTCTTTTGGTCTTGAATTGAAAATGATTATAAAAAGGTTTATAGTTATTTTCACGAGAAAATTTAATTACTATCTCAAAGAATATGTATTGCTTTTTTATGTATTATAGTATTTAATGAATATTATCACATTCTAATAAATTTATGTATAAAAGTTTGTAAAGGCTAATATGGTAGTTATGTTTGAAATACAATAATTTTCTAATACAAACGTGAATAATATGTATAAACGTTGTTGATGAATTATTTATGTTTTGCATCGATTCATAACTAATTATAATTTTTTAAAAAAAATCAGTTCTAATGCATGGGCTAAATATTAGTTATCCACTTGTAGCTAATTTCAACCTTCCCTTTCATACCTGTACGTTGAACTTTAAAGCAAATGAAGAGCACAATTGATTTCACACCATTCCACTTCTCACTTTGGCTTTTAGTTCATCATCTTTCTTTTTTCATTCCCCCCCCCCCCCCCAAAAAGTCAAACACTTTATTAAATTCACCTCAAAATTTTTTTGGCTGATTGCCAAAGTTTATTATTTTTTTTCTTTCGTTAATTTTTCAATGAATTCTTGCCATGCTGTCACGTAAAATACCCCAAAATTTTAAATTAATCCACTTCCCCATTTACAGAAGCATACTTTACCTTTACCCCCCCCCCAAAAAAAGATTTTTACATCTTCACCCCCAAAAAGTAAATGTTATTCAATCAGTTAATATATCATTTAGTTAAAAAAAATTTTGCCCAAAAGGAAAAACTTTTAGAATAGATTCAAATCCTAATAAAGCTTCCTTCTGGGGTCAGAAATAGACCCATATTTTCATATTTTAAATTATGTTTTTACTTTGAGTAAATCTCCCTTTTTTTTTTTGGGCCAACGGCTCAGGCTATTAGTCCACCATCATGGTGACATGAGTATGATGTCATCAAATCATTGGTCCAAAGAGGAAAAAGTGGACCCCATTTCCAATTTTCCCCACGCCCCCTTTAGATTCCCAACCAACCCCAGCCTTCCTGGCTTCCCGCATCCCCAAAGTCGTTATAAAATACACACACTCACACACTAAAATTATACGGGAACACCACGGCCATCTTTTCTTGTTCGGCGTGTCCATATATATATATATAGACAAGAAGAGCAAGAGTTGGAAAATCAAGCACAAGCAAATATTACATGAGAGCTTTGTCTAGACAATTTCTAGTGAATTTGCATCCAACAAGAATTGCAAATACAAGAAACAACAAAGGAGTTTATAGTTTTATCAGAGGAATAATCATGTCTACGTCGTCAGATCAAAGTTCTGGTTTTGATAGTCCAAGACTTGTTGTCAAGAAAGTCTTGGCTAAGCCACAGAGTGAAGGGGATGGTGCTGTTGTTAGAAGGAGCATTGGCAGGTAATTTCTTCTTTTTTTGGTGGGTTTTTTTTGGTTTGTTTAATGAAATTATGTTGTAGTAATACGTAGGCATTGCATCTGGGAACGTGGTTTAGTAAATTCTTGCATTCTTGTTTTGTGAAATTCATCTGATTTTGAGCATTTTTGGAACATTTGGTGACATGGGTTCTGATTATCTCTGAATTTTGTTTGGTTGAATGGATGGACAGGTCTGAACTGAAGTATATTGATCCTTTCCTCATGTTGGATGAATTTGCAGGTACAATTAACTAAAATCCTAGTGTTCTTGATTATGGTGTTTCTGAAATAAAACTCTGCATATGGTTTTCTTCATGATTCTTTGGAAAGAACTTTTACAGAATTCTTGAATTTGTGCTGAATTTGGTAACGCATTCTATATTTTTGATGTATGATGCGTTTCACACTGTTTTATCTGTTCCAGTGCTGTTTAATTTTGCCCGAAAGCAAAATGTTGCTTAATTTTGTCTTTGATTGTTGATTCATTGTGTTCTTGCAGTTTCACCCCCTGCTGGATTCCCGGATCACCCGCACAGAGGTTCATGACACATACATTCAACTCTGTTTCAATCAAATTACCTGATTCTGTTTTCCATACGTTGGATTTGATCAGTTATCTTACTTTCTGCTCCCTGATATTGTGCAGGTTTTGAGACTGTTACATACATGTTGCAGGTAAAGAGACCGACTTTTTGTACCTGAAAATTCTGTCCTAGATTGCCAGAATTTATGTATGACCGGAAATTTGGCCTTGTTTTCTTTAGGGAGCTTTTACACACCAAGATTTTGCTGGTCACAAGGGCACAATCCGCACCGGTGATGTGCAGGTAAATTTTCATACCTTTCTTACAACTTTTTCACTGAATTATTGTACTGCTAATTAAAGAACTAATGAAAAAATTCAGTAGTAAGCAATTCCTATGTGGGGTTTTGTGCAGTGGATGACTGCAGGAAGAGGCATAATTCATTCGGAAATGCCTGCAGCAGGAGGTACACAGACAGGCCTGCAGCTTTGGATCAATCTTGCTTCCAAGGACAAAATGTAAGTTACCAGGCATGTCCATTTTCTAGTCCATTTTGACCTGATTCCAGACACATGTACTGCACAGAATATATGTAGATTACCTTTCTGATTAAGACATCGAATTTTAGCATTTAGCAGGCTATATTTGTGGATTGTGACATTACTCCATTAATTTTAGAAAGTCATGTTTATACACGGTGTTCTAGAAGGCTACTTTCTGCGAATTGGTGTTGATCAATAAGCCCTTCTATTTGATCCACTAAGGTTCAGATAAGTGCCTAATGATTTCAGAATCTTTTTTAGTAAGGATGGTACTGGTGCCTAATGCACTGTCAACAGTAGTACATCATTAGTCCGTAAATATTGACTTATTGCTACTTTCCTCTAATAAAATCGCCCTCCGTACTCATTGCAGGATTGAGCCAAGGTATCAAGAATTGCTGGATGAGGACATTCCAAGGGCAGAGGAAGATGGAGTTGAAGTTAAAGTACTAGCAGGAGAATCAATGGGAGTCCATTCTCCGGTTTATACGCGAACCCCAACAATGTACTTGGATTTCACTCTGAAACCAAGAGCTCAATATCATCAAAGCATCCCAGAATCCTGGAATGCTTTTGTGTACACAATTGATGGAGAAGGGGTGTTTGGAATACCGAATTCGTCACCTGTTGCTGCTCACCATGCTTTGCTTTTGGGTCCCGGAGAAGGCCTCAGTGTATGGAACAGGTCTTCCAGGCCACTGAGATTTGTTCTAATAGGAGGGCAGCCACTGAATGAACCAGTAGTTCAATATGGTCCCTTTGTCATGAATACGCAGGCTGAAATTGATCAAACTGTAGAGGATTATCATTATGCCAAGAATGGCTTTGAAATGGCAAGGCACTGGAGGTCAAAATAAGTGGGGCAAATCTTCAAATGCATCAGAAAGTATATTATAAACTATAACAAAAATTGAGAAGAAATAAAAGGTTACAGTCATTATCTGTCAATGTCTGTCTTTGTCTCCACCAGTACACAGCAATCATGGAAACTGAAAAGAAAGATATTTTTAGTCTTGTGAGGAAAAGGTTCTAGAAACCTTGAAATGAAGGTGTAGATAAAGCAGTAGCTTATGTAGGTGGATTTTTCATTTGGGCTTGTTTCCTATTTCAAAAGCAGCTCTTTTACTTGTAATAATAGGTCATGATTTAAAAAGTTTCCCATTGCCATCATTGTTATTAAAGAATTCTTCCTTTTACTTGAGATCAAGAATATGTTTTATGAATAACAGGATGTGACTTTTAATGAGACAAGTCCTCTTGCTATGTGCACAAGTTCAATTCAGTACCATAATGTTACTGGTTTGATTATCTCATGTTATATGGCTTCCAAATTTAAATGTTAAATCAATCCACAAAAGTCAATCATCTCATGTTTAAGCGTTAAATCAACTCAAAACTATAAAACTGTCCATAAAAAACAGACAAATCATCATATCATATGATCAATGAATTTCAGAAAAAAAGGACAAACATTTCAATTATGGTCCACAAGTTTAAGTATTGGTTCAACCCACAACTATGGAGTTGTTGGTTTAAAAACAAACAAGGCATTGTACAAGTCAATAATCTCATATCATATGATCCATGAATGTAATCGAAAGGACAAATAGGAGTTAACCATGTTTTTTTTTTTTTCCAATAAAAAGAAATTAGGAAAAAAACAAAGTGTTAATTAATTCACACTAATAACTTCTAGTAGGAGTCAATTTAGGTGGTGGATATGATGGTGGGGTTTGGTTTACTTGTGAGTTGATTTCTCCATCAAAAGCAGGTGACCCTCCACCTAGAATGCTATTGCCGGAACCACTTGGTGGCAGATATTGATTTGGCAATCAATGAGGATCTTTGGGTAATTGGATAATTGGCTACATGTTCCTTAACGTGGTCACTTATTCCATGATCTTTTGTTCACATCTATTTGGCTTTGTTTATACTATTGACCTTGTGGTCCTATATATAGGGCACTCTGCAAAATCACTATGTAAAATGTGGGATTTCATAAGATTCCTTGTGTAGATTACGAATAATTGGTTTATCACATGGTGTCCATGCATGAAATTTATGGTCCATCAAAAATTTTATGGGGGCATACTAATGGAATTTAATAATTCGAGGCTTAAGTGCATTTGTTTAGAATTTATAGGACCAAATTGTAAGAATGCAAGTACTTTAATTTATGAAAAAGAATTCAAAGAAATAGAATAATTGACAATTAGAAGAAAAGTCGAAATGTAGGATATCCTATTTGCCCGTAAAAGTGATCTCACTCCCACGGGAACATGTCCACGGTGCAATATGGTTACTAAGCGGTCACTTTCCAAGATAGAACAACGACTAGCATCGATCGCGTGTATTTACAAATCAAGGTTTTGACCTTGTAATGGATTACTCAGTACGAAAGTGTAAGACTAAAAGAATAAAAATACATGTAAGAAGGAAGAATAAAAATAGAATTTACTTATAAATTGAAAATCCAAATCCTTTATTTATAGGAACACAAGAATATAGATGCATGTACCATCATTATTACAAGTACATGAATTTAGAAGTTATATGAAAGAACTAGTAAATTCCAAGAGGTACATGAATCTAAGAATGAATCTAAAAGGGAATGAATCCAAGAGGTACATGAATCCAAGAATGAATCTAATAGGGAATGAATGTATTAATGAAGATTAGGAAAAATGCATGAAGAACAGTTAAATTTAAGGCAAAATTTCCAACACAAATATGTTATAAATCAATATGCTTGTTCACATTATACACTTCTATCTAATTTGAATGTCTAACTTCTCTTGCTATTTCTTCCATAAGAATATTAATTCTATTTAAACGAAGACTTTAAACTAGAAATATTCTTTTGTACATTTTATACCCCCAAAAATGATGGTCATATGTTGTAAAATCTTTTTTGAGTTCATGGGGCTAATGTAGCAAAGTAAGTTCCTCATTTTCTCTAAAAGCAAATATGTTTTTCAACTTTCTCTTAATATCTACATTCAAATATTTACAATTGAGTTAATTAAGGTACTTGATAATTACTAGTACGAAACAAAATGAAAGTTAAAGTTTTAATTTAATAAACGAGTTGAAATATATAAAAATCATGTATCAACCATCAAACTTTATTCTAAGGGCAAAGGGTAAAGAGCATATTGATGGATGAGTACAAGTAAAAATTGCAGTTTTTAGTCCCATGTATGCTTGGCTACTCTTACTATAGCCTAGTATGTTTCACTTTAGATAATATTTTCTTCCTTAAGAATTGCATACTTCTCATTTAGATCTTCAATTCTTAATTTTTCTTGACATATTTGATCCCTCTTATTTCTAACATTATACTCTTGAAAGGCATGTTGGATGCTGGAGGAGTGGACTTGAAGTGCAAATTTCATAAAGATAAGAGATCGAATTTAAAAATTTAAAAGGTAAAGGACTAAAGTTAAATTATTTATACCTTAAAGAATCATGTAAGGTAAAGATGCAATATGGGGAACTAATAATGAAATTATTTTGTCATACGAGGAACCAAGACTGGTTCTTCCTACATTTTCTTTAATTTGTACTTTGCCCCATATGTGGTAGACAAATCACATCATAGTTTTTCTGCAAGAGAATTTGAAATGTATCACAATGCGGCTTGTTCTGTAATGAGGAATTTTAGTGTATCAAATGCTCTTGAAAGAATTGTAATATACGAAATAGTTATGTTCAGATTTCTATTTTTTTGGAGCTTTTCTTGAAAAATGTATTACAGCAATTTAATGTATGCGTCAAAAAAGTAATTAAAAAATGTATTTGCGAAAAACGTATGTTTGGATTGTCTTCTATTTCACATTATTTACATCTTATTTACAGATATTGATTTGCTTACATCATCAATACATTTTTCAATCACCTTTTTATCTCACATACATCACATCAAAAAAATGCTACAGTACTTTTTCACAAAATGATCTCAAATAATTACAATCCAAACACAAGATAAAAAGACTAGGATAGAATAGATTATACAATAATTATTATCTCCGAAAAAAAAAGACTAGGTTAGAGTAAAATGTTTGAAGAAGGATGTCATGAATATACTTTTGGTCGCATATATAACAAAATACCGTTGACAAGCCTATAAAAATTATCTTACATGGTGTTTTAAAACTTCAAATGAAAATTGTTAAGTTTATAACTAAATTTATAAGATCTATTTTGATGAAATTAGCATAGGAGCATAAGCGTTGCACATAGTGGGCATTTGTTTAGGAATACGTACTAAGATAATTTTTTAAAATTAATTAAAAAGAATAGAAATTTAACTATTTAAATTTCATATTGCTATCAATTCTCCTCCAAAAAAACATATAAATCATTTGTATAACAAAACCTTATCGATAGTACGTCTTGGTAGCAAAGTTATAGAAAATGGTTAGCTATATTGTCAAACAATTATGTTCTTGCCAGAGCAATTTCACTCTAAACAATGGTAATACCTTCACAGATCAAAAGTAATCATATTTTGTATTGTAAAGATCCACGGAATACAAAAGCACCAAAATTGAAAACCAATCGAGAGTGGGACTTGGTTCATCTCTAATTGATTCTCTCTCCATTTTTTGCGGGTACTCATCTAGATGTATGACATATATCTTCATTTATTAATAAGAGTTAGGATTAGTCAAATTTAAAATGATCATGTCCTTTCCTAGTAATTGAAGACATGTGTCATACATCTAAATATGCATTATACGAAATGAAGAGAGAATTCATTAGAGAGGACCCAAATCTGTCTAAAGTGATGTCAACAAATTCTATCATATTTTGTATTGTAGATTCACAATTAGATGATTAATCATTTCATAGTTGAGAAGGGCCAATCTGACATCGTGTTACAAATTTGTTCATTTTTCGCTAGGTAAGACTTGCAGCTTGCGCGTGTCCTAGTTTTTGCAAGTAGAACCACATCGTTGTTACTTGTTACCCTTACTTTCTCATTTGGTTAAAGTTAACTAAGCCTTAGCCAGCATGTGTGATGAAAGTGGGGCATGACTTGAGAAGATTATTAACTGACAGTTAATATCTCTAACCTATAAAAGACTAATTGAGACATGATTTGCTGTAAAAAGATGTTTGGATTAGCTGTTGTTGGGGTGTTTTTGAAAAACTTTGCTGTAGCAGAGTTTTTAGATTATATTTTAGGATATTTTCAGAAAATATTTTAGAATATTTAAGAGTAGAAGAGTTTCTAGAATATATTTTGAAATATTTTTTAAAATTTTAAAAAAATTTAAACTAATTTTTAGATTATCTTTTAGAGTACCTTTTAAAAATTTTTATTGTATTTGAAAAACTAGTTTTTGAAAAACAGTCCAATCCAAACAGAGCGATCAACCTTTGGAAGTTCTGTAAAAAGATAACAAACTCATTTATGGTCTTGATATACTAGCACAAAGTGTTATCAAGTAGTAGTAAAGAGAAATTTTCCATTGATTCGCAATAAATAGAAGGCGAATTTACCCTAAAGAGAAGCGAAAATAGATTACGAGTTGAAGTCCATTCTCATCAAGTCATCACAAGAATTCAGAACAAATCATAGTTGAGATTAGAAACTAGAGAAATGCATACATGAAACAGTTACTAAAATTTGGGCCTTACAAGATCAATACAATGTGGGTTGAGGTGAGAGAGAGTCCAAAATGTCCCATAAACATTAAATGAGTCTATTTTTCTGCTTGAGAGGAGCATATGGGCTTATTCATCGTCCCTAAGAGCCCAATTTTTTAGGACCCCATTTCGTGTTTGTTTTGGTAGTTTAAACATTTAATCGTTTATGTGTTTCCTTTGTTTTAGGCCCGATGTTGGCAAAATGTGATTCCTATTTTATCCAATTAAATTTCATTCATGTATTTAGAAAGAGCGAGATTACTTTTTTGGTTCTTCGCATCACGGAGAATTTAGTTAGCTGCTCTTTTTTTTTATAACTATGAAAATCTCCAAATCTCATTTTTTACTTTTGATTATACGTTAATTAGCCCAAAATTCATTGTACTAGTTGTCTTGGCCGTTTGGATTAGCTGTTTTTGGAGGTATTTTTGAAAAATTTTGTTGTAATAGAGTTTTTAGAGTATATTTGTAATATTTTTAGAAAATGTTTTGGGATATTTAAGAGTAGAAGAGTTTCTAGAATATATTTTGAGATATTTTTTAAAATTTTAAAAAAATTTAAACTAATTTTTAGATTATCTTTTAGAGTACTTTTTAAAATTTTTTATTATATTTTAAAAAAACTAGTTTTTGAAAAACACTCCAAAAACAGGGGTATTAATGGAATTCAAAAATATGGTGTGGAATTCAAAAATGGAAAATTAAATATTCATACAATCATATCACATTTAAAGCTCTTTGAAGAATTAATTATTTTACTAATGCCCTGTCGAGCAATTTGCTCAAGCAGCAGAAAAACCAAGTTGCAGACATCCTTCCTAAAGGAAGCATACTTTCATTCTTTGCAAAAATTCTCCAACTTGAAGAAGCAAAATGTGATCTGAAAATTTAGCAAATCTCAAAGTTGGATATCCTAAATCCAAACCTAAGATTGAGCATTCATCTTCAACCAATTCTATCCTGATCAGGCCACGTAATGCCTTTTGCAATCCCCATTGCAATTTTTACCATAAACCTGTTTTGAGCAGAAAAGAAATGATCATAGAGGTTTCCAAATTGGGCTATCATTAGAGGTTTCAAACATAAATTGTTAATCAATTCTATCAAAATGATGGAGTTTGAACCTCAAATAGAAAAAAAAAAGAAGATAACAAAGTTCCTTGACGGCAAATTGACACATGTTTGGAAAGAAATAGCCACAAAACCATCATTAAATTCAGCAAAACGAAATTACACAAAATAGGCCAACAGCAAAATATCTGAATAATCTCATTGATTGTTTCCACCATATCTTGAAAGAAAAGAGCCATCGATCCTTTCCAACTTTTACCTCCATCTTCCACAAAAGTATCAAAGAAAACCAGACCGCACAGATGACCAATTACAATTTGAAGAGGAAAAACCACCGTAGCACTCCCTGATGATATCTTGAAGAAAAAAAATAGAGCAATAATTAGTGTTTGTTCATCAATTTCAATGTGCATGCATTGCAGGCAACTGAAGTACAACAAAGCTACCAAATGGTAAATATAAATTAAACTTGTTTTAAAAATAAAAAGCATGATTATTCCTACAAGCCAATTGATGGTGATGACAAAAAAAAAAAAATTACCAGATATTGCACCAGGCTGATGCCGTTCAACCTATGATATGATCTTCAGATTCTCATTTCCCAATTATATTTCTGTGCTTCTCAATTTCCCTTACTAAAGATTTGACTCCATCTCCGCAATATCTCACATTAATTGTTTCAAGAGTTGGTATACTCCCTAAACAAGCAGGCGTCCGTTTCCAAATTATCAACTAGTATAAGATTTAATTGCTGAAGGCAGGGAAGTAATCAACACTGTCAGATTCTGCCTCTATCCACTCCACAATCATTGCAGATTCCAAAGTCAAAGACCCTGAGTTTAGGGAATCCTCCTTCCATCAGCTCCCACTTTTGGCCATCCATTGACTGCTTTCTTAATTTGAGGACTTCAAGATTGGGTAGTTGTTCAACCAATGACATTTTTCTACAGGGAAGACCGAGGTAGGAAAGACACAACTTCTTCAAATTCATGGGAAAGGAAAGCTCAACATGTTCCCGTGAACCTGAGGAGTAATTGCCCAACCAGGTGAGTGATTCTAGGCATTCTAGTCGACTCATGTTCAACACTCCATTTCCAGTCTGACAATCGGAAATTTCAAGTCGGCGAACGTTGGGAATCCTTCTCAATAAGTTCTCTCCCTCTTTATAAAGACACAAACAAGAGAGTGTGTCTAAATTGGGTAAAGTGGAGAGGTTTTCAACAACGTTGTCATTGGAAGAAAGACCAATAACGACGCGATACCTTACATGTACATGCCTCAACTTCTTCATGTTCCAGATGCTATCTGGCAATGAAACAATCCCATCAGAATTTAGACAGAAGGTTTCCAAATGTGAGAGCTTGGCTATAGATGGTGGAATGAATTTCATGTTCCAAGCTGTAAGGGCTAAGTACCTCAAACAAAGAAGTGATTCGACTTCAGCTGGAAGCTCGTTCAGCCTGAGGTTAATGCCCTCTAAATTCAGAACGTTAAGACGTTTGTAGATGCAAAAAAGGAAGGAGTATTACGCGTATTACGCAACTTAAACTCATGATATCCTGGAGTAGCATCAAAGAATAGCAGACTGGCTAAATGCGGACAAAATAGCCTTGACTTTATAAAATCTTCTTCACTGGAGCAAATGGACAACCGAGGTAGGTTGGGAGGCTCATTAAAGGTAGAAAGCTCATCATATCCTCGCAGGACCTGAAGAAAATTCTTTTCTTTCGCCTCGCCCTTACAGAACTCAAATATCAAATCGTGAATGTAACAAGTTTTGACTCCACCAATGGATCTGCTTTTACTTACCATAACCAGGTTTCGGCCAATTAGGTCCATCAAATATTCTTCTGCAATATCGTCTGATCTCTTTCCTTCAATTATTTCCACAAACCCTTCTGCAATCCATAGACGCATCAAATTCTTGGCACTAATTTTTTCATCTTCTCGAAATGCAGCAAAATACATCAAGCATGCCTTCAAGTGATCTGATAAATGCTCATAACTGAGCTCCAATGACTTCTTCCACTGGTCTGTACCAGACACCATGGTTGAAGTTAAACTTTCAGCAAACTTTTCCCAAAGCAAAATATCATGCTTTATAGTTGCTAGAATTCCAGCTACAACAACAACTGCGAAGGGTAATCCCCAGCACTTTTTGACAATCTCCATTCCCAATTCATGCAATGCTTGAGGACATTCTTCTTCTTCTCCAAACACCTTCTTCTGCAGCAATTCGAAACTCTCTTCGACAGTAAGGCAGCGAATCTTGTGAGGTTCTCCACCATATTGAACCTCTGAAGCTACATTAGAAAATCGACTCGTAAAGATGATTCTACTTCCATTCTTGTCATTGGGGAATGCAATTCTCAGCTCATTCCACACCTCAATGTCCCAGACATCATCAAAAACAACAAGATACCGATTCTTCAATAGCCTTTGATAGAGCTTTTCACACAACGCATATTCATCCAGATTTTGAAACTCATCCTTCCTAGAATGTTTGCCATCAGAGCACAAAATTTGAAGTAACACATTTTTCATGTTAAATTCTTGAGAAACAGTGCACCAAAGACGAATGTGGAAGTGACAGGTTACTGAACTATTATTGTAAACTTTTTTGGCTAAAGTCTCTTACCAAGCCCAGCCATTCCCACAATGGGAACAATTTCCACCTGTTCTGATCCCCATCCAAGTCGTTTAATTACTTTTGCTGCCTCATCATCAAGACCAACCATGATTTCACGAGCTATTGGCATTTTACCTTTTGATAGCATGCGGTTGGAAGTCTGGCTAACTTCTGGTGCTCTTAAGCTATGAGAGGAATTAGGAAGACTCTGTATAGTATTTGAGACACTGAGCCGATCCTTAAATTCCTTGATAAGTGGTTCAATTCCTTGTTCTCCCTCATCATCAAGACCAACCATGACTTCATGGTCTATTGGCATTTTACCTTTTGATAGCATGCGGGTGGAAGTCTGGCTAACTGCTGGTGCTCTTAAGCTATGAGAGGAATTAGGAAGACTCTGTATAGTACTTGAGACACTGAGCCGATCCTTAAATTCCTTGATAAGTGGTTCAATTCCTTGTTCTCCCTCATCATCAAGACCAACCATGACTTCATGGTCTATTGGCACTTTACCTTTTGATAGCATGCGGCTGGAAGTCTGGCTAACTTCTGGTGCTCTTAAGCTATGAGAGGAATTAGGAAGACTCTCTATAGTACTTGAGCCACTGATCTGATCCTTAAAATGCTTGATATGGATGTTGGTATTGGCCAGCATATCACAAAAATCAAGAACCTGGGTGGATCCTGAGAAGCTAACTTCTCCTGCTATCACTCTGCTCAGAGTGGGCGCGAATATTATAATGCCTGCCTCACCAAGGAGAGCTCCATTTTTTCATTTTGTTCATCCATCATCTCATGATGCTCCCTTAAAATGCTTCTCAAAAACCTCAGTCCTGCATAGAGTATTTGCATTTCATCTTTCATAGAATCCACAAAGCTAGAGCTGCAGCATAACAACTCCCAGAGACGACTTATCAGAGAATCATTGAAGTTGTTCAATATCTGCTCATCCATCACTGCTGTATGTAATGATGCTGAGGAGTTTGAAGCTGCAAGTACTTCCTTATAAATCTCGTAGACATGAAAATCAACCGCTCTGATGCTGAGGATTTTGAAGCTGCAAGTACTTCTGTAGTAGAACTTAGGATTTTGAATTTCCTCATCATCATCCCAAAAAGAACACATGTAAGAGAGGCGTGCTGCGGTCAAAGCCACCACTTCAAAGTGAGCCAATAGCAAGGCAGGAATATCTGCGGTTCCTCGCATTTTGGCAAAGGGAATGAAGCTTTTCAAGAATGTCAGCTTTGCTTCAAGATCTTGGACTTGAGCACTCAAAGGAGCACTCAAAGGATCATAATCACTAATTTTCCAATTCAAAGAGTCATTTGCAAATCTGCTAGATTTTGGAGGATGAGGTCTATGAATTCCAACAGTTCATCATCTGTCATACAAGAATTTGATTGAAATGACCTGCTGCTTGCCAAAGCAAAGTAAATTTGGATGATTTCTTGCTTGAGTAATATGATCTGTTTCCCAATTTCACGAACACTCCACTATCAACAATAGAATAGTGACTATCCCATTCATCTTTAGCCGTTTCTAATCTAAGGGAAAGAGAGTGAATCCTCCTCATATTCGTGAAAGGTATCTTCGATGCAAGATAAGAAAGATGGAAGACTCACCTTCTTCACAACATTGTCAGATTCCAAGTACAAATGAACAAGGCTCCACTTTCTAGCACACATAAGAAATGTTTTGAGAAATTTCATGTGTTTGATTGCATCACGAACAAACCGGTGTCGGAATCTGTTCTGGAGCGACTCTAGACAAGTAAGACACGATCGATGCTGCAAGTGGAGGCCATCTCCATCTCTTTGGAGGGATTTTCGTCAGTTTCACTCTCAATTTCAAGAGAGAAACAAATCTCACTAACTGCAGAGCTAGCAAGGTATTTGTTTCCTGAAAATTGCTTATTTGTTTCTGGTGAGAAGGTGAAGAAGCGTATTGAGACAATCAACCATTTAACTAGGTGGAATTGGCATCAAGGTGGACCCCAGGCAATGATAATCAATTATCCAACTAGGTGGAATTGGAGCTAGGCACCAAAATTGGAGTAAATTGGAGCTAGGCACCCAAAATCCAAATTTATCTTGAACTAATTACAAATGGAGGAAATTGATAAACAAGAAGATTAGTTGACTCTGTCATCAACATTTTATTAGGGAAATTTGATATTAGGGATCACATAAAAGCCTATGTTTTAAGACAATAACAGCAGTGATTAGGGTGATTTAAGACACTTTGATGATTTTATTGTCCAAAACAAGAGTGGTCCAGACGGATCAGCCCCCTCTCTATTATACATCTATATTATTGCCTCAATAAAGCAAGAAAGAAAAAAACCACTTGCCGACACATTCAAGTAGTGGGTGGACCTTTGACAAAGTAGTAGGTCCGATTTCATAGAATTATTGGAATGATTGTATTCCATTCCCACACAATGGGGTCCCTTTTCTTATTGCGGGTCCCTGTTTTAATATGTTTATTTTTTTTGCTTCAAGCATCCACAGTTTTATATGTTAAACTTTATAATTAGGAAGAACAGAAAACAAAGAAACATCTAAATATAAATGATCCAAGAGACGTCACAATATAAATGATCAAAATATAATGAACCTTCAAGCTAGCTCTCTAATTTTCTTCAGTTGTTTTCTTTCTTCAGCAAACCACTAAATTTGATCACTTTCTCTTCTAATTATCTCGTATTAATAATCATGACCATTAATCTTGGAGATTAATAACCATGACCAACAAAGTAAAAAGTATGAGAAAAAAAAAATTGAGGGCTTCTTCAACCCTTGGTATTGTGGAAGCAAAGAATTTGGGATTTCTGCAATGACTAGTGTCAATTATATCATAAAATATATGCATTACAATAATAAATGTAAACTCTAAAATAATAAATATAAACAGTAAAACGACAACTCTCAAAATTAATGTCAAAGTAAATGATTGGATTAAAGAAGTGAAAATTGCTACTAATTAGTAAGAGTCAGGACTTAAATGCGTGCTAATTATTTGTACAAAATTATCTATTTATTTCATAAACACATTTTTTAATCATATTTTTATTTCATAGATATCACGTCAAAAAAGTGATACAATACTTTTTAAAAAAAATTATTCCAAATAATCTCATACTCAAACACAAGTATATACCCATTTCAGTCTTACTTGGGCCATTAGAAATTAATTCTAGTCTTCTCACTAGTCTTTCTTCCACATTCAGGGGCTCCATTTGGAAAGCGAGAGAGATGGGAGACCGGCTGTTCTTCGGGTCAGAGAACCATCCATTTCCTTGCTTTTTAGTACACGGTTCATGTTAAGTGGAAAACTTCCACGAGTCGACTAAGAATTTGTGGTATTAGTGGTAATAGTAAGAGTTAGAACCGAAATGCAGGCTAATACAAGCGTATACTAGTTACTGGGCTATTAGAAATCAAGTCGACTCTAAACATTTTTTATAGTCTTTCTTCCACATTCAGGGGGTTCATGTGGAGAATTCGATAGATTGGTGAAGACCAGATAGTGATCTGGTCAAGCATGGCTAGCGGACTATCCCTTTTCTTGTTCTTTAATTCAAGTTTCGGCCTTCAATTAAGGGGCAATATTTTAGATGGGAGAAGATACCATCCACAATGTGTAACCGATATCTAGCCTTGTGATTCTTACTTGCTCCATTTTTTATATGTGAGCAACTTTACTTCGGTTTTTGGAGACTCAAATGAAACAGTGGGAGAGGATTTGAATTCAAAATTTTGTTAATGCCCTCTAAATTAGGTTAATGCCCTCAGCTGGAAGATCCTTCAACATTAGGTTAATGCCCTCTAAATTCAAAACGTTAAGATGTTTGTAGATGCAAAAAAGGAAGAAGATATTAAACAGCTTAAACTTATTATTTCCTGGAGTAGCATCAAACAATAGCAGACTAGCTAAATGCGGACAAAATAGCCTTGACTTCATAAAATCTTCTCCACTGGAGCAAATGGACAACCGAGGTAGGTTGGGAGGCTCATTAAAGGTAGAAAGCTCATCATATCCTCGCAGGACCTGAAGAAAATTCTTTTCTTTCGCCTCGCCCTTACAGAACTCAAATATCAAATCGTGAATGTAAAAAGTTTTGACTCCAGCAGTGGATCTGCTCTTACCTACCACAACTAGGTTTCGGCCAATTAGATCCATCAGATATTCTTCTGCAATATCCTCTGATCTCTTTCCTTCAATTTTTTCCACAAACCCTTCTGCAATCCAGAGGCGCATCAACTTCTCGGCACCAATTTTCATTCTCGGTAAAATGGCTTTAGAGGTATATTTCATAGTACAAATTTGTATACACTATTACTGTTAAATAAAAATAAATTAAAATAATTACAACTTATCCAAGCTTTGAAAGCTTGTATAAGCATTCCTTATTTTGTATATTACACGAACAGGCTAAACATAGATGTTCCTGCGCTGCCATAGTAACCAAAGAGGAAAGAAGTGACCCAAAGAAAAAAGGAGGTTTTGTTGGTTACCAGAAAAAGAAATCATAGATACGGAAAATGTACACAGAATAAGGATCAATTATATCTCTACGAATTGTTTGACAAGCAACTGGTTTCCAATAGAAAACCATCAAATTCATACTATGCTAATGCTAGAAGATACGAAAAAGAAAACTTGATAAACTCCACTTCTGAAAACCACAGAGTTCGAGTTATTTAGCAGGTTGTTTGAATTAATAGTGCCACCAAGAGCATATTCCACTTTGCACTTAATGCTTTTAACGATTCTCATTTTGCACTAAACTTTTATTCTGAATAATATGCACTGGAAAAATTACAAATCAATGTCGAATTGAACCTCTAACTTTTATTTTGGATGTTTAAAATTGCTAATTCGTACGAAATAGCAAGGTTTCAGACGCTATTGATGCCAGTATCGGAACAATATGGATCTATATAATATCTTCTCAATAATAGAAAACAATGATTAGTTCTTATGAGTAAAAGTCTATGTTTTAGTCAATAATTTTCATTCTCGGTAAATTTACTATCCCAAGCATGTGGAATAATTTTACTCATATGTTTTAGTCAATAATTTTCTATCTCGGTAAATTTTCAATAATTTTGGTGAGTTGAGATGCTTCGATAAATTTACGATCCCAAGCATGTGGAATAAAACTTAGGGTTCTATTTAAAGCTGCAAAATGATAATCAGTATATAAACTGCAAACATGAAAAGTTGAATTAATCCCTGCCATGAATGGTCCAGATGTATCAGCCCCTCCCCATTACTATATTATTGCCTCAGTCTTCAGCCTTAAAACTTTATATAATCAGTTTTTGTGAAGTTTGAAGAAAAATAGAAAGATAAAGACTTGTCAGATAGAAATATTTGCAGCCTTTTTTATATAACAATCTTATTGATGGCATTGCTGCACACATCACGCACGCACACTGTTGACAATATTGTTTACACTACACCTTTTATTTTAGTGTGAGTTACATTATATTGGTGTACTTCAACAAGAAATTGGCTAACGGATATGTTAGAATAAACAAACCAAATTTCCTAATAGCTGATGTTTGTCATTTTTAATTTTTAAGTTCTTGTTCGGGTCAAAATTTAGAAGTTTACCTGTATAAGGTATAGAGTAATTATTTGATAATTTCTTGTCTTATTAGTTTCCTATTCACCAAGTTTTTGTGTTCTTTATATAGGGGCATCATATATATATATAATAAAGTTGTATCCTCATTCTTATCCCTTCATGTTTTCTCTTTTCTACGTGGTTTAACGAGACAGCAAGTAGTTTCCTACGTGGCTTGCTCCTTTTTTGTTTAGATATATATCAATTCTTATTTTCTATAAGAATTCTTAATATTATATAATTCTTATTTCCTACCCAAAAACGGAATTGGAAAGTAATGCGATATAAATAAAAGAGACATAAATATCTCTCTTAGACATATCTCCAAATTCATGCCAATAATTTGTGTACTGCATAGGAACCGAAGTAAATAAGAATTGTTATCACTACAAGAAGTAAAAGTAACTAAATTCAAAAGGAACCATTAATAACAGAAATCAATATCTGATGTTAGAAATAGAATTCTTAATAAATTTTATTATTAAGCGCATTATCAAGATATAGTGCATAGCACGAAATTTATGGAAAAGAAAAAGTTAATTGAATCCAATTAACTATATGTATTTGACCCGTGCGGTCAAATATAAATTTCTATTGAGCACAGGTTTGTAAATTCCTATAAACCCGTTCGTTGTTAATCAAAACATGCAGGTTATACTCATTGCTAAGTTATAGAATTCACAATACATCTCTGTTCAGATGGTGGGGAATATTTAGTATGTGAACCCACACCATAGGAGTCCGTGTACTTAAAGGACTCGATATAGTTGATGTGGTCTTTCAAGGTAGGTAAAATCTGTTTTAACAACGTATTTTTATTTCCTATAAGAATTCTTAATATTATAGGATTCTTATTTCCTACTAAAGTTACGTACTTTAAACAACTTAAATCAAGATAAATCTACCTTTAATGTTCTTATCAATATCTCTTTATATTCTTATCAATTCTTATTTCTTATGCCTACACTACATATAGTCTCTAATATATTGATTTCAAGTATCAAATTCATGGTTAGGTATTTTCAGTGCAAGCGGTTGGCACATTAAAGCATCAATTTTGGGTTTCCACTCCTATTGATTATCAGGTACATCTTCTTTCAATACATTTTTTATTTTTAAAAAGGCATGTTGATCTTCAATTATAAAAATTTAATAACATATCTTGAATTTTTTTGTTTTTATTTTCTGTTTGTTTTTTTATGAACACATAGGATTAGTAATATATCTTGAATTAGTAATAAATTTCTCTTATATTTCACATATT
Organism: Coffea humblotiana; assembly: GCA_023065735.1. Lineage (NCBI taxonomy): Eukaryota > Viridiplantae > Streptophyta > Magnoliopsida > Gentianales > Rubiaceae > Coffea > Coffea humblotiana. Next base: position 2,726 of record JACYVW010000074.1, on the reverse strand, counting down.
ATATCTCACATAATATTTTTGTCTTTAATTTTGATAAATCATTATGAGATTAGTGGAACCGACAGCCAATACTAACCTAAAGCATCTTCTTCTCAGATCCCAATTAGTATAATAGATTATTCTAATCAACAATATTTCAATACACTTCATATGAATCATTCATCAGAGGGTTCAACAAAAACCACAGAGGAAGGAAATCCTCATAAAAAGATTTGCATGAGAAGGTAGATTTAATATACTATTTTACTTTCTTAAATTATAATCTTTACGTATTGTTATACACAATCTTGAATGCGATAAATCATTTATTTTTTTATACTTAGTTATCCTGTTTTGCTATCATGCAGTGATAATGGAAAATCAATAATTGCTGATTTGCACGAACAAATCGAGGAGAATGTTCAAATAAGAAAAAAACAAAAACAAGTTTCTGAAGAGTAAAATATTATTTGATACTATTTACTGCACTTTTTATTTATTTTCAAATTTTTGAATGTTATGGTATTGTCGAATATTATTTTTTCCATTTTTGAATTATTATTGACTGAATTAGATGTTCAAATTTATATTATAAGAATATTTTATATTACAATGCGCATATAGTAATATACTTAAGAAAGGTTATAATAAAATATACATTAAGTTTGTATTTCATTCGATGTTTTATAAAATTGACTAAAAAATTTATTATTTTTCAAAGATTCCTGTTCAACGAACGGGTACAAAACTAGTTGTGTTATTATATTCAATTGAAAAAAGTGAGAAGAAAATTATGAAAGATGACAGGTGTCAAACCTGTGTAATAATAAATTTCAACTCAAGAAAATATGAATTTCTGTATACCGCGGTGAGTATGATCAAATCCATAGGGATTGGGGAAAATTCGTTTCTTCTAGAGCACACAATAAGGGAGATTTTTTTGTAAAAATGAGAATAATTAAATAACTCCAATAAAAAGGAATAAATAACAATTCACTAAATTGAATCAATAATAAATAAACTCTAGCCAAGAAATAATTTCGAAAATGATTCACTCAAATTAATCCTTGATGCAATAATAATTTCATTTATTCACTGATAAACAAGTTATAACTGCTAAACATGAGGTGACAATCACCTCCTCTTTACTGTATGGTGGTTAAGGTACTGTCCTGATCAAGAAATAATTTTAAGTATGACCTTAGAGATCAATTTCCTAATTGGTGATTTCCTACTTTTTAGTTTCTGACATAAAATGAACTTCCTACTTCAAGGGGAACTCTCAAAAGATAATGTTAATTGTTTTTTAAATAAAACAATCCTTCTAATAAGGAAGAAATCTCTTAATTTCCAGCCAAATGTCTTGCTCAGAGTTTGACTTGGATTAGGAAACTTCCATGCACAACAAAATCTCGAACCTCTGGGACTTAACAGTAATTGTTGACCTCGCGTCAAATTGGTTCATAATCTTCTAAAAAATTGCTCCTTAAACCACTTTTTGCTCCGCTTCCCTGTAACTAACGCCAAATACCAAATATAAATAGAATCTACCAATTAACACAATATTTGACTAAAATCAAGGGAGAATAATCATAAATTTAAATTACAAAAATACAACCTATCAAAAGAATAATAGAGTCTTGGGCTTCAAATCCTCTGTCCCCAAATAGTCTCTGTCCCCTCTATCCCCTATTTGTAAAGCTGCCACATGTCCCTAACCTTTTGTTAACCCAAACTCAAATAAATTTTAGATTAAATAACTATTTCTTGCAAGCAAGTGAATTATTGGAATAACTAAAATTTAATTATAAACAAGAAAATATTACCTGTGACAATTGCGTTGAGCACAACATACATTGGCTATTTGGTTCCCATATGTTTAAACCATCTCCACTACTAGTAGGACCTTCATGCACATGCTTAAAAATAAAAAATATAAATGAATAATTATATCATCAAGACTCAACAAAAATTATGTCAGCATAATATCTAATTAAAAGCTTGTTTTTCATGTAAACAAACTCATGATTTATTTGAGTTTGAATTAACAAAAGACTAGAGACACGTGGCAGCTGTACAAATAAGGGACAGAGGGGATAGAGACTATTTTGGGGACAGAGGATTTGAAGCCGAGTCTTGGTGGTTTGTAAAGGTAATTCTTCTTAATTTTATGTCAGATTTAAATATGAGAGTTGAATATGTTTCATGTTTGTCTGATCATTAAACTCCTCTTCTCCCACGTATTTTGTATGTGTCAAATTAATTTATATGTTAACAAGGTATGTTAAACTCCTTTTCTCTCACTAATAGAGTCTTGGTTTCTACAATGTTTTTTTTTTAATATGTTAACAAGGTATTCTAGGTACACTCATTAAGAGTTCTTAGATTATTAAATTTTTAATAAGAGCAAATTAATTAAGAAAAGTGTCTAAATGTAGGAGATGCATTAATTATGAGTGTGTGTATTCAAGTAGTATATTAGGTATAATTTAGCTGTATCGACTAATGCCTGTTAGAAAAATCCTTTCAACAAATAAATGTTGTTTTCTAATTTACACTAGGATTATATTGCCACTCTATGAGTGGGTATTACCTTCCCAGTCATTACCCTCCCTTGTTTAGTACATAAAAATGGCCTAGAAAGAAAATCCCATTCTAACTTGTCCATTCTATTCCAGCGTTTGGAATTGGTCATTTACGTAGGAAAGCCTTTTTCCCTTGAAATGTTCATTCCAACATTTTTTTTT